>JAGXOD010000126.1:0-548117 GCA_020368025.1 Brachyhypopomus occidentalis
GGGTAAGAATAATAAAACATATGTATGATTGGTGTTCTCCTTATCAGGAGAGGAGGCACTGGGTCTGTCAGGGCTGGCTCTGATGTGGCTCCTCCTGCCACCATAAGGGGGGTTCGCGAGCCAGTGCTCGACTAATTAGGCGTAATCAGCAGTGATTCGCCACACCTGTTCTTGGTCTTACTTAAGAAGGTGAGTTATGGCGAATCACTGCTGAATCGTTTTGTCTTTATGCCTCACGCTTTTAGCCCTTTCTCTCTCTCAAGTACTAGGTTCTCTGGTCGGTGTCTCGTCACCATCTTTAATTTTTCTTTGTTTTTTTCCCTATCGCTTATTCGAGTGTCTACCTCCTGCGCCGGTCCCTGGCCTCCCTCAAGTTTTCCCCCTGCTTTGTTTTTCCTATCCGGTTTTGTGTTTTGGTTGGGAAGGGTTTTTAGTTTGTTGCGGTGTTCGCCAGCCAGCCAGTGACTTCCCCTTTGGTTTTTCCCCTTCGCGGGTGTGTTCACTTGCGCGTTGAAATTTGTCCGCGTTATTTCCTTATCTAATTGTTTTTGCTTTTTCCCTGCTAGTTCTGTTTATTAGACTGCGCGTCGAGTGGTTTCTCCGCGTTTGTATTTTCGTTTTTATTTATTTATTTATTTTTTGTGTGTGTTCGTTGCCTCTCGTTCTTTGAAATATTTTAGTTCTCATGCGTTGTTTCTTTCCGCGTCATTTGGGTTACAGTTTTTTCTCGTTTCTCCGGTGTCTGCCTGCCTCCTCCGCTCTTCTGCGCTTGTTTGTTATTTTGTGCTGCAAGCCGGCACGTGGATCTATTTATTTTTCTTACCTCACGCGGTAACTATCATCCCTCTAGTGACCGCGTTACAGGGTCGAGAGAGAGAATGAATCAGGGGAGCAGGCACACAGATAAGGGAGTGAACAGAGTGTCATAGTGTTCTGACTGAGGGTCAGAGACAGTAAATCACAAATTCCCTTACAGTCACCCCTTTTATCATATTAAGCTAGCAAAGGAGTCCACAGAGGTCCCCACGATGTGGAGAGCGGCCTCTGAGTAAAATGTACTTGTATATCGCTTTTTACAACAGAAAGTGTCACAAAGCAGCTTTACATATGTCCAAGTACAGTACAGTCCCCAGTACAAGTACAGTACAGTCCCCAGTGAGCAAGCCAAAGGCGACAGTGGCAAGGAAAAACTCCCTAGAGCATGAGGAAGAAACCTTGAGAGGAACCAAGACTCAAAGGGGAAACCCATCCTCTTCTGGTCGACAGACATGACAATAACAACAACAATGTAATTGTTATTCAGCAAACAGTAAAATAAGTAAGGAAAACAAAAAGAAAGAAAGGAATGTGCATTCTAATTTTTTAGGAATCCTAGTTATGGTTTGCTGGGTGAATGTATGTCTGAAATACATTGGCACAGGAACATCTGTCCAGTGCAGTGGAGTTGGGATGAAGGATGGGGACATCAGTGGATGTTTGGAGACACCATAACAGCTGAAACAGGTTGAGACTCAGTAACAGCATGAAGTCAGGAGTAGGTTTACCTCAGCAGGAGGAGAGACAAGATTATTAGACATGTCTTTGTACAGAGAAGTATAAATTAATGGACTATAGTGTGCAAAGATGGGCTCCAGCAGATCTAGCTATTGCAGCACAACTAGAAGGGTGGAGCTAGAAAATAGCACATGCACGAAGGATCCCTGAGACATCAGGAATAGGTTTATCTGCAGGCAGAGGCAAAGAACAAGACATGTTAATATGAGAACCATTATGTTTATATGAAGAGAGACGTGTATTCGCCAACAAACACGTCCAGATCACCTGAAAAAGAACATCATGAGTGACCTTAACCTGATAAATGAAACACCAGGAGAGCTCTTAACCCATGGGGTGTAAATACTTGCCCAAAACATGCTCAGGTATGAGCATAGTTTTTTTTGTTTGTTTGTTAACATAAGTTTCTTAGACAAAATTAATCACTAATCATATTAACGACCCCCCTTTGGGCGATATGTGTAATGCCATGAACATATTGCACAAGAAATGGTAGACAAGACTTGGGAAGTTCTATCCTACCATCTGAGGATCGGATCAGACTAGAGTCATTTGGTGTGCATGACTCAGGTGCCCAGTGTGACCAATCAGGTGTGGATGTTAACAACCTGATGTGGTGTGTGTGTGGCATGAGTGGATGAGATAGAACCAGTTTCTCAGCATCATTCCCCAGTAGTGCAGAGGCAGCAACGGGCCTCAAGCAGGCAGGCATGCCCTGTAAAACACAATCAAGAGATGTCAAAATATATGGAACACACCCATATTTACCACCGTGCTCTTGGGCCAGGACCCCCACAGCAGTGACCCCTTTATCAGAAACATACAGATGAAATGGCATTTCATAGTTTGGTGTAGGGCCTTAGGTGAAGTCAAGGCCCCTTGGAGGGATCTGAAGGCATGCATCAGTGCAGGAGATCTACGCAGGATGATCTTTAGAGCAGCATTGTCACACAATTTTGTCATAATCTGAACAGTCCAGTATCCAATGGCGACAGTAGTTAACCAGCCCCAGATAGGAGATGGTAGGCTGGCACCACTGCAGCTTGGAGGTGGATACCTTGAATACACACTGAGTGAGATGGTTTAACAGAGACACAGAACCTTGTTTACAGGCGGAGGCATCAGTGGCTGAGAGCAAAATGTGTCTGCATAGCTGATAACAGCACAGTCAGGAGGAGGTGTCCATGCAGCCAAGGCGTTCCTCACGATGGCGGTGAACACTACAGGGGAGTCACTGAACCCTTGAGGGAGGTGGCTCCAAGTGAATTGTCATCCTCTAAAGGTGAAAAAAAAATCCGACGACTATCAGGAGGGACTGGCACTGAGAAAAAGGCAGAACAAATGTCAATAACAGTAAAGTTACAATGTGAAGCATGAATGGAGTTTAGGATTAACTTGCTGTCCAAAACTTTGAAGAGGGTACGTGTCATTATGGGGTGTGGCAGTAGAGGGTAAAAGCAGGTACAGGGAGACGGGGAGTGAAGTTCCTCCTACAGCTCCTCCCTTTTCAGTACCCTTCTGAACTTCCTGCTTCATTCCAGTCTGCGCTGGAGGGTTAGAGGAGTCAGCATGCTCGGCATGGCTTTTTTACCGTATCTGCCCATACAGCAGGCTTTGATGGCCTCGGAGTACCCTTTGCAGCTAATGCAGTATGGTTTTAAATTTTCAAAAGTTAACCTTTGCTTCATTCAGAACACTGAATGATTTGTGAGTATACTCTTAAAAAAGCTCATAATTTCATAGCTAAAATCAGCCAAATCATTATCATATCTAAAATTAGACCCCATGTCTTAATCCCAGTACTAGAATAAAAGACAGTTTTAACAACAACAGTCAAAACAGTAGAAAGAAGTACGGAACACGGAGGGCTCAAATATCCAATTTAAATGCAACTATTGACGTTCCGGCCAAAGAAATCAGGGATTAGTACTCCCAACAACAGTGCGCACAAAAATACTTCACTCTCTCGATCAGAGGGGTGTGAATAGAGGGGTGTCTCTCGAAAAGAGAGCTAATTCACTCTAAATGAATCACCCGCACGCCACTACGATAACATTTACTTACCGCAGCGGTAGAGGAGCGGAAACCAGCCCGTTTCAGAAGGTCAAAAGTGCTGAACAATCCTTCATAGACAAACGAAAACATACCTAGAAAGATCCCGGAGGCGAGCCCCCAAATTGTTAAGGTTTCTTAAGCCTATTGTATGCATGTTGTTTGTCTCCTCTGCACGTTGTGATTCATTTTAATAATTCATATCCATAGGATTCATTCAGCCGTCAAAAGATTGAATATAAGTAAATAAACAAATAAAATCAAACCAAGCTTTTCAATGTGGTCCCTTTTGTTCCATAGCATATTACATATTTAATTACAGTAGTTCAATCTACAGTTTGATTATCCACATTTATAAAGTGCATCTATGTGCATATTAAAAAGACATTTATGTATGTGGTAGGTGCTGTCGTTGAAATTCTGTAAACCCTTAAAATGGTGAGCACAAAAGAGTCAGAAGCAGTTGGGTGAAATGGTATAACAGAGTAAAATGAATTTATTAAGCAAGTATGGATTAATCCAGAGATCTCAATTACATACACACAAGGCGTCTGCAAAAGAGAGCTAATCTCCCTTCTCAAATCCTCAGGTTTTATAATCGTTTTCCATGTACATGACATGTGCACGTGGTGACCATGCGTTGATCACAGAATGCTAAAACGAATATGATTGGATAAACAGGACATAATCCACACATGATTTGACATGCACACTGGCCTCTCCCCTCGCACGCCTGCGCTCCTGCTCGGACGTCAGGGGTCCATCCCGTGAGTGGATAAGAGTGAGGCCATCCTAGGAACATTGGCTTCTCAAAAACACCCGAGGCGCCAGGAAGGCAAGGCTAGCTACGTAGCCAAAGCATTCTTGATTCAGGCCTACTGCCCATAAGTACAAGAGTGACTGAAATTATACATTACTAATGTGATTTACGTGTATGTAAGGTAAAGAACACTCAGGAATGCTGAAGTACAGATATACTAAAGCATATAATGAGAGAAAATGTAAAATTTTCTCTCACAGTGCTTCTTGATTCACCTGTTGGTCTTGAGGACCCGGCCTATGCCTCAAATGGGTTCTCTGCAATGGTGTATCTGAGTTCACCTGGGCTACTACAGGCAGTAGTTCCTGTCCATGGCCGGTACCACAGACCCTCACCATCAGGTGGATGGGTACAAGTACTGATCTCAGACCAGCTGCTTGAACTTAAGTGCGGACTAAAACGCGCGAAAAGATTCGAAACGTTTCGAAACTGCCGACGTGTTGTGGAAATTTCTGAAAATCAATTGAGGACTCAGACGTGGTTAAATGAGTTAAATGAGTAATTTATTAAAAGGTATTAAAATATGAAATAAACGAATGAAATAAATGCAATAAAGCAAAGTAAGGCGAGAGTCTCGTAGTAGTATAAAGGTCGTCCTGATATCTTATTTGACTTCGAAAAAGCAGCTGATAAGCTCCTCATTTGTCCTTTGTACCTCTTGCATCGCTGCCCACAGTGGCCAAGCTCCGTTAGTGGTGGCGTTGAGGGAGAGAAAGAGTTCTCAAAAAAGCTAGTTCTGGCTTGCCTACTAGCCAAGTTTTCGTGGAAGTTTGCAGAGTGGGTTCGCACAGGTGAGTTACCAACTTCACTGGAATGCTCGCAACATTTTCCATTACAGTTGAATAAGCATTAACTCATATTAGCGGTCCGTAACGAGGACCGAAGTTTTCACAGTGTTTTATTTAGTACTCAATGTAGGGTTAGCTAAGCTAGCTTGTTAGCTGGTACGCTAGGATACTTAATTTGTCTGCATTTTCACCGAGCAACAAAGGTTGTTGTCTTGCTGGCTCACCGAGCAAATGTCTCATTAACCAAGTAACGCCGTTACACTTCTAGTTTGCTTTCTAGGTTAAAGGCAAACCTACTGTGGAGTAACACGAATGTCCAAAACCTCTACTAGCGGTGCTTTACATCGTAACTATTGACAAATAAAATATCGTCTTCCAACATCAAGGAAGTGATCTAGTATCACAAGGTTAGATGAGTTTCTACAGGTCTAGGAGATTCAATTTCAATTCAATTCAATTTTATTTATATAGCGCTTTTTACAACACATGTTGTCACAAAGCAGCTTTACAAATTGCGTGGGTCCAGATCCCTAATGAGCAAGCCAAAGGCGACAGTGGCAAAGAAAAACTCCCTAAGATGGCAGGAATTTAGGAAGAAACCTTGGGAGGACCAAGACTCAAAAGGGAACCCATCCTCCATTGGGCGGCCCGCTAGCAATGTCCACATTCACAGTTCAGGTATAGTCCAGATATAGTCCTGTAGTTCTGATTCTAATTCCAGGCCGAGTAGTCACAGTCCCTTCAGAGTAGATGAGCCTCAGGTGGGAGTTGGCATCAGCACGTCCTCTTGCGATAATGGCACATCCAACCACGGCATCGGCACATCCACTGGCAAGCCAGACCATCTCCTAGATGCTTGTATGGGGTGGGTAACGGGAAAGGCTCGTCTCTCCTTGTCCCGGTATTTCTCGGGCAGCCATTGGGAAGAAGAGGGACAATTAGTTCTATATGGAATATGTTAGACAAAGTAAATGTAAGCATTTCTGGAGTGTGGCAGCGACTCCGGCAATTAAATTATTACAGCCTAGCTAAAGAACCAGAAGGTAACACAGACTTGGGAGCATCCTGAGACACTGGCATCCATCCACTACACCGTCGACAAACTTGAGTGACCGCGTGCAGTGATAGGATGACAGCACCAGCGCCCCAGTTTGCCATAACGTTTAGGTATATAGCGGACATCAGTTCGGCTCCCATCTATGGAAATTACGATATGTGACGTGACACTTTGCACGGTACGCACTTCTTACTTTAGAACTATTTAACGTATATACATGGGATTCTGAAGTAGGTTGTTGTAGAGTTACTACTACCCTGTTGTATATTGTAATCGTTACTTTTTTGACGTAGCAGGGTGTGTAGAATGGGATGGGTGGGCGGCGCTTAACTCCATCAGCCAATGACTGTGTAAATCCCGCCTACCCGTCAAATCAGGTCCAAAAGTCAAAAGCGAGAAACTTCTGGAGGCGAGAGTGAGACTGAGAGAAGCGCGAGCGAGAAAAGGCGCAACGAAAACGGATTCTTCAAGAATATTAAACTCAAAATAGACAATTAAAAACATAAATTTTGTGTTTACAAACCTGCTTTTTTAACTCCATATTAACGACAGTTTTCTCAATTACAAAACGTCATTTATTGGTTATGGATTCTGTTATTTGAAACTTTAGGACCTATTTTGACGCCATAAAAGCAACGTGACGGGTTTCGTTATGTCACGCAGTTTCGCGCGTTTTAGTCCACACTTAAGTTCAAGCAGCTGTTCTGAGATCAGAATGTTTGGTCTCCCAAATGCAGTGGTGTCAAAAAATTCAAATTCATTACTCAGGTAGAAGTACAGATACTAGGGTTTAAAAAGACTTTTGTAGAAGTTGAAGTATCAACTCAAACCTTTTACTCAAGTAAAAGTATAAAAGTACTGATTTCAAAACTACTTAAAAGTATAAAAGTAAAAGTAGTGCAAGGGAAAAAAATGCAAGGACAAAAGTTTAGGCGGTGCCACAGGGACCTACAGTGCACTACCCCATCTCCCCAAAAACACTTTTCTAAAAGCTATAATGACTATAATGTTATATTAAATGTTAATATGTTAATGTTGAACAAGCACTAGGCTACCTGTTTCAATGGCATATATGACTCAAACTCAAAGTTTCCTCTTCAAACTAGCTCACAAGATATCAACAGCTTTCTTCAAAATAAGAAATTCTTGTTACTGTTTATGCATGCTTTCATCTTGTATAATATGTGGTGTCCTTACACACACAAATAAAAAGATAAATAATAAATAAATAAATTGTTTTTAAATCATCTGCTTAGACATTTGCACAGTACTGTACGTTTCATGACAAAAACTAGCAATTTGCAATGTAAATATAAATGTCAGGCTATTTTGACTGGACATATATGAAATAAGCCTCAATTACACTTAAGGTAAACTGTATTTATTTTGTTGTTGGTGTATTCATTCACTCGCTCATGCAAGGCATTTTTGCGACTGGTTAAACCACCTGTGTTTCGATAAAAACTTATACTGGCGACTACAACGGTAAGAGTGGTACCGAGTCACAGCACTTGACCTGAGAAAAGGTGCAGAATTAAAAATCACCAGTTGATAACATAGTTATTTCTAATAAATAGTTCAGACGTCCTACAAACATAAATTGATCATGCTTTGTAGCTATAAAATATGAAGTGGTTTTACTGTAGAATTTAAATATTTGGCATTCAAAATATGGATTGCATTTACTTTAAACCTGGACAGTGGAATCACTTCATAATTAATGCCTATATATGATAGATGTAACGCCGCGATCGGCGGAGAAGTATTTTGCGGACACAAACGCTGAGAAGAGCGAGATTTATTAATGGGCAATCCAAAAGCAGAGTCGTTTAAACAGGCATGGGTCATAATATCCGGGGAGTCCGACATTGAAACAAAACCTACACGCAGAGACATGATAACAGGAACAGAACTACAGACTAGTACACGAAATAATACACAGGGCAGAAGACTCACATAACACGGAAACAGAATGCGATGCAAATCAGGACCAGGAGCTAGACGAGTGACTGGACAAAACAACCGGTAACAAGGCAGACAAAACACAGGGTTTAAATAGACAGAACTAATACAGGACACCTGACTAGGATAACGAAGGGGCAGGGTACAGACACAAGGCGGGACTATAACAAAACAAGCACGAAAAGACAGGAGGAGGAGGGCAGACGTTACAATAGAATTGAACTGATATATGTTGGATTTATGCTTATTATAATGTTGGATTTATGCTTATTTGAAATTTAACTTGAATCCAATACCTCTCTTTTTGTATTCCAGAGTAGCAGCATTGTACTCTAACATAAGTAATGCAGAGCTGGATAATTTGGTTCTACAACTTCACCAGGCTCACCCACATTCAGGATATCGCATGATGAGAGCCTTACTCCAAGCAAGAGGACATGTGGTACAATGTTTGTTTGAAAAATGTTTACTGCCACATTTCATATCACCTTTGTTACAGCAACATTAAATGTCATGGATTACACTAATCATTTATATGGTTTTCTAAAGGTACTAGAGTGCGAGAGTCATTGAGAAGAGTGGATCCAGAGGGCACTGAACTTCGACCAACCAAACTCTTCATCGGAGAACATACTCAGTTCCTGCTCCAAATTGCATGTGGCACATTGATGGAAACCATAAACTAATCCGGTATTATGCTTTTTGCATACACCTACTTTGTTGCTTCACTCATTAGCAATTTTATCAGGTATAGCTACCATATAAGTGTGCTTATACCATATAAGTGAATATAATAGCGCATCTGTTGCTGCCATGTCCAGACATTATTTGGGTGGTGGATGATTCCCAGCACAACAGTGACACAGACATGGTAGTGTGTGTGTACATGTGAAACTCAGATGCTCAGATAAAAGTAAAAAATACTTTAATAAAAGTGGGGCAATCAAAATACACTTGTGACTGGCAGGGATCAAATACCAGATAGTCAGGCAGCGAAGTGACAGTAACCAGAATTCAATAGTACAGCGTCAAAATAGTCCAGGGTCAAAGAACAGGAGAGAATAGAAAACCAGGCAGACAAGCCTCCACCGTAGCTAGCGAGCCCCCAGCTCCGGCATTAGAGCCCTGGCAGCGGGGCGAATGGGTGACGTCTCGGCGGCACCGTTCTACTCAGATTCCCGTGTCAAACAGGTTTGCCCCACTCAGTAATACACCGACTGAGCGACCTGTTAAAAGAGCTCTGGTCATAGGAGATTCCCAGCTCCGACACGTGAATATAGCGACCCCCTTAGAGACACCAGCGGCCATAGTTAAGTGTATCCCGGGGCTAGAGCACCTGACATCAGGGCTAATCTAAAGGTGCTGGCTAATCGTAAATATTCAAAGATAGTGGTACACGTCGGCACCAGTGATGTGAGGTTGAGACAGTCCGAGATCACTAAGGATAACGTTAAAGAGGCGTGTGAGTTAGCGGGGACTATGTCAGATACCGTAATATGCACTGGTCCCATTCCAATTCGGCGTGGCGCCAAAACCTACAGCAGGTTATTGGCGCTACACCGCTGGATGTCTAAATGGTGCTCAGATAACAACATGGGTTATATAGTTGGACGCGTTTTGAGGGCAGGCCTGGCCTTTTGAAGCGAGACGGCATTCACCCTTCTTGGGAGGGTGCTGCTCTCATTTCCCGCAGCATATCTGCTAGGCTTACTAGTGGTAGTGTAGGACTTGTTAATGGGGATTGACAAACCAGAGCCGAGGCCAGGCAGCAGACACAAAGGCTAAACCGACTGTCTGCTAGCTGCAAAGAGACGTCACCTAGGTCACACTGGATTGAGACTGTGTCTGTTCCTCGAGTACCAAAAAATAACTCTCGCAAAGTTAGTAGACAAAATTTAATCAATGTTAAATTTGATTATGCTCCCTTGGAGAGTAGTTTAAATCTGAAACTAGGACTGCTAAATATTAGATCCCTGTCATCTAAAGCATTGCTTGTTAATGAAATGATTACCGATCATAATCTATGCATGCTCTGCTTGACGGAAACCTGGACCCGGCCAGATGATTATATGGCCCTAAACGAAGCTTCTCCCTCTGGCTATAGATATGTTCATAACCCCAGTCCAAATGGTCGAGGAGGTGGTGTCGCCACAATATATGACTCTGATATAGACATTTCTCAAAAATTCGGCTTTAAATTGAATTCATTTGAACATCTCATCCTCACTGTTTCAAATGTATCAAATCTGACAACCAACAAAGCGTCGCAGTCGTTTATGTTAATTACTATTTACCGCCCCCCTGGTTCTTACTCTGAGTTCTTGCAGGAGTTTTCAGACTTCCTGTCTCATGTAGTGCTATCAGCCGATAAGGTGATTATAGTTGGTGATTTTAACATCCATTTTGAGAATCTTTGTGACGCTTTCAGCAAAAATTTTCAAGAAATTCTTGTTTCAATGGGTATCACTCAGAATATGGTGGGTCCTACGCATAATTGTAGTCATACTTTAGACCTGGTTTTATCATTTGGTATTAACACATCCAGTTTAGCAATTTTACCTCAGAGCAAGGCCGTTTCTGACCACAGCCTCATAACGTAAGAGTTATGCTTGACTGACGGTATTCATCAGCTGCCCCGCTACCGAATGAAACAAACTATAGCACCTAGTACCATAGCCACGCTCGCTGATATTTTACCTGGTTTGACAGAAATTGATACACCTGTAGCTCCGGAAGGACTACAGCATTTTACCGAGCACGTTGAGACTTCTCTTCGTACAGCATTAGACAAGGTTGCACCATTACGCTATAAGAGAGCCTCTGAGAGAAGAATAGCGCCATGGTACAACGAGCACACGCGTAGTCTCAAACGAGCCGCGAGGATCCTGGATCGTAAATGGCGAAATTCAAAGTTAGAAGTGTTTAGACTATCATGGAAAAGCAGCCTTAGTGAATATAAGCATGCCCTCCATACGGCAAAATCCTCATACTTATCAGCTTTAATAGAAAAACATAAAAACAATTCTGCACTCCTATTTAAAACTGTTTCCAGCCTAACAAGGAGCCATGATCAAATCGATCCATTAATGTGTAGCAGTAATAATTTTATGAAATTCTTTAATGATAAGATTGATATAATTAAGGAAAAAATTGGTCGTGCTTTCTCAGAGCCTGTCAACATGCCTATGCACCTTGACAGCTGTCTGGTCAGCTCTGATGCCCTGTTAGAGTCCTTCTCCCCAATTGGTCGTGAGGAGCTTATTTCATTGGTGGAATCTGCCAAGCCCTCCACATGCATACTAGATGCAGTACCAATCCATTTACTTAAAGAATTACTGCATAGCAATATAGAACCTTTGCTCACTATAATAAACTGCTCTCTGAGCATGGGCTATATTCCCAGTTCATTTAAACTTGCAGTTATCAAGCCGCTAATTAAAAAACCTGGTCTTAACCCCCAGGAAATGTCCAACTACCTATCTCTAATTTGTCATTCATATCCAAAATTCTAGAGAAAGTAGTTTCTTCACAACTCTCTTCCTTCCTACAGACAGAACATGTCTTAGAATTATTTCAGTCTGGATTTAGACACCACCACAGCACTGAAACTGCGCTGACTAAAGTAGTAAATGATCTCTTGATATCCTCTGATAAAGGACACATTTCTTTTCTCATACTGCTAGACCTCAGTGCGGCTTTTGACACAATTGATCATAATATTCTACTTAATAGGCTGGAGACACTCATTGGTATAAGAGGTCAAGCACTCTCCTGGTTCAGGTCCTACCTGACAGATCATTACCAATTTGTACTAGTAAACAACGAATGCTCAGAGCGCTCTAAGGTAAAATATGATGTCCCACAAGGATCTGTACTGGGCCCCATATTATTTTCATTATATATGCTTCCACTGGGCACTATCATCCGTAGGCATGGTATTAGCTTCCATTGCTACGCAGATGATACTCAGTTGTATATATCTTCCAATCCGGATGATATCACCACTACTCTCAAGATTGAGAGCTGCGTCCAGGACATTAAAAACTGGATGGCGTCTAATTTTCTTCAGCTAAACTCTGATAAGACTGAGGTGCTGATTCTTGGGCCTAAAGCTGCTAGAAGCAGCTGGGCTGATATTCCCCTTACCCTAGATGGGTTTTCAGTAACACCTAAGTCTACCGCAAAAAGCTTAGGTGTCACTATTGATTCGGATCTTTCATTTGACACACATGTATGCAATGTCACTAAGGCTGCCTTTTTCCATTTACGCAATATCACCAAGCTGAGACACTTATTTTCATTAGCTGATGCAGAGAAGCTGGTCCATGCTTTTGTCTCGTCAAGATTGGACTATTGTAATGGTCTTCTAATTGGATGCTCTAACCAGTCCATAAAGAAGCTACAACTTGTACAAAATGCTGCAGCTAGAGTCCTAACTAAGGCTAGAAAATTCGATCATATTAGTTCCACTCTTGCGGCATTACATTGGCTTCCGATTAAACATCGAATTGAATTTAAAATTCTTCTCTTAACCGTTAATAAGGCGTTAAATGGTCTTGCCCCACAATATCTGAGTGAACTCATTGCTTACTACAACCCATCTCGCCCTTTACGCTCCCAAAATGCTGGATTTCTCTTAGTTCCAAAAATGTGTAAGACTACAGCCGGAGGCAGAGCTTTCTCCTTTAAAGCCCCTCAATTATGGAATAGCCTTCCAGCTCCAATCCGAGATTCTGACACAGTTCCAATCTTTAAATCTAGACTTAAGACTCACCTATATAATCAAGCCTTCAGTTAAATATTCCCCTAGTAAGGTGCGGGGCTCAGGGGCCCCCAGGCGTTGAGATTTCTGGTAATCTGAGATGTTGATGCTGTCATCCAGCTGTGTCATGGCATCACTCTAGTTGTGACTGACTTGACTGGAAAGCAATGTCTCAGTGAGCCCTCATGACTGTGGTCACCTCTGGACCCCTCCCTTTAGTTAAGCTGCTATAGATTAGCCTGCCGGAGCTACATGCTAATCACTGGCACATGAGCTATGTACATTTAAATCAATGGTGGTTAAATTGACATCCTCACACTCAGTCTGTATTGTCCATCTTTTTGCATGCTTCTACCCAAGACGACTGCATGCAAGCACCTACAAGCACCTGGGAGATGGTCTGGCTCGCCGGTGGATGTACTCATGCCGGGGTTTGTTTGTACCATTGCCGTAAGGGGACGTGCTGATGCTGGCTCCTACCTGAGGCTCACCATCTGCACCGAAGGGACTGTGACTACTTGGCCGGGGAACAAGAACTTTAAGCTATAACTGTAGAACCACCTCTTGTTCACAAATACGGACTGGTGCTAACGGGCCGCCCAATGGAGGATGGGTTCCCTTTTGAGTCTTGGTCCTCCCAAGGTTTCTTCCTATTTCCCTGCCATCTTAGGGAGTTTTTCCTTGCCACTGTCGCCTTTGGCTTGCTCATTAGGGATCTGGACCCATACAATCTGTAAAGCTGCTTTGAGACAACATGTGTTGTAAAAAGCGCTATATAAATAAAATTGACTTGACTTGACAAACAAAAGGGATGATCCAGGTAAGTAAACAGGTGGGCTACACAGAAGAAAACACATGGTATGCAGACAATCAAAGAAAGCTGTCAGTAGTCTCAGTGGTAGGAGACATGATCGTGTGATGCTGGTACATGTCACAGCAGTGTTACTGGGTTTTTTTACAGGGTGTTTTTAACTTCATCTGGTATCTAATTAAAATAAATATTTCAATCTTTGTCATTGCACTCAATATGCTGTTTCAACTTGGGTCATGTATTTTCCTCTTCTCAATTTTTTTGTCTTAAATCAGCTGGCGATTCGTGATTCATGGAGGGATCGATGGCTTTAGCCGTGTTATCGTGTATCTTGCTGTTGCGACCAACAACTATGCTACTACTGTACTGGATGCCTTCCTTGATGCTGTTAACCAGTATGGCATACCGTCTCATGTTCGTTTGGATAAAGGAGGAGAAAACATTGAAGTGGCACACTTTATGGTACAAAACCGTGGAGAAACCGGGATTCTCACATTACTGGGAGAAGTGTTCACAATCAACGGTAACAAGTTGTCTTTTTCCTTTCTCCTTGTTTTATTTTGTAGGGGACAGTTTTATCCATTTTTGTATTCTGCATTGTCCTACACTATTGTGTTGATTACCTTTATACTGCAAGATTATTTTCATGTTCCAATTATACCATAATGTACAATCTTATTTTACTGTAAAATAATAGCTTGAAAATGTTGTAAAATGGAAACCATATCAAAGTACTGCTGTTATTTTTGCTTTTTTTTTTTTTTTTTTTTTTAGCATTGAGCGTCTTTGGCAAGATGTGTACACACAGGTTCTTGACTTGTTCTACACGCTCTTCCACAATTTGGAGGCAGAAGGGATGCTGAGTCCTGATGATGAGCTACATCTGTATGCTCTACTCTGGATTTTCCTTCCCCAGTTACAGCATCATCTCAATGTCTTTAAAGAAGCCTGGAACTTGCACAAACTAAGAACAGAGAACAATCGGTCGCCATACCAACTTTGGCTACAATACAGAGATACTGCAGAGGATCCTGAGACAGTAAGTATACATGTTTAAAAAATTAAATAATGAGCAGCAGGATAGTAAAACCATTTAAAGGAAAGATGTGTATAATACTGAGGAAGAGTATGTAATCTGTTATTTTAGGTTAATGCTGAATATGGTATTGACTGGGATGGCCCACATGAGGTGGAAGATGTAGACTCCCTGGCAGTACCAGATATCTAGTTACCTCAGGATCTCACTGCAGAGGAGATTGCAAGCCTGCCCAACCAACATGTATCCCTTACTGAAGCAGTAGACGTTTGTCAACAATAGAGCGTCTGGTTGATATATTTAGTGTAGGTTAACACTAGAAGCGCCGCGCCTCATTTACATACTTATGCCTAGAAGCGCCCAGGGCCGGTCATTTGACCGATTTCAACACCTACTACTAACGCCGTGTTGTTTTGCACAAAAGGCAGAACGAGCCGCCAAAACAAAATATTCGTAATGGTGATATTTGCACGTAATGTCAATAACAAATTAATGTGACTAAATAACCTTTTAGAATCAGTGCCCTGTGACATGGTTTTCGGGAGCCTCCCCATTGTCCGTTTTATTTAGTTTCATATTGCATTTCCTGGTTTGTGCGAAATCGTAAATGCAAAATATTGGTTTAGAACACCACTGACCTACTGGCCCACACCACCCGCTGTGAAGCGTTAGCGTCTATCGTCTTGCTAATGCAACAGAGTGCGTTGGAACCTTCAACCCCCACATCCACAGAAAGCTTGTTCAATACTCAAAGTAGCAAACGTGAAGCCCGCAGACCGAGCCAAAGCAAGTTTATTTGTATATGTCATGCCATTTCATGTTTTCATGTCTGTAGACTAAAAGTTGTGTATGTTAGTGTAATGCAGGCTTTGGTGAACATAACAAATCTGCAAATAAATGTCTGTAATGTTTTATATGGGACAAAGAATAAAAAGTACAAATAGGCTCATGCTAAAATTAATTACAAAAACATAATTATAAAAGGTAGGCTATGTGCATGAAAAACCATCTCAATTCATAACAAAATGCAAAAGTTATAAAAATGATACAATGCAACGGTAGAATCAAACATTGGCTTCACGTATATAGTTGCCTCTCTCCTCTCTATAATGTTCACATTGTTCTCTCGCCGTATTGTGTTGCCATTTTGAATTGGAGAGGTGTTCGATTGGAGAATAGCCGATGTGTTCTCCCACGTTCTAACAAATGTGTTCAGATGTTTGAAGATGTTTCCATCGAAGTATGGATGTTCACAAGCAGCTTTATCACCATTCAGTGATTTACATTCGATTTAGCTTATATTGCTTAAGTTTCGTTCCCCAGTTCAAGTCAAGTTCCCTTTATATATTGAGTTGTGAACTCGAGAATAAACCTCCGTCTGCTCATGTTCACGTTAATGCACTGTTTGAACAATATATGTGCATTTATTGCAGCCAGGTTTAGGAGGTTGTAGCACACCGCGACAGGCCAACGACGGGTGCCTCCCTTCTCTCTTTAGCGTAAGTTTTCGTTCTCCAGTCAAGTTCCCTTTGTTTTGAATTGTGTCCGCTTCACACAACTTAACATTCAAAACACAACTTGGGTGCAGTCTTTGCACATTTTCCACAGACCAGTCGCTTACATGTCTGGCAGATATCATAAGTTTTGTTCCCTGAACATCTGCCGACTTGACATTGTTTTCTTTTTGAGGGCGGGCAAGGGGTTTCAGGTAAAATTCGCTTTTGTGCCACTGCCCTAGCAGCTTTCGCCATTTTCTGCTGTGCACACTGCTCCTTTACCAACTCGAGAATAAACCTTTGTCTGCTCAGGTTAATGTTCATGCACTGTTTGAACAATATATGTGCATTTATTGCAGCCAGGTCTAGGAGGTTGTAGAACACCGCTACAGGCCAACGACGGGTGCCTCCCTTCACCGAATACAGTCGTGCCATTTGGTCCATAACATCGACGCCACATTTAGTCGTGTTGTAATAGGAAACAGTTTCAGGCAGTTTCTTTGCGCCATTATCAATTGAAACTGTCTGATGCATTGTGCTCAGGATGCATACATTTTTTTTAGGTTTTGCCTGGTAAATCGTTAGTTATTTTTCCAGCCCGCAACACCTTGGTGGAAAATCTTTCAGACTGTGCCTGTGTACATGGGGGCATCTCACGTCTGATTTTATTCATCATTCCAACAATAGTGCTTTTGTTCGCCAATAGGGTGTTTGCAAGTGTCATTGAAGTGAAGAAATTGTCAGTCGTTACATTTCTTCCTTTACCCATGAAAGGCGTCATCAATCGCAACACAATATTTTCGGACAACCGTTGACAAGCCGGCCTGCTTTCATCTCTCCCTAGATAGGGAATTGCGTTCAGCATATATTTTGTCTCAACATCAGCGGCCACCCAGAACTTTATCCCAAATTTATCCGGTTTATTGGCCATGTACTGAGTGAAACGACAGCGAGCTTTGGTTGGGAACAGCTGCTCGTCCACAGTTATGTTCTCACCGGGCGTGTAAGAAGCAATACTGTTTTTCACAAATTTATCGAATATCTCTGAGATCATTGCAAATCTGTCACAAGGCGGGCAGCCCTTGTGTTCTTGTCATCAAAACGCAGATAGCGCATGATATCTCTGAATGTCTGTCGAGACATTGTCTCTTTGAAAATAGGATTTCCCAAGTCAGCAGACCAGTATTCATCCAGTTTCATGCTTTTACCGGCTGTTATACCTCTCAAATAAACGAGACCCACAAATGCTGTCAGTTCGGCAGCTGTTAGTTTGAACTGAGCATTATTTCGTACAGCTTCTGCCTCTGTGTATTTCAGAATTGCGCCCCACATTTCTGTGTCAATCAAACACAATAAGCTGGTCAGTGGATTTTTAATTTTGTCCTTGGCATAACACGTAGGACCTGGGGTTTCTCTCATAATATTGCACTCTTGTGCTCTACCCCGAGGGTTGCCAGCAGTTTGTTCAACCCATCTTTGGCCTGAAATGAGTCACCACCACACTCAGTTTCAGAGTCCGATTCTGAATTTGAATCAGATTCATTTCACTTTCGCCCTCTCCATCCGATACCTCACATTGTTCGCCCTCCGATTCCATCTCATCAATATTGATACAGCATGTCCAGTACTTGCTTTGGAGTGTATAGCATTCTCCGTGCCATTTTAATAATGCACTATGCAACCGTTCAAACGCCCAAACCGAGGTGTCACGCAAACTGTGTTGCTGTTCAAATGCCCAAACCGAGGTGTCACGCAAACTGTGTTGCTGTTCAAATGCCCAAACTGAGTTCTCAAGCAAACTGTGTTGCTGTTCAAACGCCCAAACCGAGTTCTCAAGCAAACTGTGTTGCTGTTCAAACGCCCAAAGAGAGTTTTCAAGCAAACTGTGTAGCCGCCACAACTACGCAGTGAGCTGGAGTCATACATGTGGACTAACTTATAGCTCTCATTGCCTCATGAATACTATTGTGAATACAGTGGTCATAACAGCTCCACCCATGCCATCATCTCATTTTTACATCGCTCGCAAAGATACATAATGACTTATGCATTTACATATGTAGCTTACGTTCTAATTAATTCATTTGTAATGCCAGTGTGTCAACAACACAAAAGCATCCATATACAATGTAATTCATTTACATAATAAATGCTAGCTAACAGCTAGCCCTGGCAAAGAGGGATCATGCCCGTGAGATATTTGCTTTGAGATATTGACTTGATAAATAGGTCACCATTCGCAGAATTCCTGCAAACTACTAAAGCATTAATTAGGCAAAGCACGACTCACTCAGTTTGATTTAAACTTTATATATATATTAATAAAAATAGTATATATTTTAAGACTTTAAGAAAGTGAAACACTTCAGTTTTGAACTTTGATTAATTTTGTTTTGAAAACTATTGATCTTCACTTATTTATACTAATTATTAAATGACATACGAATCTTTGCGATACTTGCTGGCAGAAAAGAGAATCACAGTCTTGAAATGTAGGCGATGACGGCAATATTACGGAGATAGGAGCGAAATCGATTTAAACTAGCCTTTACGGAGTTTCTTTTAACCATGTAATAATGCTAATTTATTAAAAGTACCATTCTGGGAGAAGTCATGAAAGGAGGGTTCTGAAATTGGATCCAGTGCAAAGATTTTTTTTTTTTTGTGCTGCAGCGGTCAAATGACCGGCGCTCGGCGCTTCTAGGTATCAGTAGGTCAAACAGACGCAGCGCTTCTAGTAAGACGTCACAGCGGACAAATGACCGGCGCTTGGCGCTTCTAGTGTTAAAAGATCTGATTTTGGCCAGAAAATCTAGAATAATTAAGCAAGAATAAATGCAGAAGTCAATTTTAATATTTTTATTTTGAAGTACAGCTTTGCATCTGTCATGATAAGATTTCAGTATTTAACATTTGATTTGAAATAGGTCAATGAACCATGTATTTTGTTAATTCTTGTCTAGCAAATACACACTTCATAGAACAAATTTCTTGAATACATGTTTTAGTAGAATAAGCAATTTTCATAGTTTTTCAAAAGCTTAATGACTTTACCTACATATCTAGGTTCTCCAAGTTTAAGGGTCTTAAGGCAGGTTGAAGCCACTGGCAATGACTGGTCAGGCATTACTTCAACATAGAGATGATCTGGGAGGACTGACCAACCAGTCCAAAACTGCACCAGCTCATGTAGTTCTGATGGAGATCCTGCAAGAGGTTTGTTAAATTCAAACAAAAGCAAGAGTGCTTAGCATCACTTCTATTAAGGAGAAGCCTGTTTGACAGACAAACCTTTCTGAATATATTCTCGCAAAAAGCCTGTGACTTGGCAAGATTGTTCCAAGTTGAGCTGGTCCTCCTCTTCATCACTGTCAGGTTCAGGCCAGATAACCCTTTTAAGTATCATCTAAGGGGCAGAGGTTATTGAATGAAGTCTAAACCTATCCTGATTCCAAAAATGAAGTTTGCCTGCATTTCATCAAATATCAAGTTATGTCACTAATGTAAATCACAGAGTGTTGAATTCTATTCCATTCATTTGAATAAAGCAAAAATATTTTAAAATAGGAGGATGTTGGGAACATTACCTCTGGGTCCAGCAATAGAGCTGAAGATCTGGGGAATAGCACCACTGTTAAATCTGGCCGTTCTTTGATCATTCGCAGTACCCCCGTGTCCTTCAGCCCCCTTCGCATTTGTGGAAGCTGCTTTTCATGTCTGCTAATAACCTGAAAATATTTGTTAAAAATAGACTGAAGATGTGCAGAGAAAATATGCAAAGACAACCATTGGTATGAGAATTACTTTGATAGAGGGTGTAAGGGTGGCTCAGTCCGGGAGGACTGATCACCCGGGTTCTTAGGGACGGATACAGGGGCAATAACTAAAGCAACGAACTAAGGCCTCCGCCAAAATAGTGCGGGAAAAGCAGAGAAAGAAAATATCAAACTCTAAATAAAAATAAACTAGTAAACGAAAATACACGGAGCAAAACAAGTAATAAGAGAAAACAAAAAAGCACACGGACAAGGTCAACGAAAGAATTGAAAGAATCTTTATAAAAATAATAAATGATAGGAAGGAAACAAAGTAAGGAAAACTTGATAGGCCAGGAATGGCACATGAGTAAATAACTCGAATGAGAATAGCGTAGGTGAATAAACACCTAAGATAAGCGAGAGCGAGGCTGACTGAATGCATAGAGACACAAACAATCCAGCAAAGAGATGCTGCCACCGTCTCCCATAAGTAGGAGGGAAAACGGGTGCAGCACCTCATTGCTGATTACGAGGAATGCGGGGAATGTGGGCTCGCAAACTCCCTCTAGTGGAGACAGAGGGAGTTGCGCTGGGACCAGCCCTGACAGATGGAGTGTGTACAGCACATACACCACCATAAATAAACTGAAACCCCACAAAACAGCACCCTCCAACATACCCCATGGTGGAGGACGGCTTCTGCTAACCACCTTCTGTTCGAGTTGGTGACTGGAGGCAGATCCCAGCTTAAGGCCAGGCTGTTTATATCCTCTTTTTCCTGTGGGCTCAGCTCACTCTGGCTTTCCAGCTGTAAAATTACCATTTGTGAGACAAAACTGCCAACAGGTTTTTTCAATTTCTGTTTTAAGATAATGTGAATTCTAGTCACAATATTGGCCACATCTGTATCAGGGCAGTCTTGTATCTTGTCCAAAATAGGAGCATCTTCCCTACTGCCACTTAGAAGGGGAAGGAGAGATGGGCTCAGCCCTGAGAAGAGTGGACCAATCATTGAATGATTGTGTGGGCAATCATTCTCCCCACAACTCTAAACAGGTCACCATCTACAAGTGCTCTTGATGTTGAAGGAACCTTGTGATCATCTTCTCCATTGAAGAGAAGTGTTTTTCCACAGTTATCTGGGGGTTAGAGGTTAGGTGACATTTTAAAACCTAAATAAAAAGCCACACTAATTCTTTGTGTGTAACAATAGTAATGTTGATTCAGTGAATATAATTAATTGCCTGAACATGACTGCCAAAAAATTGCAATAGCACAAATCACCCACAGTCTGAAACAATCAGTGGTTTACCAAAACAACCAGTTGAGTAGCGCTGTACATCAGTCAAACATTGGCGTAATTCTGAACTTGAAATAATGTCTGCAAAATCCTTTTCAGGCAACATTTACCTTACTTTGAAAAACTGACCTTGGTGAGTTGATGTAATTCCCATTAGAAGGAATTTGTGCAATGTCAAATCCAAAGTGCAGCTTGTCCATTAGTAGAGAGAAAGTGTCGTGTTACTCCGTCCCCCATTGCAGCATCTCCTGTTTATGGTTATAATGAGCAGAAAGCTATAATAATTATTAGTCTATAGCAACAAAGTCAGTCAAACGTAATTACATAGACCATGTTACCTTTAAATCTTACACTGAAGGGACTTGTCCAATCAAGATTTTGTCATTTATAGAAGGTAAGCATTTCTCGTTCACGATCCTGTTCACTGGCATGTAGATCAAGTGTCACAACTACATCTGGCTTTTCCTCAGCATTCCTTAAAATGTGCCTTCGATACATCTTGGCAGCTGTGTCAAGATCAGGCTCCATCTTCCACTCTGTGGTGTTTCTGTGAAATATTAATAAATACAATAAGTTAAATATCCACATCAAAAAGACAAAGGGCTTTTAAATGATGTAAATAATGCTCAGAACAGTTCTGATTCATGAAAGAAAAAGTCGATCATAGATTGGCCTCTTAAAATGCAAAAGAACACATGTACAGCTCTGTGATATGATTAGGACTGAACCTTCAATGGCAGACTCTGCTGTTGAGCAATGACTGGTTGAGGGACCATCAGCCATTGATGATGCTGAAAACCTGTCCTGCCTTTCAGTGTTGCTCTCTGCCACCGTTACTGATGTTCCTTCCTGCCCTGCATCACCCAACCTCTGTCTCTCTCAACCTAGTGTAACAACCTAGTGTAATCAGCAATATGTTAAGGCTTGAGACATTTTCCAGTAGACATTATGTTCACTTGTGCTGCATTTTAATGCCCAAGTTATTACAATAACATCCGAGATATGTATTCCTTTAACACCAATGCAGCTCTGGGGGAAGGAAAAAAAAAACAGACACCACTTAAAAATGACCAGCTTCTTTGCTTCTGATAGAAAGCTGTGGAACCCGATTGGCTGAATAAAATGGAGGGCTGTGGAATCTGATTGGAAGGCTGATGGGATCTAATTTGACTATAGTGGAAGACCATGGAAATGAAAATGCATTGTGCTCGGATTGCATTTTCAAAATGCATTTTGACAGTTTGAGCGCTGTTGGTATCGTAATGTTATTGCAAACAGGGGTGGCGCTATTTCTCCATTAACATTTGAATATTGACATCTTTTTTGTAACGACGGGTGTACCGGCAGGTACACACCTCGTTGTAATAGAAGTAAGAGCGAACCCAAGCGCCGTTAAAAAACAGACGAACACAAATGCTGGTAATTAGGAACAAAATGAAAGCAGGGCAGCGCATAGGCTGAACGCACAGAACTTAAACTCACCGTAAAAGGTACGGGATGATAATAAAGAGAAAAAATAAATCTGACGTGGACACAGTCTACACGCGACAAAACGAAACTTAGGATGCCAGGGGAAATACTGGCTGCAGGCAAAAACGCCGCAACAAAAACTAAAAATAAATAATGATAGGACGAAAAATAGTAGGAGGAAAACTTGAGAGAGGCCAGAAAGCGGCACAGGAGACAGACACTCGAATAAGCAAAGCAGAGAAGAGAAAAGAGGCGAGACACCTTTCACAGTAACGCAACAACGAGACTTCAAAGGTAAGAGAGAGGCTGAGAACGTGAAGGCAAGGACCAAAACGATTCAGCAGTGATTCGTTTCACAAGCCGTCCTAAATAGTCCCAGCGACGGCTGAAACGAATCACTGCTGATTACTCAGATGAAGTCTGGGACTGACACGAGTGCCCCTAGTGGCTGTAGGGGGAACCGCGTCCGTGTTGGGACTGGCTCGACTGCCCCTAATGGCAACAGGAGGAACGGTGCCAGAGGCAGGACTGTCATGACTGCCTCTAGTGGCAATAGGTGGAACAGTGTGAGAGCCAGCCCTGACATTTTTAGCGTGGTGGTGAGGTTGAAAATTACATTTCAAACTTATCACGAAATGCAAAGCATATTAAGCGAATAAGATTTTAATTATAATTTTGATACAACCTTTGCATGATCACATGAACTTGATGATTCAAATCGTCAAAAACATTTTCATTTAAATAAAGGCACAAATAAAGCACCAAAATGTATGTGTAAATGAAATAGGAATAGACGTCTATCACATTGTAAATGGAATTATTGCAGTTGAATTTTGTGCTCAAAGTTGCTTGTATGAGTGGAACATGTAAATGCAAATGCATATTTCATTTTCATTTTAATATTGACACCGAATAACTTCCACATTAGAGTACAAGTAATGTGTGTAAAGTGTGTGTATGTATGTATATGTATGTATATGTTGTTGCGCATGTTCTTTGATGCAAAAGAATATGTCACCAGTCTTATGTCAATTGACCTTTTATTGAAGCCGGTTAAATACGGACATGTCCGGAGAGTACACAGCAAAAGCCTGAACTAAACTACTCCGAGTTATTTGTGCAGCTTCATGTGTAGCTCTGAGAGACAAACAAAATAGGCCTGAATTAAATAGCTAAAAGTGAGTGTAGCCCCCACCCTCGCTGACCTTCGCTGGAAACCACCTATTCTATGTAAGTGTCTGCCTGTTCGTCTTGCACTGAGTGAGCTTCTTCTGTTCTTATCGAAAGTACGGAAAACTTGTGGACAGTTTCCCAGACCTCCACTACAAGGGGCTACTGCAATTTTCCCACATTTTGTTACTTCGCAATAACTGAGCTCATTATACTTTCTCCTAACCACTATAGCAGTTATCAGCTTTCGAGGCCACAGATGCTTTCCTCCTCAAACAGTTTCCCACCATGGAATTACACAAGGGTTACAGATATCAAACACACACACACTTTTGAGAATATGCTTGTCAGACACTCTTGAGAATATGCTTGATTAATAATGTAATAGTAAAATATAATGCCTAATACTACACAGTTGATTAGTAATGTAATATAATGCTAGCAAAATATATAGGATTAAAATATAATTCCCAACACATACTTCAGTAAGATACAACCACTTCTGAATATCTGATTGCTTAGGTATGTTCTCTGAATGAACAGGTATGTTGCTGTGAACGAACACCTTAGGCAACTCAATATAATTGTTATCTTCCAATCCACACACTTCCAAGCCTTATATCACAAAGCTTTTGATAAGCTTTTGTTCTCCCGGTTTGTCTTGTCCCATGGTGCTAAGAAGTAATTGTGTTAGTTTCCCCTTAACATTCAGTTTTCTTTGCATGTCTTCTGTGCGGAAAGTTGCTGTACTTCCTGGATCCATAAAAGCATACTTGACTTAATCTTCACTGGGACTATTGACAGCACACATTCTTGATCCCCGGCCCCTGTGAGGCTGCAGGACTCTTGTGTAACAGAAGCTTGCATTACTCCCTGGCTAGGAGCACCATCTTTCTCTTTAGATGAGACAGAACTCTCCTCTTTTACAATGTGGAGAATGCTGGGATGCTTCAGTGCACATTCCTTACACTCAATCCTTCCTTTGCAGAACTTACTCACATGTCCTGCCGTTAGGCATCCAAAACACATGCCCTTCGCCTTCAGGAAGTCCAACCGTTCTCTATGTGGTAGGTCTTTGATTCTATTGCACAAGGCTAGGGTGTGAGATTGTTGACAGAACAAGCATGGTTTTTCAAAAGCAGTACCCCCCTTTGAACTCACTGTCCTCACCCATGCTCCTTGAGCCCTCTTGTTTTCACCTGAAACATTAGTGGCGAAGCTGCTTCCGTGAGGTTCTCTTTTCGCAGGCTGCCTCTGGCTTGGGTCGGTCTTTCTGGCTGCAGCTGAGCGGGTGTCTGCTCTGTTACCAAAGAAAGGATCCCACACTATTTTAGCTTGTCGGTCTATATACTTCACTAGGTCTGCAAACCTTGCTCTTCTACCAGTCCTCTCTTTAATATCATAAGCTTCAGCACGCCAGCGTTCTTTCATTTTGTAGGGTAGTTTGGACACCACTGTTCTCATATTGGTAGGATTGTCCATTTCCTCCAAATACTCTGTCTTCCATAGAGTTGCGACATCAACCAAAAACGTTGCATAAGCACTTAGTGCCTTCCCGTCGTCAGATTTAATCTGTGGCCACTCAAGCGCCTTATCAATATATGCACTGGCGATGCACAATTCATCTCCATAGTGCTTATGAAGCAGTCGTTTTGCTTCGCTGTATCCTCTGCTAGGTGACGTGATCACAACTCTGAACTAGTTCCTGTGGCTCACCTGCTGTAAACTGCTCCAAGAAGTGAAGTCTGTCTAGGTCATTATCTGTCCTTTGTTCTACTGAATGCTCAAATGCTCTAATAAATGACTTGTATTGCAGTGCACGACCCCTAAACACAGGAATATCCTTGGATGGTAGCTGTGATTGCTTATGTTGCTTTACAAGTAACTCTATAATTAGGTTCTGTTTTTGCATAACCTTTAGAATGTCATCATGTCTATTAATTTGAGCATTATAACTAGTGTTGGCTCACTTGTGCTGCTGGGTTTCATAACCCTTGCAACTGTTCATATAGGTCGTTATCTGATTGAGAAACTACAATACTAGTCCTTTTCTGACATGTTGTAGCCTTTGTGCTGACACGTGACTACTAGCACCCTCATCAGACCCTTCATAGGCCTTGAGTAATCTCAGTTTAGCTCTGGTTTCAGCTAACGAAGCCTCTAACTCAAGTTTTTCCATTTTAACCTGGATTTGGGCCATTTCAAGCTCAAGCTGCTGTCTTTTCTTCAGCACAGCAGTACGTTCCAGCACAGCTGCATGTTCTGCCTCTTGTCGAATGCGCAATGATGAAACTCGCGACGCCGCTAGGCTTACTTGTGTTCCGCATGGCTGTATGCATGCAGAATCGTCGACTTGAGAGATACTGTCATCTGCTTTAATAGCATCTTGCGGGTCGACTATCACATCATTCGCAATTTGCAATGAGGATTCAGACTCTGTGGCTATCCATATTTTGACTGTTTTGATGAAATCCCTGATGAATCATTAATTAATCATTAATTGTACTTCTTTTATTTTACTTGTCAGAGATCCTAACCTGGGTCTCCTCATTGCGATGTACCGTTCCAATTTCTCCTCTAACGCCTTTTCTGTTAGCTTCCGTGATTTTCTGAACTCCATTGATCCTTCATTACTCACGCGTTCCCCTTCATCAGCCATCTTAATAATTCGTGAAGACTAGTTGCATGCAAACATTTTAAACGCTTGTTTCCGTTCTTTTTCCTCGGTTAACGAATGAGAACAACTTCTCGGTATACACGACTCCACATTGACTGAAATAGGGCGTTGCTACGTGTCCTCAAGGAGTTATCATTCTTCACTGTTATCTCGGTCAAAATTCGCTAACTGTTCTCATAAGTACGTGCAAAGTAAGCTCGTCGCTACACTTGGATAATGTGTTAAAATTATTGATACCTTATCTTGTTGCTGATGTCGAGAATAAACTGTGTAGCTACTTTCTTTCTTAATCCGCTAGTAAACAAGCTCCACGAGATCTCCGTGTGGTTAGCGAGCCTTGACGAGTTAGCCAGTCTTTTGTCGACTTAGCCGGTTTTTTGACGAATGAAGTGGCACTCCTTATGTTTTGCTTCTTTGTGCCACAACACATGAGAGTCTGTCTAAGAAGCAATTTTCTTGGACGCGAACGACAAAATGTTTCTTGAAAACTGTTTACTTGACTCATTAAAACAAATTGTCAATCGCACGGTCAAAAAACTGTTGCTTCCAACCCTGACATTCAGACTCTGACCGTTAAAAAAGGTTACATCCAATAAGAGTCCCCTATGGCTATGACATCACGTAAACTTATAACAGACATGATCAACTGTAAAATTCAAAACCGACATAAATGAAGTGGCCTTGGCTATCTATCTAGAGAAAGAGAGAGCATGATTTTTAAACTTTGCCTCTGGCAGTAACACAGAATAATAATCACTTAACCCTCTGAGGCCCCTCCATGGATCACCACCTTATCGTGGTGGAGGGGTTTGCGTGCCTATGTGATCCTAGGTGCTAGGCTGTCGGGGGCAATGCCCCTGGTAGGGTCTCCCATGGCAAATTGGTCCTAGGTGATGGGCCAGACAAAGAGTGGTCCAAAAAAAACCCAATGGAATTTAAAAACAGGACCCAGATACCCTTGCCTGGATCAGGTTTACCGGGGCCTCACCCTGGAGCCAGGCCTGGGGGAGGGGCTCCTTGGCGAGCGCCTGGTGGCCGGGTCTCTACCCATGGGGCCCGGCCAGGCACAGCCCGAAGGAACTGCATGGGTTCACTCTCCCATGGGCCCACCACCTGTGCGAGAGGTAGTACTAGGGGTTCGGTGCATTGTGGTTTGGGCGGTGGCTGAAGGCAGGGGCCTTGGCGTACCGACCCTCGGTTACTGAAGCTGGCTCTTGGGACATGGAACGTAACCTCTCTGGGTGGGAAGGAGCCTGAGCTGGTGTGTGAGGCTGAGAGATACCAACTAGATATAGTTGGGCTCACCTCCACACACAGTTTGGGTTCTGGAACCAATCCTCTCAAGAGAGGCTGGACTTTATTCTTTCCTGGAGTTGCCCAGGGTGAAAGGCGGAGGGCTGGAGTGGGCTTACTTATAGCTCCCCGGCTCGCTGCCTGTGTGTTGGGGTTTTCCCCAGTAGATAAGAGGGTTGCTTCCCTGCGCCTTAGGGTCGGGGAACGGGTTCTGACTGTTGTTTGTGCTTATGCACCGAATGGCAGTTCAGAGTACCCAGCCTTCTTGGAGTCCTTGGAGGGGGTACTGGAAGGTGCCCCTTCTGGGGATTCCATTGTTCTGCTGGGGGACTTCAATGCTCACGTGGGCAATGACAGTAGGACCTGGAAGGGCGTGATTGGGAGGAACGGCCTCTCCGATCTGAACCCGAGTGGTGTTCTGTTATTGGACTTCTGTGCTCGTCACAGCTTGTCCATAATGAACACCATGTTTGAGCACAGAGGTGTCCATAAGTGCACATGGCACCAGGACACCTCTGTGTCACACACCTCTGTGGACACAGCTTGTCCATAACGAACACCATGTTTGAGCACAGAGGTGTCCATAAGTGCACATGGCACCAGGACACCTTAGGTCGCAGTTCGATGATCGATTTTGTAATCGCATCGTCGAACTTGCGACTGTGTGTCTTGGACACTCGGGTAAAGAGAGGAGATGAGCGGTCAACTGATTACCACCTAGTGGTGAGTTGGATCAGATGGCGGGCGAGGATGCCGGACAGACCTGGCAGAACCAAACGTACTGTGAGGGTTTGCTGGGAACGTCTGGCAGAGGAACCTGTCAGAAAGGTCTTTAACTCCCACATCCGCCAAAGCTTTGACCGCATCCCGAGGGAGGCCGGAAACATTGAGTCTGAGTGGGCTTGGTTCCGTGCCTCTATTGTCAATGCAGCAGATCGGAGCTGTGGCCGCAAGGTTGTCAGTGCCTGTCGTGGCGGCAATCCCCGAACCCGGTGGTGGACACCTCGGGTAAGGGAGGCCGTCATGCTGAAGAAAGAGTCCTATCGGGCCTGGTTGGCACGTGGGACTTTGGAGGCAGCAGACAGGTAAAGGGGGGCCAAGCGGATCGCGGCTTTGACTGTCGCAGAGGCAAAAACTCGGGTGTGGTAAGAGTTTGGTGAGACCATGGAAAGTGACTTTCGATCGGCTCCGAGAAGGTTCTGGCAAACCGTCAGGCAACTCAGGAGGGGAAAGCGGTTCCCGACCAACACTGTATATAGTGGGGCTGGGGATCTGCCGACCTCGACTGGGGATGTCATTAGGCGGTGGAAGGAATACTTCAAGGATCTTCTCAATCCCACCATCACGTCTTCCATAGAGGAAGCAGAACCAGAGGACTCGGATGGGGGCTTGCCCATCACTAGGGCTGAGGTGACCAGGGTAATTGTGAAACTCCTTGGTGCCAAGGCTCCGGGGGTGGATGAGATCCGTCCTGAGTTCCTTAAGGCTCTGGATGTTGTGGGACTGTCTTGGTTGACACGTCTTTGCAACATCGCGTGTACATCGGGGGCAGTGCCTCTGGATTGGCAAACCGGGGTGGTGGTTCCGCTTTTTAAGAAAGGGGACCGGAGAGTGTGCTCCAACTATCGGGGGATCACACTTCTCAGCCTTCCCGGTAAGGTCTTCTGGAGAAGAGAGTCCATTCGATAGTCGAATCTCAGTTACAAGAGGAACAATGTGGGTTCCGTCCTGGTCGTGGAACACTGGACCAACTTTTCACCCTTGCAAGGGTCCTAGAGGGTGCATGGGAGTTTGCTCAACCAGTCCACATGTGCTTTGTGGATTTGGAAAAGGCATTTGACCGTGTCCCTCGGGGATTCCACTGGGGGTGCTCTGGGAGTATAGGGTACGGGGCCCGTTGCTACGGGCTATCCAGTCCCTGTACAAACGGAGCAGGAGTTTGGTTCGCATGGCCGGCAGTAAGTCAGACTGGTTTCCGGTGGGAGTTGGACTCCGCCAAGGCTGCCCTTTGTCACCGATTCTGTTCATAATTTTTATGGACAGAATTTCTCGGCGTAGCCAAGTGGCGGAGGGGGTTCGGTTTGGTGGCCTCAGGATTCCACGCCTTCTCTTTGCAGTTGATGTGGTCCTGTTGGCATCATCAGGCGAGACCTACAGATCTCTGGATCAGTTTGCAGCCGAGTGCGAGACGACCGGGATGAGAATCAGCACCTCTAAAACTGAGACCATGGTACTCAGTCGGACAAGGGTGGAGTGCCCTCTCTGGGTCGGGAGTGAGTCCTTGCCTCAAGTGGAGGAGTTTAAGTATCTTGGGTTCTTGTTCACGAGTGAGGGAAGGATGGAACGAGATTGACAGGCGGATCGGTGCTGCGGCTGCAGTATTGCGGTCGCTGCACCGGACCGTTGTGGTGAAGAGAGAGCTGAGCCAAAAGGCAAAGCTCTCAATTTACTGGTCAATCTACGTTCCGACTCTTACCTATGGTCACGAGCTTTGGGTAGTGACCGAAAGAACGAGATTGCGAATACAAGCGGCCGAAATGAGTTTTCTCCGCAGGGTGTCTGGGCTCTCCCTTAGAGATAAGGTACGGAGCACAGTCATCCGGGAGGGGCTCGTAGTAGAGTCGCTGCTCCTCCACGTAGAGAGGAGCCAGCTGAGGTGGTTCGGGCATCTGGTTCGGATGCCACCTGGGCGCCTGCCTAGGGAGGCGCTCTGGGCATGTCAAACTGGGAGGAGGCCCGGGGGGAAGACCCAGGACACGCTGGAGAGATTATATCTCTCGGCTGTCCTGGGAACGCCTTGGTATCCCTCCAGAAGAGCTGGAAGAGGTGGCTAGGGAGAGGGAAACCTGGGCCTCTTTGCTTAGGCTACTGCCCCCGCGACCCGGATAAGCGGAAGAAAATGGATGGATGGATGGATGGATAACCCTCTGACGTCTAAAGGCCTTTTTTCTGTTTAAGCATGTTTTCCTAAATTTGTCTCTAAATATACTTATTCATAACATTACACCCATATATTTCATATCAAAATGTTCACAACAATCTCAGTCCTTTTCCTAATGAGTGTCCTCCTTTTCAGAAACCCAAATCTGGTCACCCTACGTCGTGTCTAAAGGTGAACCTAGCTGTGTACGTCCACTATTATACTGAGCGATATTGTAAAATAGCATTCATTTAGCCATCAATCTTTTATGTTTCTTCATCAAAAACCTCAAGATTTCAAGCTACATTCATCGCTGCTATGTACTGTAAATCGCTACGTTACCCATGTAGCTAGTATGAGAGAAATTATTATGATAATGTCATCTTAATCTTGTCATTAGATTATTTCAGATCATCATGAACTGTATGATTTAGTATAAGTCATTCTGACTAGCAGAAGGACCATAATCTGTTAGTAAGTGTGATTCAGTGTAACAATGAATCTTATGTTTAGGTCACGTGTGTATAAGGACAGAGTGAAAAGGGCAAAAGCCCTATGTCAACCGTTTGACAGTAGTCTGCCCAGTTGGGCCTTCAGCTGTCTCCATGTATAACTGAGACATCAGTTTCTTCCGTCGGAACCTAAAGGAAGCTCCATATCAGGAGATATACACACGTAGACAAAACAGGCTACTAGGCGCTGTTCGGCGTACGTGCTGTGTTCAAGGCAACCTGTCTGCCGGAATTGCTGATGTTGTGTTCCTGTAATGTACTTAAGGGAGGGAGCGCCCCTCTCTTAGTTAGAGAACTTCGTGCTAGACGAAACTCTCACCTTGCTTTGCTTTATTGCATTTATTGCATTTATTTCATATTTTATACCTTTTAATAAATTACTCATTTAACTCATTTAACCACGTCTGAGTCCTCAATTGATTTTCAGAAATTTCCACAACACTAGCTAGCTAGCTAATAGAAAGTGTCGCTTCAGCAGCTGTTTGCAAAATATGATACGCCCGCAAAACAATTCAGAAAAAAAATCTCGCCAGCCAACCAGATGTCGAATAAGAACAGAAGGTTCTTCCTTCTTACTATACTAGATATATACTAGTGATGTACTAGCTGCACAGCCAACTATGACAAACCAATTAGGATACTGCAATGATGTAGAATTGGATTGAAGACTCCATGCTGACTCTCATTTAAACTCACATTTGCGCTGGTCTGCTCCCTCCTGCTGCAGACAGCTCGCCTCCTGTTGGAGAACCACAGTAATAAAATCACCACTGTTACAATTGTACGGAGCAGTCGACATGTGCAGGAAACGACAAGTGCAGGAAAGGAGGAGTTTATTAAGGGGACTAAACAAGTAACAAAAACCAAGAGCTAACCAAACTAGCAGGGTCACTAAGATACATGGGATACACAGGACAAATAAGTAGACAAACACAATAACGGGGATACGGGGCAAAACTAAGAGTGAACGGAAAGCATAAATCCAGTATATAAACCGACAGACAACACACGAACCGAAACTAACAATGAATACAACGTAACCGGGAAACAGACGAATGAGAGGAATAAATGAAAACAAGGTCAAACACAACATGGGGATAACTAGCATGAGGGTAACTGAGAACTAACAAGATGACTAAACCTAGAACTAGAATACAGGGGTAACGGAGGGAACAAAGAGTAACAAAACCATACCAGAACCAGGGGGAGAGGGACATGAACCAAATACCGCGGAACAATAGTGAAAACCGAACGAGGAAAATAAGAACAGTGAACAATGACACAGAGGTAAGATACAATAGGGAATAAATACACTGAAACAACAGGAACTAAGAAGACACAGGTGGCATCAGTGATGACAGGGGCATGACAGACAGAAGGGGAACCATGCTGACCAGGAGACAAGGCGGGACTAGGGCAGGGACACGCGGACCAAGATGACAGAGGAAAATGTGGTAAAATGGGGGCGGAGTTAGACATTACAACCAGCTTCACACATACACACACACACACACTTCTCCTGTGTAGATGTAACTCCCGAGTTACTACAGTCTGGAGAAACAGAAACTACTCCCCTGCAGTATGGTCATTTGGGTTTTTTGTGCTAGCGGTTTGTATTACAGGCTATCCATTAGAGGGCAGTGTAAGAAGACGAGATGGAGGACGTGAAGCTTCCCTGTGACGATGTGGCGACGGGATTGGCTACCTCCGAAATTGGATGCCCTTTTTCCTGCTCCTGTAATGGTGGCCCGTGGTGTGTCGTTTTCCAGTCCACCACATGGTCCACTTTTCCAAGGCGCCGGCCAGTAGGGTTTTGAGCCATGTCTGTGTTAGTAGGTTTTCGGGAAAACCCGATTTGAGTAGTTATTAAATATTTTGGCACTCAGAGATAAAGATGTGTTTAATTGCATCTTACGAGTATTTAATAATCTTGATGCATTTCGTTGTTATTTCGTTTGTATTTTTGTTGGGGTGGGTGCCTATTTATTTGAATCTTCCTTTTCTCCTGTTTTCGTGAGGGGATAAGGAGTTAGGGAAGAATGAACTGTGTTTATTTTTTAGGGAAGTTAGTGGGATGTTTAGATTGTTTTGTTTGTTATTTTGGCACAAGCCCATCCAAATGTTATACCCCTAAGTTGGTTATATGGGATTGGAGTGGATATAAAAAAATAATGTTGGACTAAAACAAAAACTACTGTGGTGTATTGGTTTATTTATGTTGCGTCCTTTTATGCTAGACGTTTGAGCCACCATCTTAAGGATCATAACAGCAATGTGAAAATGCCGGTCTACTGCAATCTTCTGTTGAAATATATAATAGCTTTTTTGTGTATGTGTATTTTATACTGTCAACAGTGCTGGCAGGCTACATTTTACTCATTTTACTCATTTTATGACGGAGGCTGTGGGCTGGTGGAAATTTGAACACAGACCACATTTGGCCCCCGGGCCGGACTTTGTAAATGCCTGCCATACTGTAATCATGAGAGTGAAGACTCTCTGGACGGGGCAGTAAGCAGCCTACAGGCAGCATTATCAGGGTGTGTAATGTAAATGTGTCTTCAGCTTATTACCTCATCCACAGACACACAGCAGTGAAAGTCAGAAACAAACCCACAGAGACTCTAGAAGCTGTGTATGTCCATGCTGTGTTATCTGCATCAGGGAGGAGAGGACAGCATGTTACACAGAGTCTTGCTGTAGGACATCATCACACTGACACTGGAACTGCAAATCTTTTGTTTTCTTCTCTCTGCCTGTTTATATTTTTGTTTGAAAGTGGCCCGTATGACATTTGTGTGAATATTTAGGTATTTAGGTTAATGATGTGCATGGACACATGAGCAGCTGTAAAAAAGTAATATTTGTATTACTCTTTCAGCAAAATGAATAAAACAGTTGCAAAGCCATTGTGTCATGCTGACAAGGAGGTAATGAGCAAGACGGGTGAGCCACTACAGGATGTTGGTAGATAGGACTAAATTGCTGAGTTGGCTTATAACTTGGGGTGAGTGAGTGGGCATTAGGGAGGACTAAAATGTGGGAACTAGGAAGCAAACCTGGGTAGGATCATAGGAACCTAAACCTTGATAAAACAGGTTGAAAACAAAAGGAACAAAATGGAATAGCTAGGAAAAGGTAGAGGGCAAAAGAAAAGGGCAAAACACAGAGAGGGGAACAAACATGTCCTTTTAGTTTTAGAGAAAAGCTTACTGAAGGGAGAAAATAACCCGAGACCAGAGAGAGAGGGACTCAAGAAAAAGAGAACCAGAGGCCCGAAACCTCTACCCAAAGATACCGGCTGATCTGTATGTCAGAACACTGACCAACAATTCAGCAATCAGTGTCTTGGAGTGAGCTGCTTATAAGGGCTATCGGTAGGTGTAGCTCATCTGGCTTGATTAGCCCGTCGGCTCCCTCTGGTGGCAGTATAGTGCTGGAGACAATGCTTACATGTATTAATGGTTTAGTATTGATGGTTTGATATTGATGGTTTAGTTTTGTTGCAGGCACAGAGTTAGATGCAACTGAATGTAACTTATCCAGTGTTAATGAAAAGACGAAGAACAGAAACACACACACAATATGCTAGTTGTGGCACCAGCAGCAAAATGAAGGAGAATCAGTGCTGTAGAGCAGCAGATTCAGCAGACGCCCAAATCACAAACACCTGTAGGAGTAAATGAGGAACAGGAGAGGAGGAGAACAGGAGGGTTTGCATCACTGCTGCAGGTCAGAGTCACTGAATCTCCATCCACTCTCTCTCTCTAGAGGGAACTAGTGTTTCTAGGGGGATCTGGTTGGGGGGTTTCATATATCATATATAAATTTAGATAAATATGGTACAGTTCCTTGGTAAGATTCATTAGCTGCAACGAGAGATAATTAATTGTGTGTGCGTGTGTGGGTGTTTGTAGTTGTGTTCATGTATGGGTGTATGTTGCCACGTGGTGCTGTATTGTCAGTTATGGTGTACTGCCTAATGTGTATTGTGAGTCATTATGTGACCAAACACAAATTCCTTGTTTGTGTATGAAACAACAACAACAATAATAAAAAACACAAACCTAATTAAAGTGAAGTAGCAATAATTCCATAATAAGAGTGTGTTCTTGTCATATATTAACAAATGTAATTGCAGTTGCCAGAGATACAGAGTGATGAGAGTTTAAAGTGAGGGACTTACAGACAGCAGGAGAGCGGAGCTCCTCATATCCTCTTACAGCACAGGAGTAGCTGGCTGCATCCTCACTACTGACATCCATATATTGTCCATCTGTGTTCTGGTTAGATACAGGCTGTCCGTTCCTGTACCAGATGTAGGTGGAGTTACAGGTCAGATGTTTTACACTACTTCTGTCTGACACTGTAACCTTCAGATCTGTAAATGATTATTAACAAGATTTAGTGCTGTTTTCGGTCAAAAGACAATTATAACTTATTTTACATTATACAACACTACCTGTGACAGACAGTGATACTCCAGGTTCACCAGTGTATTCACCTTCAGGACCATCAGTGTGGAATCTGAACCTGTATGTGTGAGCATCACTCTCTCTCAGGTGAGTGATGGTCATACTACAGTCATTCTGGGAGCTCTGTCTATACTGCACTCTCCCCTGATTCTCCTCTTCCTCTCTCACATCCACAGGCTCAACACCAGCCTGCTGCTCTTTAATGAACCAGAATGCTTTTGTCACTGTGTGTCCCACAGGGCATTTATAAGAGCAGGAGAGATCAACAGATGAACCTTTCAGAGCACACACACGTTCAGGAGTGTAAGTCACACCCCAACACACTTTACCTTGAACACCTGGAACACAGAGAGAATCACAGTCAGAAAAAAACAGGAATTCTTCTTATACTAACTAGTCAAGCTATCGTGTAAGCGTAACCAGTGTTGCTGCCCTGTTGAAACTGTTTTCTTCATATCAGTAAATGAGAATAAAGTGAATTCTAAAGAATTAAGTGAATTATCTTGCTTTTATGAAAATTTGCAGATATCCAGATATCCAGATCCAGCAGATATCCACTCATCACTCATTGTTCTAAATCTGAAGGTATAAACTCCAGAGTCACTTACGCTCACATTTTTCATTGTCAGGGTACAGTTATTCCACAATGTGCTTACAGAACACAGAGAGAATCACAGTCAGAAAATAAACAGGAATTCTTCTTATACTAACTAGTCAAGCTATCGTGTAAGCGTAACCAGTGTTGCTGCCCTGTTGAAACTGTTTTCTTCATATCAGTAAATGAGAATAAAGTGAATTCTAAAGAATTAAGTGAATTATCTTGCTTTTATGAAAATTTGTATATTAAACAGGTTGTACTAATATGGCTAATATTGAATAATACTGACGTTCAGGGTTAAGAACTGACATTTAGTTCAAATGAACTTACACACTGCAGGAGAGCAGTGAGTGTTGCCAGACACCCTACAGGAGTAGTTGCCCCCATTATCCAGAATGGTGGAGTTGAGTATAATGGAGGCACCATATGTATATCCTAAATACACTCCATTCCTGTACCAGTTGTACCAAGGGGTCTCAGTGATGCTGCAGATGGTGCTACAGGTCAGATTCACCTCTCTCTGTCCTACAGTCTCAGGATCCACCTTCACCTGCAGGTCTACACACACATCACATCATGGACACAAGAAGGATTTCTGTGTGAGAAAGACAATGGTGGGAGTATTTGTGTAAAAGTGAAGAAGTGTGGATGTGGGTGTGCAGGAGGGAAAGACTTCAATTTTGTAAATGTCTATAAATCACCTATGGTTACACAGATCTGAAAACCACACAAAATGTGATATCAAAGTTGTTTCAGTGTGAAAATTCTATATTTGTTAATTCTGGGATTGAATGTGTTGTAAGATTTGTGCATGTTGTAAGATTTGTGCATTTGTGCAAGATTTGTTAGATTTGTGCGTAAAAGCAGGTGGTCAGAGACCCAGTTCCAAACATAGTAATATTGAAACCTTGAAGAATGGCCTCTTTAAGGCACCACAGATTTTAAAGGGCAACATTTTAGCTTTGAGAAATTTCATTAAAGGTTTTCCAGAGTGGACAATAATGAAGGACTGTCGCAGATGTATGTCCCCATGTGACAATGTATAATGTGCTTATGGATGAGTGTGTGTTGTATGTGTTTATTACCTGTAACAGTGAGAGTGATTCTAGATGAAGCAGATATACACTCATCACTCATTGTTCTAAATCTGAAGTTATAAACTCCAGAGTCACTTACGCTCACATTTTTCATTGTCAGGGTACAGTTATTCCACAATGTGCTTACAGACACTCGTCCTGAATACTGTGGGTTTGTACTCAGGTCTTGTTGTTCTCCATCAGATGTCTGGACCTGATACCACTGTCTCTCTGTGATTCTAAAAACATTTGTATATTTACAGGGGATTTTTACAGTAGATCCAATAACAGCACAGAGACTCTGAGAGGAGAGAGTTACACTGTTCACAGCCTGAGATCCTGGAACACACACACACACCGCACCACAAGCATAAATTCAGATGGGATCATACACACATTTACTAAACTCTGTGGTCTAACAGTCAGAGCGACATTTCCAGAGTCACTGCTGCTATTCTGAATTAAACATGGACAGAGATCACCACAAAGGAACAGAACACAGTTTAATACAGTTCACATATTCAACGTGGAACTTAATACAATTTAGAATAGACATCAACACAGCAATCTAAAAAAAATGTGCAGGAAGTTGGAATTTGCAGGTGCAGTAGATCTGTCGTGGTGAGCGAGATGAAGCAGGATGCAGAGAGAGCAGACTGTATTACGTATTTATTAAGCACACTACGGTTAATCATATAAACAGTGTAGTGGGGCTAAAGCAAAAAAAAGAACTGACAAGACATGAACTACATCCTGTCATGCCAGGCTCCTCCTCTTTCCTCACTTTCTAGTCTCAGTGTTTTTCCGTTCCCTCCTAGTTACCTGTAACCCTGCTCCTCATTAGTACAGTAATCCCTCGTTTATTGCGGGAGATACGTTCCAGAACCACCCGCAATAACCAAAAATATGCAAAGTAGAAACGGTATATTTATTTAAGTATTTATACACTATTATACAAATTTATACACAGTATTTATACACTTAAGTATTTATACGTAGACAACCATGACAAGATCAGAAATGGTTTGAATTTTAAAATCTGTGATTATTATCTAGGGTTACTGTTAATGTTAGTCTACAAGACCAAACGTTTTGCAAAAAAAGGAGACTGACCATCAGCAGTTATGTGTGTGCATACATGTAGCCTAGTTATATTTGAACCCATTATTAGTAGAATATTAATGTATATCAAAAATTCATCTTGCTGTAATTAACGTTAACCAACACATTGTGTCCATCTCTAGACTTCTCTCGGACACAACTGAGCCTCCCCACCCCAGGAGATTTATTGTACTGCCTCTGGTGTGAAGGCATGATAAGATGACCACAAAGGAATAAAACATGGTGTTATGCAGTTCTGATATTCAATATGAACCTTTAGAATTGAATTTAGAATAAACACAGTAATATAAAAAATCTCCAGTTGAAATATGCAGGAAGTTGGAATTTGCTGCTGCAGGAGATTATTAGAGATCACAACTTCTTTGCTGTTTTTCAAATTTAAGATTTTTTTTAGTACATCTTCATATATTTAAGTAACTTATATACTTATCAAGTATCTTCATATATTTTGGCTATGACCAACTCTTATCAAGTGTTTCCGGTCTATGACTTAACGATAGGACACATTCAAATCTTTACTAACCCTGTTAGGTTCCCACAAATGAATATCAAAACAGAAACATGCAGGTACATAAATTAGTAGAAATTATTAAAAGTTTACCTGCCAGTAACATGAGGATTGCTGCCATCATAATATTTCCTGATGTTTGTAAAGACATGGTGACCACTATTCACACAGAACTGATACTTGGAGCTCCAGTAAGTCTTGACTTTAGACTAAATGTTTCTGCTAAATGATCAAAGAATAATCCTTAAATGAAGGCCTGTGCTGCTTTGCTCTGTTACTGAGTATAACGGCCGTGGTGCTGACGGGGTGTGACGCAGGCGCAGGAGCACGTAGGTAATTTACATAAAACTAAAACGGAGACTCAAACGGACGTGAGGGAACATATGAGAAATATATTTAATAATACAATAACGTAACGTAAACCAAACAACACCCAACTACAAGGAGAACTAAGACGACTGAACAACACTAACTACTGATATAAACTACACAGACGGGTGAACCATGAACGAGTAACATAACATAAAACCATAACACAGAGACACACGAACACGAACACGCCGGGAAACCGAACCACAGTACTATTGAACACAGGGAGGACCAGGGAGATTAACATAGACACGACGGAAGGAATATAGGAACTAGACACAAACCAGGGAAAGCACAACGCGAACACGGAACGGAGTTAACATACTGAACACGTAATCAACAAGAGAGCAAAGCATAAACACGAAAGTACACGGACCTAGGCATTAACGAACATAGACATACGTAACCGTAATATAAACACCATGACATACGAACAACGTGACATGCGACAATAACCTACAAAAGACAAGAAACAAGAAACAACCAGGAAGTATAAAAACACAAACTCGAATGAGACACAGCTGACATGAATCACAACGACCGGAAAACACAGAATTGAAATTTCTTTCAAAATAATACTATGAAACATTCTTTGGAAATATGTGGCCATCCTTCTCAGAATAATGTCAGTATTACTTAAAAAGTGGTGCAGTTATACATGCCCTGGGTCGGTAACCCACCCAGTGTGCGCTGCATGTACAATGCACGGTTAGTTAATGCACTGCTGCACTTTTCTTATTCAGGGATTTTTCACTGTAGCCTGTACCCTGCAATACAGGAAATGTGTGTGAGTCGTCACACAAAATAAGAACGTCTGCTAAGTACATCTTCTTCCTGTTTCCTAGCTAGAGTTGCACCAAAGCATTGTGGATCTTGTTGTTTTTGTATTTCATCCTGAATGTATCGATGCATTAATGCATGCAGAAAATGATATATAATGTAGGTCAATGACTTTGACTTTGAATCTGTTTTTGTCAACAGGTGTGTGAATAATTAGCTTCTCTGTTGAATGGAATTTCAACCATATTAAGGTTTTCTCCCAACAGCTATTATAATGGAAACTATCTTGAGAATTGCTGTAAATTGTCAATATTTCATGCTTCATATTCTACTTTATACAGAATTCACCACTTATTGAAACCATCTTTGACAAGTCCAGGAAGGATATTACATCCATGTTTTGAAATTCTACCAAAATATAATGCTCATTTCAAGACAACCAAAATAAGAACATGGCGCTGTGAGCGGTTGGTAACCGGCATTCGATAAAATTACTGAAACTGTGTGGTCTCCTTAATTACACATTATATTACATTTAAGTGAGTGCATATAGGACAAAGTCATAATGGAAGGAGAATTCGACAGGGAAGTAATGGGTGATGGCTCCAGAAAATCTAAGGCATTTGTTTCTCTAAAAAAGCAGATCCTGAACGTAACAGTGGCTGCAGCTGGAGTCGTGTCAGGTAAAAGTGGGTATGACAAGGTAGAAGAGATACGAAAGAAATTGGAACAGGTGAAGGAGAAAAGTAAGTTGGAGGACAAAGTGTCCTTGGTTAAGTAGATCTGGGAAAAGGAGAAGTAGTACTATGGAGCTTTTTCAGTGTCCCCAGAACCTGAACCTGAAACCATTATTACTTGAAAAAAAAGTCTGTGAAATTCATTCAGGTATGCAAAAATTCAAGTTAAAATTCAGGTTCGGGTCGAAATTCAGGTTCAGGTTGAAATTCGGGTTGGGAGACATCCGGGGTACTTAGGATGAGCAAACAAACTCAGAGCTAATCGAACTGCATCTGGCCAATCACAAAACATCTCAGAGGTCATAGGGAGGCGCAGCTTTCTGCCAATTTTCTAAAAGGACCATTTGGAGAGAGGGGGTTCAGTCCCTGTTCTGCTCTGTCTCAAGCTTTGCTTAATTCTGGTCTTTTCTAGTTTTATGTTTAATGTCTGACCTTACAGAAGGGGAGTGCTTCATCTGCTGGATGAGCATAGGTATGATTAATCCTTAATCACTGGTTAATTGATTAATCACTGGTGGATTTTGCTTGGTTGTCCTAAATAAAGACACATATTGCTTTCAGTATGGTTGCTGCTTTCTTGCTCACTGACCAGACTAACCAGACTAACTGCTCCACTGAAGGCACAATGGTAACTATGTCTAAATCGAACAGTCAAAAACAGTCAATCGGCGGTGACTCTAAACAGGACAGCACAGAAACAAACAGTGAAGCCCTGATATGTATTAAAGAGACTCTGAACCACTGATTCACTGCACTGGAAATCTCCAGACATCAACACCACAGCATGAAGGAATTCAATTCAATTCAATTCAATTTTATTTATATAGCGCTTTTTACAACACATGTTGTCACAAAGCAGCTTTACAAATTGCGTGGGTCCAGATCCCTAATGAGCAAGCCAAAGGCGACAGTGGCAAGGAAAAACTCCCTAAGATGGCAGGAATTTAGGAAGAAACCTTGGGAGGACCAAGACTCAAAAGGGAACCCATCCTCCATTGGGCGGCCCGCTAGCAATGTCCACAGTCACAGTTCATGTATAGTCCAGATATAATCCTGTAGTTATGATTCTACTTCCAGGCCGAGTAGTCACAGTCCCTTCAGAGTAGATGAGCCTCAGGTGGGAGTTGGCATCAGCGCGTCCTCTTGCGATAATGGCACATCCAACCACGGCATCGGCACATCCACTGGCAAGCCAGACCATCTCCTAGATGCTTGTATGGGGTGAGTAACAGGAAAGGCTCGTCTCTCCTTGTCCCGGTATTTCTCGGGCAGCCATCGGGAAGAAGAGGGACAATTAGTTCTATATGGAATATGTTAGACAAAGTAAATGTAAACATTTCTGGAGTGTGGCAGCGACTCCGGCAATTAAATTATTACAGCCTAGCTAAAGGGCAGAACCAGAAGGTAACACAGACTTGGGAGCATCCTGAGACACTGGCATCCATCCACTACACCGTCGACAAACTTGAGTGACCGCGTGCAGTGATAGGATGACAGCACCAGCGCCCCAGTTTGCCATAAAAACCCTTTGCCCATGAACCCCTGGATCTGTTACCTTATCTAAAGGGGCACATTAATTACCAAATGCTAGATCAAACAAGTAAGTTTTCAACCTAGACTTAAAGATTGAGACTGTGCCAGAGTCCTGGACACATTCTGGAAGACTATTCCATAGTTGGGGGCCTTATAAGAAAAGGCTCTTCCCCTGCTGTTACCTTATTAATTGATGGAACTAATAAGAGGCCAGCACCTTGGGATCGTAGTGGACGCGGGGTTCATAATAAGAGATAAGCTCTTGGAGGTAGTCAGGAGCAAGTCCATGCAGTGCTTTATAAGTCAATAGAATAATTTTAAAATCAATACGGGATTTTACTGGGAGCCAGTGCAGGGCCGATAAGACTGGGCTGATATGTTCAAATTTCCTAGTTCTAGTTAGAACTCTGGCTGCGGCATTTTGAAGTACTTGAAGTTTATTTATATTCCTATTTGAGCATCCTGACAGTAACGAGTTACAATAATCTAATCTGGAGCTAACAAAGGCGTGTACTAGTTTTTCTGCATCATGCTGGGATAATGCATTTCTTAACTTGGCAATGTTACGGAGATGTAGAAAAGCTATCCTGGTAGTATTATCTATGTATTTATCAAATGATAGGTCAGAGTCAAATAAGACGCCGAGATTTTTGGCTACCGAGCCAGGAGTAATGGGGTAATCTGCAAGATTTAACATTAGATCTGGTATTTTCTGTCTTGTGGCCTTTGGGCCCAGAAGGAGAACCTCCGTTTTGTTACCATTAAGGTGGAGGAAGTTTAGCGACATCCAACATTTAATATCACTTACGTAGGCCTCAATTTTTCCTAATCTGGATTTGTCATCAGGTTTGGCTGATATATAAAGTTGGGTGTCATCTGCATAGCAGTGAAAGTTGACACCATGTTTATTTATAACTATTCCTAATGGTAACATATATAATGTAAATAATAGTGGTCCTAGGATGGAGCCTTGCGGGACTCCATATTTCACTTCTGAGTGTTTGGAGGGAATATTATCGAGCTCTACAAACTGATAACTGAGGAATCTCTCAATAGAAGATGTACATGAACCGTTTCAGTCCAGGGTATAAAGCAATGACGGTGTAGTATTTTTATTTGAACAGTAGATGGCGGAGAGCTGGTTTAAATACTTCGAAGTGATACAAAAACAATTCCAAACACTGGCATAGAAAACATTATTTAAGGTAGTATTTAAGTCAAAATCAGAAATATTCAGAAATGGCCAAAATAGCCCAAGACTCTTAAGGTCTACAAAAGCAATATCCATGGTGCGGAACCCCTATTGGTGAATGAAGGCGTCCTGTGTTCTGATAGTGATCAAACTCTGTTCTGAAGAACCTCTCACCAAAGATAAATAACATTATGGACCACAAACACATGGAGGCTTAAGGACTTTGTACTTGCAGAGCGCTGTAATCAGAGGTCATGTTCATGGTGTATGTATCATTTCCAGCTTTTGGATCTGTCTGGAAGACAATGAGAACACAACTTTACACAACTTTGGACTTTATTCAGTAGTGACTTCTGGTCAAAATAATAGATGTGAATTTAATACCTTAAGATCTGAATTTTTTTGCCCCTCTCTTCCTCCTGATCACACAAAATACATCACACGAAATAGTGTCAAAGTGTCTATTGTATTCTAGATTACTCTTTTATATTAAATATGAGTTCCCATTTGGGGAGAATGTTCAATTTATGTCTAAATTTAGATGTGCATTCCATATTAATAATTCTAACCACAGCATTGTGTCAAGATTAGCCCCTCCTCCACCTGTCAATCATGGATGTTTTGTTTACATTGCCATGTGCATTTCGTAGTCCCGCCTCATGATTTGTAACCCTTCCCCTCGTTAGCGTATTCAGGTGTTTCATGTTTAGTATGGTCTATTTATATCCTATGTTTGGTCTTGTATGTTGCTGGTCATTGTTACGCTTACAGCCCCGTTTATGTTCGTGGTCTCCAGTGTTACAGTTTGTGCTTGCTTGTATTATGTCTTTACGTATCGGCTGTTTCATGTTCTGACTCCCTCACGGACCTGATTACGGAATGCCCTTTAATAAATCTCGCTCTTCTCAGCTTTTGTGTCCGCCCCATCGCTCCTTGATGCCCCAGGCGTCTACACACTCACTTCATGTGTAGAACAGCAGTGATGAGAGAGAGTCTGAATAGGAAGGAATCCAGCAGCTCCCCAAACAGCAGACTGCTTCCACCTCTCAGCTGAGCACCCACAACACGACATCCACAAAAGTTCTCAGCACATTAACACAAATGCTATTACTATCTGGACCAGACAGTGTTTCCTAATACTTTTATTTCCATGTAATGACTTTGGTCAATTTTACTGGCTCATGTAAACTAAAAAGAGTAAGAAGAAGAAGTGTAACATGTACCCACAGCGCAGGGGATTTGCTGTCTGATTTATTATGGGCAAATCCTTTATCCGAGTCCATAGGACAGTCCATGGTTGTACCAGAAAAGAAGTCAGATGCAGAAAAGACCAGAACTAAAGACAGATTGAGACAAAACATGCTACACATGCAATACAAACACCACAGGAGTTCAGACTAAAACCAAACAGGATTGAGGATTCTGTTGGATATTTGTTTACTAAATTAAGCCTTTTTAACCTCACAAACGAATCTTTATTTGAACACATGAGTTGCCTTGTATCATGTAAAATAAAATAAAGAATCCTGTGTAGAAAAAACGACAAATGCTGTATGTGGCATTTAAAGCCAGTAAGGCATTTAACTGTGGGCCTAGTTCAGGTGTATGAAGATGCCCTGCTCTTGGGATGAACAGAACGATGGGAGTGTAGCAATATGATAACAAGTAATGACTGTTGTTTCACTCCACTCTGGGGGACAGTAACAGGATATAAATAAGTCATCAGAGTTCTGTCCACCAATTAATGTTTCTGGACTCAGTCAGTTTATTTTTTATACTTTTATTGGTGTTCAATAAAGAATTTGTGACGGGCAGGGTGTGCGAACTAAAAGGAAGCGATCACGCCAAGTCTCAGAGGAAAAGAGGGGTTTAATAAATAAAGTGCGCTAACCAAAATCCCGTGCACTGATCCAAATTAAGGATACAATAACCAGCAGTCAACTGGTACACAGACAAGGCATATATAGACAAACAAACTACCATCAGGTGAGGGAGCTAATAAGCCCCACCCACCTGAGGGAAGCACACAACGCAACAGGACAACTGCCGCTTTACCGTAGGCGACCGGGGGAGCCTCCCTCACCGTGACAGATCCCCCCCACCAAGCCGCACTCACGGCCCGATGTGCGGTTCACAGCGGCAGAACACAAGACGCCAGACGAAGGGGCAGGAAGGTGGGGACAAGGCAGGGAAACGCCTCCTGCGGTCCCGGAGCTGAAACATAAAACATAGAACACAATTTAGCTCCCGCCTCCCTGGGCGGGACCCTGGACCGACTGGGCAGTCAACAAGACAAAACCACGCCCCAGTCGGTCACAGAGCCCTCACGCCCCAAGGGCCCCACAAAGTGTGCGTGTGTGCAGGTTACCTCCCTACTGCACAGTTGAACGTCTCCTGTACCACCCTCTCGGCTCGGGTTAGACCCCTGTATGGGGCCGGGAGTTCCCCTGGGCATCCCTAGCACGGCCGGGGAGACCGCCCCTCACTAGAGGCAGTACATAGCAGGGTGGACTCCTCCACACTGCCGGAGGTTCCAGGGGGGAATTACTCCTTCCCCAACGTGGGCCGGCTACTCCCCAGGGCGAACCTCCTAGTCGCCCCGAGCACGAGGGGGGGGACCTCTGTCTTCAGCAGGAGCTCTTCAGTCCGGAGCCCTCTGGTCCCCACACACACGGGGAGCCCATCCCCTCCAGGGAAGCTACTTACGACCCGGGCTCCGGTCACCCCATCACATCGGGGGCTCCTGCCTACTTTGGAGGTCCCACAAGGTCCAGGGACTCCACAGTCAACCGCGGGAGGAACCTGCACACAATACATACACACACACACACACAGACAGACACAACACAGACGCGCACTTACCCTGACCAGGGCCTCCCGTAGGAGCTGCGCCTTCCGTGCCACAGGCCGTGGCACGGGACCCTCCATAGCCCCTCCCCCAAACGCCCCCTGGAGGAGCGCACGGGAATTACATACAACAATTCACAAGCACGCTAGGACAAACACAAACATTAGGGGGGCGTGTGTGCAGGCTACCTACCTACCATATAGTTGAACGCCTCCTGGACCTACCTCTCGGCCCGGGGCCAATCCCTGCACAGGGCCTGGAGTCACCCTGGGCAACCCTAACCGGCCGGGGAGACCGCCCCTCATGGGGAGGTGCATAGCAGGGTGGACTCCTCCACTCTGCCGGAGGTTCCAGGGGGAAGCACTCCTTCCCCACTGGTGACCGGTCACACCCCAGGACCAACCTCCTATCCACCCCGAGCGCGAGGGGGGGACCTCTGTCTTCAGCAGGAGCTCTTCAGGCCGGAGCCCTCTGGTCCCCACACACACGGGGGGCCCTTACCCTTCCAGAGGGGCTAGTTACGACCAGGGCTCCAGTCACCCCATAACATCAGGGGGCTCCTGCCTACTTGGGAGATCCCACAAGGTCCAGGGGCTCCACTGCCAACCTGTAGGAGGAACCTGCACACAACACATACACGCAGACAACACAAACGCGCACTTACCCTTTCACCGGCGGGCCTCCCTCAGGAGCTGCGCCGTCTGTGCCACTCCTCACATAGAGGACATAGGTGGTGGCACAGAACCTCACATGCACATACCCTCTCACCGGCAGGCCTCCTTCCAGAGCTGCGCACCTCTGTGCCCCTATTGGTAGCACAGGACCCTCCATTGCTCCCCTCCCCCCAAAACACCATTAACAAACAAAAAGGGAGGGAGCACACGGGGAATTACATTTAACCTCAACATATATACGTAGACAAGACCCATCACGCAAGACAAAACAAACGGCAGGCGCTTTCTCCTGGCTAGCTCCAGCCCGTAGTCTCACACACACCTCATACACCTTTCACACACACATATGCACAAACATTCGACTACGGGCGAGCACATGAGCGAGGAAGAGCCGCCCCCTTGGAGGAGAGCGCTATCGGGTCTCTCGCTTCAGTCACCGCCGTGCCACACAACGTGCTATACAAACACACAAACAAACAAGCACGTAGGCACGACGGGACAAGCGGTTCGCAACCCAGCTCTCCTCCACATACATTCAAACAACGGAATCTCACGTAGACAAACACTTACCACGAGACATGACCACAAACGAAGGAGAAAGTAAAGGAGACTGGCGGCTTCGAAAGGTGGCTGGTTATTCTGTGACGGGCAGGGTGTGCGAACTAAAAGGAAGCGATCACGCCAAGTCTCAGAGGAAAAGAGGGGTTTAATAAATAAAGTGCGCTAACCAAAATCCCGTGCACTGATCCAAATTAAGGATACAATAACCAGCAGTCAACTGGTACACAGACAAGGCATATATAGACAAACAAACTACCATCAGGTGAGGGAGCTAATAAGCCCCACCCACCTGAGGGAAGCACACAACGCAACAACAACAGGACAACTGCCGCTGTACCGTAGGCGACCGGTAGGGGGAGCCTCCCTCACCGTGACAGAATTTCATCTATCTTCACTACCATCCAGGATTCTGACACTCTCTGACACTCTCTTATAATTTAGATAATATTCAAATTACATTTAGTAATATATGAGAAAGTATCATTTTATTCATGCATTAATGCATCAGTATATTGGGGATGAAGTACAAAAACAAGATCCAAAATGCTTTGGTGCAACTCTAGCTAGGAAACAGGAAGAAGTACTTACCAGACTTTCTTATTTTGCATTTTGACTTGTACAAATTTCCTGTACTGCAGGGTACAGGCTACATGGTGAAATATCCCTGAATAAGAAAACTGCAGCAGTGCATTAACTAATCATGCATTGTACATGCAGCACACACTGGGTGGGTTACTGACCCAGGGTGAAGATGTGGCAGGTTTTACAGAATCACTATATTTTTAAGAAATACTGATAAGAGTAAATGGCTGGCCACACAGTTCCAAAAAATATTTCATAACATGTCTATTTTAGCCAAAAATGAAATATTATTTTGATAAATATCAATTCCTGTCACAACTAATTAACTGTATGAACTTTCACAGTTTTACTACTTACTTCCAAAACTTACTTCCAAAAGTTTTTAAAAGAAAATCTGTAAATGCCATACTCTGTATCTTCTCTTTAATGTCTTTCAGTAGTGACCATAAAATAAAATTCTTGTATCTTCCCCTAAATTGTCACTATAGCAACTTTGTGTGTTTTACTGGTATGAACTGGGCATGTGGTTAAGACTAAAGTGGTATAAATGTCTACCTTCACACTTGCCTATATTGAGACTCTACTGATAGTGTAAGATAAGCTCTCCTCTCATTAATAGGGCCACTGAGTTCCTGTTTCATGACACTGGACCTAAATATACTCACAATTTCTGCTGTGGTATCTATCGTAGCAAAATACCCAGAGTTCCATCAGGCAGTCTGATCAAAGTCCAATCTGACCTCAGAGAAGCTGACAAGAGTTATGTGTCATCTGGTGTAACAGATGATGCAGGACACAGGAGAGGCTAAACCCCATACCAGGATATGGCAGAACATCTTTAACTCGCCTTTAACTCATCTTTAACAAAACACACAAATAAGTACAAAAAACAAGAATGAAAATATTTATCATGCTTGAAAGTGTTTTGTGTTCTTGAGGAGAGTAACAGTAAGAGGCTGTAATGTAAAGGGGGAGGGGTGACGACAGAATGCTGTGATGAACACACCCACCCATCCACACACACCTTCCGTGTCTTTGCTGTATGACAGTGACCAAGATCACAACAACGTCCAAGTGTAGGATGGGTGAGGGGCAGCAGGACTGAGGTCACAGCTGTTATACTCAGTAACAGAGCAAAGCAGCACAGGCCTATCAGGGCTGGCTCTGACTCGACTCCTGTCGCTACTAGGGAGAGCTTCATTTGCTAATTTTTATTCAAGGCTTGGTACTGATCTTGTCTTACTTTGGGAAATGTGGATTTCTAGTTTTATTGAAGTCATGGACTGTGGATCCAAAATCCTGTTTCTGATCATCCTGTTGCTTAACACAGGTTTGATTATTATGTCTTAATGTACAATATTATTGTGTGATTTTTGTCACTAAAGAGTTTTAAACCCATATCAGGTTTAATCAATGATTAGATTGGCTTCATGTTAGTGTGTAAAGATCCTTCATAAGAAGTGATGTTTGTGAAAGTTTAGAAATAACAGAATCAATATAGATTTTTTAGCTTAGAAAGAAGCCAAATAATATAGGTGAAGCCTAGAAGTCCACATGTGAGTGTTTGTTTAAACAAATGTTGTCATAGTGCCAGTTTTATGTTTCATAAACATGTTGTGTCTATTCTGAAAATACACTAGATGATAAAAAAAATTAAATGTGCTTTGTGAAAGGTCCAAATATTATGAAATTAAAAGTATCAAATCTCCAGTCGTACTCCCACCTCAGCTCTTTGGTTTTTCTTTTGCATCCTTTTCCACACCCCTTTCTCTCTCCACTTCGGACTGTGGGCCTTGTGAAACCACCAGGGACACAGTCTCCTTCAACCCTGATTACTCTGGCAGCTCACATAATTAAAATGAATATGAATTTGTTTGTATTGGTTTTAATTAAGTACATTGGTTTATTTTATTTTTGTTTGTACACCTATTTTGAGGGTTTTTTTTTTATTAATTAAATCTTTAGTGTGAAACTGGTCATGCTTGTGCTTTTTTGACAATTTTCATCGCACGTGACTCAGTACTGTTTAGATCATCTGTTTGGGAAACCATGATGTTCATTTTGAATGAGTCATTGCTCAGGAAGATGACCTATAAGGGGGGAGGGGTTGACTAGAAAGAGGAAGACAGAGGAATCCCAGAACTAGGAAACTCAATGGGAAGAAAGTACAACTCTCATCTTTAAAGAAAAGATACCCAAGAGACAGCTCTGGACATCTCTACCTGAAAAACACAATAATCTCTTGTCAGATTATTACCGAACAAAGACAGAGCCTTTGATAGAGCCTTTGAACTGCCCTTTGTCTCCCTCCTGTGGACAGAGGTGGTCTAGCAAACAGCCCTATGCTGGGAACTTACCAACGCTTTGTTCTCCATGCACAGTATATTTTCATTTGACTTCATGTAGATGTTTGCTAAGCTACTGTAAAGGTAATCAATAGACAATAGTGAGCCTCTTGAAATTTATTATCTAAGGCCGAATCTACACTTATATTTGGAGTGTAGATATTGGCAGTAGTTTTGTCACAATAGTAAAGTTCATACCATACCTAACTAAAAATCCCAGTACTAATACAGAAGCGATACCATGACAAAAACCTAAAACATCAGGAAAAGTAGTGGAATAATAAATGATGTAAGTTTGAACTTTAAATTATTGGTCTTTAATTTATAATTAAAAAAATATTAATGTGATGTTTATTCTTCATGTCACATTACAGCTCCTGACTCCTCTGTGTGTGTTTGTTCATCTATGAATTGGCACATTCGTGTGCGCATCGTAGTGTGTCTGTTATTTGTAGCACCTGTCTATTGTCTCATCAGAGTGATGTGTTGCACTTGTGTCTTGTTATTTGTGTATTTAAGTGTGCGTGTGGTTTATGTCTGTGTCTGTTCTTGTCAGCCATATGTCGTTTCTCTGTTAGCACTATTGCTAGTCTTTTTTTTAGACAAGAGCAGTACTGCTTACGCTGCTGTTGTCTCAGCGTCCTGCCCCACATTAGCTACGTTACAGAAGAACAGACCAAACAGGATGCCTAAAGGGAAGCATGGAGGGAAGAAGAAGGCTAATCGCTGTTCCCCTCTGCCTGCTGTTCCTGACAAGAGCTGTTCACTCTGGGGAAAAATACTGGAATTCCACCCCCGATTTTTTTCAGTATTTTCTGGAATTCTGTCCTGTGGAACTGGAAGATTGGCTGGCTAAGTTCTATCGGGTCTTCTCTGCCCAAGTGGACAGAGCTGAACCTAGCCAGCCAGCGAGGGGCTCTTCCCCACTGCACTCCAGCTCTCCCAGGCCCTCCTGGTGTCTTCCAGCAGCTCTGGTGCAGGTCCTCCATCCCTGGCCGGCAGTGAGGGAGAATGGGGCTGTGTGTCTGGGAGAGCTTCTTCTGAAGAGCCAGCGCCAGTCCTGGTAGTGTCTCCACCCATGAGGTGGACCCCATCTCAAGCAAAGAAGGGAAGCCACCCGCAGACTGGGACTGGTGCATCCTCTCAGTATCCTCCCTCACTGACCGACGGACCTCCATGGAGGATCCGCCCCTGGTGATGTCCTCCAGGGACAGGAGGCAAAGCACTGCTCTCCTGTGGCACTCGTTGGAAATATGCCTCTTATTTTAAAACTCATTCCGGTACTAATTAAATGGGGTACTGTACTAGTTTTAATGACTAGTTTTAATTGAGAAAGTATTGAGATGCTTTTATAGTATTGGTATCCCGTGCAACACTAATTGGCAGTAGCCTGAGTTAATTTCAATGGCACTGATGCTTTCCCAGGTAATGCATGTAATTTCTCTGGTCAACAAAACTCCCCTGCCATGCGTCCTAGAATGAGGACATGTTGACCTGTTGAGTATCTTGTGGTCCAGGGTGGTCTGGTGATCCACTGAGCTTCTCGTTGTCTAGGCTGGTCTGTTGTGTGTCATCAATTGATAAATATTTTCCTCTCTCTATTTCCTTAGACTTCTCAGGAAAAACAACCTTCAGGAAAATCTGCTGGTGTCCTACTATCGCTATGCCATTGAGAGCGTGTTGACATATGTGTTGCGTGTTGGCATCTCAACGTGGCACAGCAGTTGCTCAGCAGCAGAAAGGAGAGCACTACATAGAGTGATCAACACGGCCCAGAAGATCACCGACTGCCCACTGCCCAGCCTGGAGGACCTGTTCAGCTCCCGCTGCCTCAGTAGGGCAGCCAACATCCTGATAGACTCCTCCCACCCTGGACATCGTCTATTCCAGCAGCTGCCCTCGCGAAAACGCCTCAGGTCCATCACATCTAAATAACGTTGCTTAATGTGATTATGTTGAGCTCGATTTTGTGTAATTGTGATTGTGCTCTGTTTTGCTTGTGTTTTTGTTTATGCAAAATGTCATGTGGGGTTGAAGTTGTTTTTAAGGGCTGCAGGTGACTTGTTTTATGTTAATTGTTTGTAGTGAGATTGTGTTGACTGTATGAGAATCCCTTTTAAAGCAGACGGTAGTAGGCTAACTGGAGCGACTTCCTGGATCAGCAGATTTAGGGTGAATGAGAACACCCTGGTTGAAACCAGCCAATTGATTCAACGTGTTTCAGTAAAATGTGACAGAATTAAAAAGATATATGGACTTTCAATTCAAGCAATCCTGGCCAAGTCACTTATAGGACTGTGTGAGTGTTGTGCTATGGACATTGTTTTGATTTGTGATTGCCTTGAATGAAACTTTCTTTTTTTCCCTTATATTATGTTCGGGTAAAATTTGACCCGTTTTCAAGTTTTGGTGTGTAAAAAGTACTGTTTGCTTTTTTGTATTGGAACAAGATTTCATGATATCCTCAGAAACAGCTATTTTAAGACAATAAAAGCAATTTTTATAATTTTAGTCAATTCTAAATGTCTCAAATTAAAAAAGTTTGTGGTGTTAGGGGTCAAATCTGACCCGGCATAGAATACTTACTGTTGCACATAAAAGGTGTGACTCACCACACACCCACCCACCTACCCCTACACACACCCACCCATCCACACACACGAACCCACACACATACACACCCATACATCCACACCCCCACACAAACCCCCACACACCCACCAACACCCACCCACCAATCCACACACACACCCACACATCAGAAGATCCTGCTTGAGATGACCAACTTGGAAGAAAGAATGGTGTTTGGTGATAGCTGGATGGAGATGGAGTAAACACAGCTGTGTGCTTACATGGGGCTTCTTGCTGGGGTGTACAGATCCTGTAATGAGGCTACTGTTACTATAGGATGGTGAAAAATACATACAGTTATTGGTCAGTGTGTTCTGATATTAGTCTATTAGACTCCGATCAGAGTCTTGGTCTTCTCGAGGTTTCTTCCTAAACCCCGCCTAGGGAGTTTTTCCTTGCCACTGTCGCCCCTGGCTTGCTCATTAGGGATCTGGACCCATGCTTTGTGACAACATGTGCTGTAAAAAGCACTATATAAATATATTTGACTTGACTTGACTAGATATTAGACTATTAGACTCCTTCCCCCTTTTCTTCACTATAGGAAATTCACTATAGTGAATGTAAAGTTTTGTTTATTGAAAACTAATATTGTGAGATAAAAAGTGAATGGAACCAACAAAATAAAATTGAAAATGGTCTTTACATGGATTTAAATACATACTAAGTTATCTGTGAGGTGAGTAACAACATTGGATTGACCGTCAAAATTGACCCGTTAACACAAAAGACAGATTTGTGCAGATTTCTAACACAACACAAGGGTTAAGTTTCCCTTCCCCTCGTGTGTGTGTGTGTTTTTGTGTGAGTGAGTGTCATAATCAGTCAAGAGTTGTGCATCCATAGCACATGGTGTAATCACCCCCTCCCCCAACAACATGCACACACGACATGCCTTAAACGTCTATGCATTACAAATATGCCAACTTTGCACTTTATTCACAAGTTGCTTTTCATTTAACATTAAATGCTGAACAAACAAAAGAAATGACACTAGTCCAAATAGATGTGGAAATAATAAATAGGTTCATGCTAACAGAGCACTTAAGCATTGATCATAAAATACATTTATGACTGCTGTATTTTACAAATCTAACAGATTGAAAACATGCAAGTGTTCTGTATAATAGAGAAGGGAGAAATCAAATAATCAAAAATGGGAAAAGTATTTGATTTTGAAGTTGCAGTAATCATTCTTTATATTTGTATTCTAGTCTACTGCTTCAATGTGGTTCATGTGTCTGAACATATTGGGTTTTGTGTATTATGGCACATTATAATTCCAGACAACTCAAAACATCTTTACTCTCCCCTTAAAGGAGACAGACTGCAGTCTAGAGGAATGTAACATTCACACTTCAGTTAAACTCCTGTGTTTCTATAGCGAGTTGAGTTGATTGCGTTGCTGTGGTGAGTGTCTCAATCTGTTGGTGGATCTTCTCCTATTTTGAAGCAGCACCCTGAAAAACGTCATCATAGAAATATGAAAATCTACTACATCACATACACACGGTGCAGAAACTGGAGACTTACTCTCAGAGTATCATAATCGGTCATGGTTGCAGGATTCAAGGCTGCATATGTATCAGTGGGAGAACCTGGAACAGGCTGAATAATAAATTAACTTACTAAACAAGTAATCTATCTCTCTCACTCCTACACACACACACACACACACACAAACTGGTAACTTACTCTCAGAGTGTCATAATCAAAGGTCATGGTTGCAGGATTCAAGGATGCATATGTACCTGTAACAGGCTGAATAATAAATAAATAAACTTAGTCAATAAATTAAGTGCTCACACACATACACACACACACAAACTGGTAACTTACTCTCAGAGTGTCATAATCAAAGGTCATGGTTGCAGGATTCAAGGATGCATATGTACCTGTAACAGGCTGAATAATAAATAAATAAACTTAGTCAATAAATTAAGTGCTCACACACATACACACACACACAAACTGGTAACTTACTCTCAGAGTGTCATAATCAAAGGTCATGGTTGCAGGATTCAAGGATGCATATGTACCTGTAACAGGCTGAATAATAAATAAATAAACTTAGTCAATAAATTAAGTGCTCACACACATACACACACACACACTATAGTTACAGTGAGAGTGTTGTAATCTGAAGACATGGTTGAAGGGTTGAGGTCTGTGTACAGATCATCTCTAGAGTTTGGAGGGATCTGAGAGAAGAGGAGGATGCAGCTTCATTCACTTCATTTGATTACAGAAAGACCATCAGGAGCAGATTGATGATCAGAGGGTGAGATCTCTTAGTACCTGAATATCTGTGTGTGTGTCTGCTCTTATCTTCCTCCTGATCACAAACCACACCAACAGAGCTCCTGTGATGAGTATTAGAGCAAGACAGACTGCCGTGACCACTGTGATGTGCTTTACCTCCGTTCTCCCCTCTGGACCTGTAGAAATGATGCAGGAGTCACATGTTCAACTGCAGCAGGTCAAAGATTAGAATTTCAAAATATTCAGACTTATACAGTATTGCAATAATAACACAGCAGTTCAAAATGCTTAGAACATTAGACATCACCCTGGATAACACCCCGCTCACAAGACAGTAGTGTTTAAATTTTAAAAGTACATGTTGGCAATACATTGCTCTAACAAGGCTAGAGTGGATGTGTAAAATCTTGTTAAAAATTTGCATGTAATGTAAAAATGTAATGTGTAAAATGTGTTTGTAACCGAAATTGTTTTAAATTATTAAATATTGTTCACAAATGTCCATGGGATTACTGAAGTTTACATGAACAGTTTACAGCATGCAGGCCTCCAGAGAACTGTGTTACCTCCTAAAGCACAGGAGTAGTGGAGTCCATCCCCACTGTCTGCTGACTCCAGGTAGAGTTTGTTGTATTTGGTTGGTTTGTGGGTTACAGGCTGTCCGTTCCTGTACCAGATGTAGGTGGGGTTGTAGGCCAGAGTGCAGGTGGTGCTGCAGATCAGTGTTACTGTCTGTCCCTCTGCTACTGGGGTGGAGCTCACTCTCACCTGCAGACCTGCACAACAACAACAACAGTATAATACTTTTATTATTACCATTAACAATTACTTATTGTTAAGTATAGGAGTAGATTCAGCTAACAAAAGATAACTACCCTGGTGTGGGCATGTACCTGTAACATTTAGAATGACTCCTGGTTTACCAATGAACATCTGTTCTTGTTTAATCGTGAATGTAAAGTGATATTCTCCAGAATCACTCTGTCTCAGATCTCTGATTCTCAGAGTGCAGTTTCTCTCTTTATCTCCCACAAATTCCACTCGACCAGCAAACTTTTCTTCCAGACTCAGGTCCTGTGGATCCTCTTCAGGACGAACATAATACCAGAATGTGCGTTCAACTTTCTTATCACTGGGATGTGAGTAAGTGCAGGGAAACTCCACTGATGATCCCTCCATAGCACACACTCTTCTGTCTGTGTAGCTCACACTCCAACACGGCTTATAAGAAACACCTGAAACAGTAAGAAGTTATTCAGTGATATAAGCACTGTCAACAAAAAAACACCGTCACTGTGAAAGCAGTCTTGGTTTGATCAGTGCGTTAATTGTGATTATTTGTTTTTTGAAATCGCATGTCCTTTCGCCATGCACTGATAAGAAATTCATACTCACATACTGGAGAGGAGTATATTGTTTTAAAGCCGATTGCAGCGCAGGTATAACTTCCTTCATCACTACTGGACAAACCAAGGACATCGCTGCCATCTGTGTATTTGTTTATATAACGTCCATCCTTGGACCACCAGTAAGTGTCCTTGATAAAGGTCAGAGGGCAGGACGTTCTGCAGGTGACATGCTTATGTCCCTGTCCTATGTAAGGGGTCACCTGCAGGTCTGAATAGAGTTTTAATTTCATTATTTCAACCACATAACAGATAAGCTGAATATAAATTAATAGCTGTAGATGCTATAGTACCTGAAACTGTTAGGTTGACTGTTGTTGAGCTGTGATGTTTCTTTCCTGTTACTGTAAAGAACATGAGTTGATATTCCCCTGAATCTCTCTCTCTCAGGTCTGTTATTGTAAGAGTTGAGCTGGAACATGTGATCTCAGTGTAGTTCACACGACCTGCGTAGTCTGAGTCAAACGCTAAATTCTCTGGATGGTCCTCATTTCTCCATTTAGCTTTTTGTTTGGGGCTGAACCAGAAGACTGTTGTGGTACCAATGTTTGAGAAAGAACATTTCAGCTCCACCGCTGACTCCCGCAGAGCACAGATGGTCTGAGGATAGCATGTCACACTGACAGTGCCACCCAGAGAAACTGAAACCCCAGAAACAGACATATTTTACAAAATATAAAACTATAAAACACACTACAAACTACAAATGTCACTACATTTAGTGCAGCTGTCATGTATAAATAAAGTTTTTTTCACTTCTTGTCACCAATGGAGCTGTATTTCAGTAGTTCAGCAGTACTTCAGGGTGTTAAACACAATGTACATTCATCTGAAATAATGGTGACCTACGAGAAACTGCAAGAAACAATGTTGATCTGAATAGGGGAACAGTTTGGTTTGGAAGGCAGTTAAGCAGCAGGACCCTGCTTGTACTGAAACACTCCTTAGTACTTAGCGTGATAAGTTAAAACATAAGGATTCAGTCCTTACAGAGTGTCCTTTACAGAGTGTCTAAGCATCCTAACAAACCACTTCATCAATTGCTGCTTCTTTGTGCTTCAGTCTCTACATGACATTGTGGGGCATTAAAAATGGCCTATTGTGGACACAATTCCACTGGTCCCAAATGAGGAGCGATGTTGAACAGAAGTACTGTAAAGCCTTTGTTTGGTGCATTCAGCCAAAGTTGTTACCTAAGAGAGTCGCTACACTGCTACATATGACATGTGAGGGCCCAGTTGATCTCATTAGCATTGAATTTTTGTCAGTTTTGACTGACTTGTCCAACACTAGTAGTATACTGGTTGTGAAAGATCATTACTGGATGCCTAGATGCCTGTAGATTTGAGCTTCAGTGATGGCTCCTCACACAAGTCATATCAGCAGTCATATCTCCAGGAGACAGAATAAGAATACGGGCTAAGAATATGAAGTGTGAACTCCATGACTAGGTGATTTCCTAATCACTTTAGTAAAAGAACCCCAGAATGTGTCCAGACTGTTTCCTCATGTCATATAATGTGTAATAAACACAAGTTCCTCATTGTTTAAATGACCTGCTTAGTCAGTGGTTTATCATTCGGGGAGAGACAGGGAGAAATGATTACAAGCTCTTTAGTTTAGCTCTGGTTCTGCTCCTGTCTCAGCTCCACATTGAAACTGACCCCAGATCAGCTCTGCCTCAGCTACACTCTCATCATCATTCCAACGCTAACTCATGCAAGACTTCACCAAGAACAGTGTTTGCCCAACTTTGACCTAGCAAAAGTGACCACATTCTAGTATCATTCTGAGACCAACTGATAAACCACCTGCAGTGGGTTTAATGGGTGTGTCCAGGTGGTTTAGTAAAGGGAAATAATCACTTTCAGACATGTTTAAACTACACGTAACAGAGTGAAGGTAGAGAGACCCTACCTGGAATGAACAGCAGGATGATCAGGGCCACAATTCCACATTTGAAGCCCATGCTTCTTTCTGACCTGAGAGTGTAAATGAAAAATTACCAATGAGCTATTTCTGCTATTTTAATGCAGAATTAATATTCAATGAATAATAGAACTATATAGGCTTTTAAAGGAGCGCATATGGGCCGTTTTATAAGCCCCAGGTAAGTGACATCATCTGGACACCCTGGAAGAATATGTATCTGTCCCTAACCATGTGACCTAAGCATTTCCTAAAACAACTAATCTGAAGAGGTTTTAGTCCTGTGAAAGATTTTTTCACATGAGTGTTTAAAATGATTTTATTTGCAGCTTGTATTCTACTGCATTTTAAGATGTTTCATGGCCCAAAGTTTGCACATCATCATGTCTTTCAGTGGTTTTATATATTTGTAGTAGTTCCCACTGTATTCTCAAAGACAAATGATAATATAATTGCAATTAACACCTGCAAAAATACAGTTAAATACAAGGTCAATGTCAGGTGGTGTACAAAAGGAAAGAAAATGATCTGCAGAAAACAAGCAAAAGAAATCTGTTTTAATAGTGAGGTTTCCTACAGCCTGTATTCTGGCATACAAAGCATATAGAATGTCTATTCTGAATGCCATCGCATCTGTGCTGATATTCAGTGTAACAGCCATTACCTGCAGTCTTGTGCCTATGTTCGAGTCACAGATGTGCTTACATCCCATCCAGCAGATCTCCCTCTTTTGTGATATTCCTTAACTTTAGAGCAGGGATTAATGTACTTAAATTCTGCGTATGCGTCTCATCTGTTTCTTTCTTGGTAGACGTGAGTGAGGCTGAGTATGGGGATGGTTTGTGTAAATGTGTAGAGTACTTATGTAATAGTTTTTGGCACAATTCTAGTTTCCTTCCCTTTCCTATATGTTTGGTTACCAGATATTACATAATTTTAAAGTTAACCAATTCATTTGCATATCTAATCATTCCAAAATCACACAAATAACAAATAACTATCATATTTCTAATCCTATGCTAAAAACTATAGGCCCTATAATACAAAAAAATAGGACAACCAAATGAAACAAAGATCTAAAATGAGTAGTTTTGTCATAAGAAGAGGACGAGTTCCCCTTATCAAGGTTTCTTCCTTATTTTTTTTTGCCAGTGCTGCCTTGGAATGCTCATTAGAGACCTGTACCCTGATTGTGTACATCCTCTGTGCTTTCTGTTAAGAACAATAGTTTGGTGATGAGAAACATGTGAATGAATGGTGATCATTTGAGAGTTCTTCCAGGCTGTGTGTGGGGTGATGGTTGTGCTGTAGTTGCATTGGTTGTGTGGCGAGCGGGGACCAAAAATAAAAGGAACGAAATTGAAAGGAAAAATTTTTTTAAAATGCACGACTACGCCACCTAGGGGAATTCCACCCCTAGGAATTATGCTGAGGCAAGGCAGCCACAACACAAACTCATTTACACAACAAGGCACACAAGATCAATACCACTGGACCAGAGATGCAGTTCCAATTGTTTATTAATATAAAAAAAAAAGAAATTCACTGACTCACATTTAACAAACAAAACTCCAAGAAGGAACAGGGCTGCGGCTTGACCAGCGAGAGGAGAGCTAGGGGATCACACACCTATTACACACTCACCGTGACCACACCACACCTCACACTCAGAATACTCTAGGCTACCACACCAGTACACAAGATTCCACCACCGGGGTACATCTGCCTCTGTCCGGCCTTCAGCTCCTGCCCTACTCAGAAACACAAACAAGAAAACTAATTAAAAAACCAAAATGAGTTGGGAGGGTCAATAAAGGCAGACACTTCCTCACAAATCACATAAAACACCCTCCTCACACAAACCAAAAAAACAATATCCAACTCAGCTTGGCACAAAAACAAATGAATCACACTTCAACCACCACACACAGGAATTAAAACAACTCAACTTTAACCAAATACAAAACTCAGGAATCAACCGCCAAACCAAGCCACGTAAAACAATCTAAAACAAAACAACCAAAAATCACAACGCACACAAACATGAATCACAGACACCCAGACAAAACAGCAGCACTGCCAGTCATTTGGAACAACCCAGCGAACTTCTTGAGAATATACAACGCCGTTGTCTTCCTTCCCCCTTGCGATGAGAATCAGTTCATAGACACAGCAGCCACCACAAATCCTTCATCTTACAGTGCGGATGCTTTATAAAGAAAACAAATTTTAAAATACACTCATCATTAAAAAAAGATCACCGTTAAACAAGCCTGCCTTGTTTGTGCAAAGTGCAAACGGCAACAGCCCACCATTGATCTATACCACCAGGCCCAACCACGTCACGCACGGTTAATGCTGTTAAATGCGGGGAGAAACGAGAAAGTCCGCTGCAGTAGCCATAACCCCCTATTTATAATCCCCCAAATAGAATGGCGCAGTGAGTCACCTGGTTCAACTGCAATTAAATGGAATTAGTGGGATTGCGCCGAAATCCCTCTCTGCTACAGTTGTTACAAAGGGATGAGGAAACTAAATAATATAAAATTAGAAACAGAAATATAAAAAAATACACTACAGAAGAATGTAAAGGTGTCATTGCCAATACTGTCTTAAAGAGGTGGGCTTTCACTTTATGAAAGAAGGGCGAAGCATAATGCATGTACAGTAGGTGAGCAGGTGTTATTGTTCCAGTGTTTAGGGCCTGCTGCATTTAAAGCTCCATCACCCCTGTGTGAGTATAGAGGAAAAACAGAGCAAATGGGATTAAGAATAACAGAATATGTGAAAAGATGGATGAAGAAGATGGATGAAGAAGAAGATGAATGAAGGAAGGTGAGGTATAGATTGGACACAAGGCTAAATGGGTGGCTAGTGTCAGTGTCTGAGTGTGGAAGATCCATGTTCCCACTACTCAGGCTCCAGGGTCTGGGCCAGAGCCCATAATTCTGACTCAGACTTTTTGTTCATCACTTTTGCAAATGTTTTGTGTTGAAATTTGCTGGTGTCTCTAAAACCACGGCACACATTATGGCTTCCGGCGGCCATTTACACTTCTGGAACTGGATTACATCACAGTGCATCTTTTAACGGAACCAAGATGTGTTAGTTGTGGATGACACATGTGAAGCCCAAGTTCACAATGGGCTGTCACTTCTCACAAGTGTTAAATGAATGTAAATGCAGTGTTGATTGTAAATATCTCTGGGTTCTGGGAAAGGTGTCATATAAGTGCACCTTTGTTCATTCATTCTGTATCCATACAGGCCTCAAGCATGTAAACAGAATAAAATTTAAAACAGCACATGGCAAAAGCTGCATCAAAGTGGATGTTTCATGGGTGGATGAAAATGGGGTTTCATGGGTGGACTTCTGTGTCTGCAGGTGCACCCTGCATGTTGCCACTGGTGCATCCGGACTGCCCAGCCAGCTATTTCCCGTCCTGGCAGTGGACCCTGGCCCCTTTACCCATCCTGGCCTCCTGCTTGTCCCTCTGTCTTCATCACTGTGTCAGTTGTGATCCCTGTAATCATCACAGTCACCTTGGCTGTCCCTATTGCTCCTTTTGTATCTCTTCCTCTACCCATCTGATTCCTCAGCCCTTTCTATAAGACATTATTGAAGTGATACACTGTGGACTTTCTCTTTCATCATCAAAGCTGGTTAAATTAGAGTCGTTCCAAACCTTTTTATTTACCATAGTGTTTATGAAATAAAATAAAAATCCATTTATCTTCCCCTACATGGTTACTACAGCAGCTCTGTGTTTGGCATGCAGCTGATGTTGTTAACACTAAAGTGGAACAAATATCATGAGTCTATATTTACACTACATTAGCTCCCCTCTCATCTATATGATCATCTAAAATCCTATTTGAAGACATCTGACATGAAGTCACAGTTCTTCCCCCATCATGCATAGTGACTTAGTTTCATTAACAGCAGGGCAGCAGCTCAGCAATCACTGTGACACCTGTTCGTCTAAATCTAATGAAGGTGCTTGTGCTGCGTGTATAACAACCAACGGCCCAAAGTCACTATAGATACTCCTGCCTTTACAACTATGGCAGTGTGTAGCCAGTGACCTATCACTAACATTCTTTACTGGATCTAAATTTAGATGATTATCTCCTCCTCTAGGTCACTGATATCAGTCCATCTGAAGGGGAAAGGCCAAATGTGGTTCCACTGGAGACTGTGCAGCGGCTGTGGCACCCCAGAGGAGCCGGCAGGAGGTTAAAGATGACATTGCGAAGGCGACAGCTGACTCATATGAGCCAGCCAACAATTCCCAAACATTTACATTTACATTTTCGGCATTTAGCAGACGCCCTTATCCAGAGCGACTTACAAAAAGTGCTTCATTGTTTTACTCAGACAACAGGGGCAGAATTATCCCCTGGGAAAAACTGGGGTCAAGGTAGTCCACGCTCAAACCCCGAGGCAAGAAGAAAGAAGACTCTCTGTCTGGGGCGGTATTGTTTGGAATAAATGTACAGCTCATGTCCTCAACCATTGTGCACACTCCCCCTTTTTCAAGAGCTTGTCTAACGCCATCCGATTCTGTACGGCCATTAGAGAAGTTGGACTTAGTTGATCCCTAAGCCCTTCTACTGCATCTGTGGTAAGATTTGCAAGCCTGAGCATGTGATAGTGTATGAAATTACAGTTTTTCTCAGCAGATTTGGTTCATTTCTAAGATCCATCCATCCATCCATCCATTTTCTTCCGCTTATCCGGGGGGGCAGTAGCCTAAGCAAAGAGGCCCAGGTTTCCCTCTCCCCAGCCACCTCTTCCAGCTCTTCTGGGGGGGATACCAAGGCGTTCCCAGGACAGCCGAGAGATATAATCTCTCCAGCGTGTCCTGGGTCTTCCCCGGGGCCTCCTCCCAGTTGGACATGCCCAGAGCGCCTCCCTAGGCAGGCGCCCAGGTGGCATCCGAACCAGATGCCCGAACCACCTCAGCTGGCTCCTCTCTACGTGGAGGAGCAGCGACTCTACTCCGAGCCCCTCCCGGATGGCTGTGCTCCGTACCTTATCTCTAAGGGAGAGCCCAGACACCCTGCGAAGAAAACTCATTTCGGCCGATTGTATTCGCGATCTCATTCTTTCGGTCACTACCCAAAGCTCGTGACCATAGGTAAGAGTCGGAACGTAGATTGACCAGTAAATTGAGAGCTTTGCCTTTTGGCTCAGCTCTCTCTTCACCACAACGGTCCGGTACAATGACCGCAATACTGCAGCCGCAGCACCGATCCGCCTGTCAATCTCTCGTTCCATCCTTCCCTCACTCGTGAACAAGAACCCGAGATACTTAAACTCCTCCACTTGAGGCAAAGACTCACTCCCGACCCAGAGAGGGAACTCCACCCATGTCCGACTGAGTACCATGGTCTCAGTTTTAGAGGTGCTGATTCTCATCCCGGCCGTCTCGCACTCGGCTGCAAACTGATCCAGCGAGAGCTGTAGGTCTCGGCCCGATGATGCCAACAGGACCACATCATCTGCAAACAGAAGGCGTGGAATCCTGAGGCCATCAAACCGAACCCCCTCTGCCACTTGGCTACGCCGAGAAATTCTGTCCATAAAAGTTATGAACAGAATCGGTGACAAAGGGCAGCCTTGTCTGAGTCCAACTCCCACCGGAAACCAGTCTGACTTACTGCCGGCCATGCGAACCAAACTCCTGCTCCGTTCGTACAGGGACTGGATAGCCCGTAGCAACGGGCCCCGTACCCTATACTCCCAGAGCACCCCCAGAGGAATCCCCAAGGGACACGGTCGAATGCCTTTTCCAAATCCACAAAGCACATGTGGACTGGTTGAGCAAACTCTCATGCACCCTCTAGGACCCTCGCAAGTGTGAAAAGTTGGTCCAGTGTTCCACGACCAGGACGGAACCCACATTGTTCCTCTTGTAACTGAGATTCGACTATCGAACGGACTCTCTTCTCCAGAACCCCTGCATAGACCTTACTGGGGAGGCTGAGAAGTGTGATCCCCCGATAGTTGGAGCACACTCTCTTTTTCTTAAAAAGGGGAACCACCACCCCGGTTTGCCAATCCAGAGGCACTGCCCCCGATGTACACAAGGAACTCAGGACGGATCTCATCCACCCCCGGAGCCTTGGCACCAAGGAGTTTCACAACTACCCTGGTCACCTCAGCCCTAGTGATGGGCAAACCCCCATCCGAGTCCTCTGGTTCTGCTTCCTCTATGGAAGACGTGATGGTGGGATTGAGAAGATCCTCGAAGTATTCCTTCCACCGCCTAATGACATCCCCAGTCGAGGTCAGCAGATCCCCAGCCCCACTGTATACAGTGTTGGTCGGGAACTGCTTTGCCCTCCTGAGTTGCCTGACGGTTTGCCAGAACCTTCTCGGAGCCGATCGAAAGTCACTTTCCATGGTCTCACCAAACTCTTTCCACACCCGAGTTTTTGCCTCTGCGACAGTCAAAGCCGCGATCCACTTGGCCCCCTGTACCTGTCTGCTGCCTCCAAAGTCCCACGGGCCAACCAGGCCCGATAGGACTCTTTCTTCAGCATGACGGCCTCCCTTACCCGAGGTGTCCACCACCGGGTTCGTGGATTGCCGCCACGACAGGCAACGTGAGCATTGAAGTCCCCCAGCAGAACAATGGAATCCCCAGAAGGGGCACCTTCCAGTACCCCCTCCAAGGACTCCAAGAAGGCCGGGTACTCCGAACTGCCATTTGGTGCATAAGCACAAACAACAGTCAGAGGCCGTTCCCCGACCCTAAGGCGCAGGGAAACAACCCTCTTATCACAGGAAAAACCCCAACACACAGGCAGCGAGCCGGGGAGCTATAAGTAAGCCCACTCCAGCCCTCCGCCTTTCACCCTGGGCAACTCCAGAAAAGAATAAAGTCCAGCCTCTCTCGAGAGGATTGGTTCCAGAACCCAAACTGTGTGTGGATGTGAGCCCAACTATATCTAGTTGGTATCTCTCAGCCTCACACACCAGCTCAGGCTCCATCCCACCCAGAGAGGTTACGTTCCATGTCCCAAGAGCCAGCTTCAGTAACCGAGGGTCGGTACGCCAAGGCCCCCCCGGCTACCGCCCAAACCACAATGCACCGAACCCCTAGTACTACCTCTCCCACAGGTGGTGGGCCCATGGGAGAGTGAACCCATGTAATTCCTTCGGGCTGTGCCCGGCCGGGCCCCATGGGTAGAGACCCGGCCACCAGGCGCTCGCCGAGGAGCCCCTCCCCCAGACCTGGCTCCAGGGTGAGGCCCCGGTAACCCTGATCCGGGCAAGGGTATCTTGGTCCTGTTTTGAAATTCCATTGGGGTTTTTTTGGACCACTCTTTGTCTGGCCCATCACCTAGGACCAATTTGCCATGGAAGACCCTACCAGGGGCATTGCCCCCGACAACCTAGCTCCTAGGATCACATAGGCACGCAAACCCCTCCACCACGATAAGGTGGTGATCCATGGAGGAGTAATTTCTAAGATCAGAATTGAAATTCTCAAAACTGTTCATTCAATCTCCACATCTCCTTGTCACTTATGCACATCATAATTGCATTTCTCATTGTGTTTCACATTTTGCAAATGCTTTTGTACATTTTGCAAATGGTCATGGACAATTGTCTGTTGTTTTTTGCATTTTTAATTGCTTATGTCATGTTTATCAAAATGTGTTGCACTGATTGTCTATTGAATTGTCTTACGCTCCAAAACATTTAGTCTTTAGGTCATCACCTAGGTCATTAGATGCAAAAGTGCTAAACATGTTGTCATAATCTCTAAGGCATAATTTGACTTTTTTTTTTTTTTTGGTTACATTTTGGTAATTTATCCGAACTTGATTACAGTAAATTGTTCGCAGGTGAACTTTCAGTTACAGTTAGAAAGGGAATTTTTTGAAGGTTTAGATCAACCAGCGGTCTCAACCATAGGTCAGAGGTGCGTCTCATGAACCTTTACTGTAATTGGCAAACATTTATAGATGCTAAACACTGCAGTATCACAAAATCTCATAATGGAAAGACGAGGCCATGTACAGGGTGAACAGCCAAGAAGAGGGGTAAGGCTGAGGGGATAAAACAGTGAAATACTGTAAGGGCAACAATTGTTGGCAATGTTTTACATGTAAGTCATGGTCTTACAATGGCTAAAGCTGGTCGGTGGGTGCAGCCAAATATTGGAAGAACAACTGTGTCTTCAATCGTTCAAATATTTCATAGAGAAAACGTATGTAAATTCAGAAATGTGCTCTCTGCTGTAATGCTGCACATTACAGTTTTTCTCAGTCGCTTTGGAGCATTTCTCAGATCAGAATTAGATTTCTTAAAACTACTCATTCAATTTGCACATCATCTAGTCACTTGTGCACATCAAATCGTCATTTATCATTCCTTTATACAAACAGCAAATTATGTCGAGCACTATAGCAAATGATTCTGTACAACTGTCGGCTGTTTCCCAAATTCTCAATGAAACAGTTGTATCGTGTACCATTTGAAAGGACTGGTGACAGAGTGAAGGAGCTTCGCTATCAGTATGTGCAGGTAAATCATCTACGTGCATACAGTAACTACCCATTTCAGTAAATAGTTCCTTGTGTAATGATAAAGTACAGTAAATTTGACTAACATGTACATTTGATGTGATCTTCAGTGAATTCTGTTACTGTAAGATTATAACTTTATGTAATTTGTTTTTGTATCTTCTGAAATGTAGAGTATAATGGAGCTGGAATCAAGTGAGCAAACTCATCGACAAATCATCGACAAAAGGCAGAAGGCGTGGTCAAAATATTATTGGACACAGAGCCACCGTTGATGTACCTGGCCAACGAGGAGGGAACATCACTATGTGTGCAGCCATTTCAGAATTGGGTGTGCTAACTCATATTCCCACTTTAGGGCCATACAACACACAGCATCTCGTCACATTCATAGATACACTCTACAGGGATCTCATCCCAGATGGTGATATGGCTCTAAATGACCATGAAAAGGCTCCAGATTTACCTGTAACCAAATTATGTGGTAATTTGGGACAATGTGAGATTCCATCATTCAAACAACATCAGGTAATGGTTTGCAACCCACAACAGGATGCTGATGCTATTTCTCCCACCCTATTCCCCATTCCTGAACCCAATTGAGGAGTCTGCATGGAGGTGGAAGGTTTATGATCGGCAGCCTCATACTCAGGTGACTCTGCTGGCTGCCATGGATGCATGGATTTCTGTCCATTTTCTTACAATCATGCTCCCATAAACAGTAATGTGTAATTTTATACTGCTAAAATTGACATATGCTTAATAAAGCATGTTCAATCTGTCATCAAAAGAACAACATTGAGAAAATCCTTACAGAGTAAACATGATCACAGGACTAATCATTTTGACTGTCTTGTTCGTAATCAATGATTGAAGAACTTTTACAGTTTTTCTCCATTGGTTTGGCTCATTTCTTGAAACTGAGATGACATTCCCATAACTATAAGGTAAATTGGCCAAACAGACTTACAGTTCTTTGCAACACTTCAGATAACCAACAAAATGTCATATGTCCCCCAAAACGTTTCTTGCTTCAAAATGAAGTCCCTCTCCCATATACATAGTCAGTACCATAAAAAAGGCATAGATCCTTCTCAATTGCTTTGGCACATTTTCATTCATTTCGTCCTCCTGTCAAAATAAACTGGGCGGTGCAGCACAACTACATGGATCCTCATCACATGCTCATATCGCTCCAAAAACAGTTTACCCATGTGTCAAAACTAATTTCCTTTCTCACACAAATCATCAGTGCCCCAAAATGCATTGTCCCTTTGGCATTGTGTAAGTACTGCAAGTCAAAATGCTTAGATGTTTTGTCTTTATGGCAGAGGTCTAGCTAAAAGAATATAATTTTGACACCAGACACACTGCACTCATTCTGCTGAGGAAATTGTAATTATTTTTTATTCACAAGAACATCTTTACACATTACTGTAGGTAGGAAAGAAAAAAAATACAAAGGAAAATTTATCAAATATGTATACAAAATACAAAAACCTGCAAAAACAAAACAAAATACATTACAGTGTGTAAAAAAACAAAACAGTCAAGCATCACAAATGCAATAGAGTAACATTCTAACTACTCTGTGTCACACCCCTCTCTGTCCTGGTCACCCTACTCATCTTCCTGGCCATCCATCCGCTGCAGTCTGTTTGGCCATAAATTCTCATCAACATCGCATCTGATGTGTTCTTTAGCAATGCACCGTGGGAAGAAGCGTCGTGAATACCTGAGCCATCCTCTACACTGATCGCCTGTTATATCATCACAGGCAGCATCCATCGCATTGAGGAGGGACCTCAGGTTCTGAGCATGATGTTCATACACTCTCCACCTCCAAGCGGAGAAAAATTTCTCAATAGGGTTAAGGAATTAAGAATATGGAGGTAGTGGGACATTATGCATCCTTGGATGCGTATCGAACCATGCCATGATGCGTGGGCCATGGTGAAAGCTGACATTGTCCCACACAACGACAAATTGGGGTAGGTGGGGCCCTTCGAGACCCCTCTCATTTTCTGGAACTAAATCCAGATACAAACGGTCCAGGAAATGGAGGAGTTTCTTAGTGTTGTATGGGCCCAAGCTTGCCATGTGTGTGGCCACACCATGCTGTATATATACAGCAATGCCAGCATTCAAAATCATAGACAACACCTGTCAGGTAACTCAACAAACTGATGGTTTGGTCACCTGTAATGTGGGACACTCCTCCTCATCAAAACCTGCTTTCACCTGTTACCTACTCATTGTCATGAATTTAGGAAATGTTCCAAAATATGTGTACTGTGTTGTATTACAATTTCTTAACTAATTTTGACAATTGAGCAGACTATTCTGCAGATGATGACTTATACGATGAAATTGTGCTGACATGTTTTGGAGAGAACAACCATTACACTGAGAACCAACCAATTGGGATCAACAAGATGCATTCTTTTGGAAAATGTACTAAATGTAGGATGATTGTGTTAAGTGTAGGCTACTTGTACATAACCATTTGCAAAGATGCACTAAGTGCTTGAGACATGTACAAAGCATTTGAGATGTGATGAAAGCAATGAGAAATGCCATTCTGTTTTGAGGAACTGCAAGTTAGTTTGGGGATTTGTCCATGTTATTTTGAGAATGTCATCTCAGTTTCAAGAAATGAGCCAAACCTATGGAGAAAAACTGTAATTCTGATGACTCTGACATGTTTACTGATATAAATGCTTACCTTTGGGGAATGAACAAAGGATTGTGAGTGAGGTACAGGCTTTAGGTGGCCAACCATTGTGTGGTGCTGTTTGAACAAATTGTTTTGAGAAATGCACACACTGTGGTGCAAATGTTAATCCTGATTAGAGAAATGCTCCAAAGCGACTGAGATAAACTGTAACAAATTTTTTTTGTTTTGCATTCTTATACCATATAGGATATCAAGACTAGGGGTGGCAGAGGTTGCATTTTCACACCTCAACAAGAGGAGGCTATATGTGCTCCAGTTGTTTTGAATATGTAGAGTAAGTTTCAAATTTTTATGTTTTTCCAGTCAGTTGTCTGTCTTTTCTGAATTTCAATCAGATTTGTTGTTGTCAACAAACTGCAGTGCGAACAATACAGTCAAACAATATTGCTGTACAAATTTGATTCCAGTCCAATTTCTTGCTATCAGTCTCCCACATACAGTCATGTGTAACTTTGTGTTCTGTGTAAGTTAGTATTTTGTGTGTAACATGTATTGTTTCATTTGATATATCACAGAATGTGCAGCATTCTTGAAATCAAAAGCTTAGCTAGTTTCCATCAGAATATACTTACAGTCTGCACTGACTGTGACTTATAGTTGCACTGACAACATGACTAAGTATTTTGACTGCCTTGTTCATAGGCAGTGGCACACAGACTAGATATTCTGATGTCACTGACAAATTGATAGACCTAAATATTTGCTTTTGAGGCAAAAACAAAGAATTTTGAGTGAAGTATGTGCTTTTGCAGGAATTTCATTGAGTTTTGCTGTTTGCACTAACTGTTTTGAGAAATGCACTTGTTGTGATGCCAATGTAAACCATGATGTGAGAAATGTACCAAATCGACTGAGAAAAACTGTAATATGATAAACTTTTTTGTTTGGAACTTGGAACTCTTACCGCATTTATATATTTGGGAGACCCTCATGACAAGTCAAATTGGCCAGCATACCTTCTGTGCAGACGGGGTGAGTGGGTGTCTTTGTCTTCCATCCTATCTCAGTGCTACTAACCGAACCATGGCACATGTGCCTTGGCTCTTCTTGGGCATTCGCACCACCAGAGTCCGTTGTCCACAGTAAAAGTACAATCCTGCCCAGACTCATTCGCCCACGGAACCTTCTACTATTATAATACTTCAACACCAATCACCAGAAATTTCACCCAATTTGATTTTAGGGTTTGAAGCATTTCTATTGAAGCAGGTATAATTTCCGTCCCCCTTTTCGGGTGTAAAAGGTCCAGTCAAAGTCCTATTATCTATAGGGGGAAACCCAGCTCTGAGGGTGGCGCAGTTGTTTGGGTCCCCTTTTTTAGTAAGAGCTATCATACATTTATAGCCTCTGGGGTCGGTGATGGGAAACAATGGTGCTGGTGATGTGACCAGCTTGTGTCTGGCTGCAGTGCATGCAACAGTGAATTCCAGCGTGGAACTGTGATAGGATGCCAGCTGTGCAATAAATCCAGTTGTGAAATTTCCTCGCTCCTAAATATTCCAGTCAACTGTCAGCTGTAGTATAAGAAAATGGAAGTGCTTGGAAACGACAGCAACTCAGCTGTGAAGTGGTAGGCCGCGTAAACTGACGGAGTGGGGTCAGCGGATGCTGAAGCGCATAGTGCGAAGAGGTCACCAACTTCCTGCAGAGTCTATCACTACAGACATCCAAAGTTCATGTGACCTTCAGATTAGCTCAAGAACAGTCAACAGAGAGCTTTATGAAATGGGTCTTCATGGTCGAGCAGCTGCATCTAAGTCATACATCTGTAGTGGTAATAGCCAAGGCCACTCCACCACCATACATAGATATGACCCCCCCCGCTAAGTGTGAGACACTGACCTCATCTAATCCTTGGAAAGGTAAAACAAGATTTTCTACCCCTCACCTCTGCCCTCAGATACTCACAACCCCACAATGGTCTCCCTCTCTGAAGTTAGAGACATGACCTTATCTGATCTCCAGTGCGGGAGAGAGGCAATAAAAAGTGCAAATGAAGGTCTGGCCTGGTCCAGAACCCACAAACCCAGGAAAGACCTTCAGTCATAAATCCCACTATCCAGCCTTATCTGATTCACCAAGGTTTTAGCCAATGTGCCATCCCTTGGAAATTCCTGATTAAACTAATGCCTAAAGGCGCAAATATTTCAGGGATCCTCATAACTTTGCATCTACTGCAGACACTGGATCAACATCTAGTCGAGAGGAAGCAACTCGACGAGAGCATTCCAAAGACACCAAACTCGACTACCTTACAACCAAGGGAAGGATCCTTATCCCTAAAACTCTGGTGTCCATTTCATCAGCTCTTTAAGAACTCTGAAATGAAGATCGTGAATTCTGTGCCTACAACATCCAGTCATTAAGTAATCTGTGACTGATATAAATGCAAGACTTAGGATCCCTCATCTGTAATTGCTTCCATCATAACACCTTTATTGTATAATCATCCCACATTCATACATATACCTATGTGCTCTTATGGGTTCTAATATTCTAAATATACATGTCCATGTATTCTTGAGTTGTGTTGCTATAAACATACGTATATCTATGTTTTTCTGTGTGTTTCACTAGTTTAGACATGCGTGCCCCCATATCATTGGACTGTAATATCTGAAATGTATCCTGAGGTAGCATTATTTTAGATCCATGTATAACTATCATGTATAAGTATCAATGTGTAATGATTTATGTTAAACTCATGCCTATTCATTTATGAATGTGTGCGCCATTGTTTCAGACATAAGCATCTCCATGTGTTCTTACGTGACCTCAGGTTTGTGCCTGTCTATGCATTATTTGTCATTTATCGTCTAAAAGCGTGAATGAAAAATGGCTCAATGTTCAGGAGACAAGGGACAAATTAATGCTTAATTAACCAAGTAACACAATCAATTCATTTAGGAACAAGGGATTTTCTCTGTCTTGAAAATCATGCCTACCTAGTTTGCTTATCAGCATTCATTGACCGGACCTGCGGGGAGAAGCGCAGTTGACTCCCTCTCTCTCCCTCTCCTCCTCTAACTCGAGAGAAACCCCCCTCTCCAGACAGAGCTAATGAATATTCAGTGATGGAGGCCCAGTGGTCAACCGTATGACCAATAATTATACTATGATCACGCCCCTAAAAGTTCGTTAAAAGGCTTGTCTCAAGATAGAACAGAGAGTTGGAGGAATGCCAGAATAATGCAACTAAGTTCGAACTTAATCCCAACCTCCAAGAAGATCTTTGTTTTATTTCTCAACAAAAGTATTTAACCTAGTTTGTTTTATGTCGTCGTCGTCAAGTTTGCTCTCATTTATCTAGTTTTCTAAATCAATTTCATTTTATTTTACTCAGTTAAATTAAAGCTAATTCTGTTTGGCCGACAGTTATTGATTTTAATTTAGCTGTGTAATTTAAGTGTAGTCCTCGGCAAGTAATCAACGCAAGTGGAAATCCGACCGAACACCGGCAAAACATTGCTTTGACGTCCTACTAATTCTTCACAATTCCAAGAAAGTTGGAAGCCACCTGGAAGGGATAGCTCTGTGAAATCTTAGCGTTCGCAAATAAGTGACCTGGGTCGTGTACGCGCCAAACTGCAAGAGCCAATATCCGAGCTTCCTGCGAGCGCATCGATTCAAACTCGCCTGCGAACTCTGCAGTTGACCGCCCACGAACGTGTCCTCCTATCTGCAAGTAAGACGCCAAATACATGCTAATTTGGGGTGTCCAGTGCTAATAACTTGCCAAGATTAAGCCTTTTCATTAGTCTCTGTCAGGAATTTCGTGCTCTTCCTAATTCTCCTCTGAGACTCTCTTTTCCTCCCTGGTCCTACCTGAGTTAGAAAAGTATCCCATTAGCTATACAATCCAGTCATAATCAAATAATAGTTTGTAGTTGTTTTTTTCCCGTATACTTTAGATCAGTAGATTCACGTGTGTCACGGTGAGATGGCAAGGAGGCCACCAGAGGGCATCCACCTACACCAGGTCCACAAGATACACGCCCTCATTCCGTTTGCACACACCCCCTCATTCCCTCTCACTCACACGCTCCCAGTCCCCTGAATACTAGCACCTGTCCCTCCTTAATTCCCCCCACTATTTAAGCCTGCAGGTCTGTCCGTCCAGTGCTGCGCATTCAAGCCCCTGGAGACAAGCCCCTTGGACATTTATTCATTAATCGGATTATGGTGGTAAATACATATTTTGGTCGATGTGTAGCGGGTTGGTGGTTTCTATTTTTTTTTCTACCCCAGATTGGTTGTAGTGGGCGTAATATAATTGGTATTTGTAGCTTAGTCTTTTAAATTGCGAGGCTCCTATAAAAGGGTCACAATTGAGGCCATCAGGGCTGTCCTGGGTTTCTCCCTCCCCTTCCAGGTCGCCGCTCTGCTTTGAGGTATGTGTGCGCGTGCGATGGAGACGCATGTGGTAGTTGGCGTTCGGAAGATCTTTATTGTTGTATTTTTATTATTTAGAAAGTCACTGCTCCATACCGTGATTGTCATGATCTGAGCCGGTTGACTTGGCTTCCAAGTAAAAACAAATTGATATCAATTATGCTTTTTACTACTGCATTGTATTTGCCCTTAATGACTTTGGTTTTCCGTGTGAATTACAGTGGGACTGCAGGCGTTTGGACCGATCGAAACTTCTCTGCGCAGATTTGTGTTTTGCATCCGCGGGTCTAGTCGCTGCTGTTGGCATACCAGTTGCTATTCCAGCGCAGTCATATCCAGTCTGGGTGAATAAGCTGCCGTATTGCCTCGGAGAAAAGAACCTTGGAATGGTGAACGTGTCTGCAGCTGACCGGAGGAGACTGGTATAACTTTGGGAAACGGGTGTACCGCAATTCTGGCGTTTGGCTTATTGTCTTTTGTGCGTTTGTTGTATGTGTTTCTTTTATTGGGGGGGGGGGGAGTTTGGCTGTAACCATGGCCAGTGCCCGGATTTAGTGCACTTAATTCAGCGTGAGTAGAAAACTGTATGGAGTTACAGCTGCTATTTTGACGACGGATTAATTCTAGTGTCGGAATCGCTGGGTGTACTACAGTTTGCGTAGTTGACTTCGTTTTATGTGTTTTATTTTCTTTATTGCGAATGGGAATGTGAGCGGAGGGCTTCAGGAGGCAAGGTCAGCGTTAGATATTTTCTTTTCACTTTGCTGTGGGGGATTTGTGAATTTAGTTTTCTTTTTGTTGTATACGTGAATGTTTGATCTTTTACTTTTGGTTAAAGCTACCTTACCGAGTGAGCCTCTGCCTTGCTGGTCTCATTTCTTTTATTTTGTCAACTAGTAGCCATAAGATTTTGCTGGAGGGCTGTGCACTGAGTCATTGATTTCTTTTTGGTATTATTAGTTTTTGTCTTTACATTCTGTTTAATAAACGTGTTCTTTTTACTCTGTCTCTTTGTCCCTTTGGTACACATGAACCTGTATAAATTCACTGGGTGTAATTCCCAGGGTGGCGTAGTTGGCAATAACAATTTGGTGTTTACTTGGGTTTGAATAAAACTTAAAGCCTATTACTAGATAACCCCCCCTTGCGCGTCACGTCACATTCTGGCGTAGTCGGCAGGATATGGGTACCATATAAGGGCAGCCTTGGAATTCTTTTTTTTTTTTGTCTAAATGTTTGGTTAATGGTGATCTGTGTTAAGTGTTTAACAGCTGAGACAAAACAGCTGCAGAGGACTGGCGACTACCAGTAGGCAATCTCCCCCTTGTAAGGGTTGTATCCTTGCCAGTTAAGTATAGCAGCTATGGAGGAAGAGATGCAACAACTAAGAGAATTGATATTGCAGTTGAAAGCTGATAACGAACAAGCAGGTGGCAGCACCTGCGGCAAGAGCAGGTGGCAGCACCTGCTGCTAGCGCCTCAAATGCAAACCCCCTTCTGAAGCTCAAGCTTATATTGGTGCTAATGGGACTGGTGGTGCTGATAGTGTTGCACTAACTGAAACATTGGTGTATATACCTAGAGATAGAAAATGTCCTATGTTTAGAGGAAAGTCTGGTATTGGTATGAGTGGGTGGAGGAGGTGCAGGCTTGTATGCGTGCTCGTCACTTGTCTCCTGCTGATGAAGCTTTTTTTCTCTTTGATCATCTAGAAGGTGAGATTCAGCCAAGGTAATTGCAATATTGCAGGAATTGTACGGGTGCTCTCAGTCTTATGTAGCCTTACAGGAAGTGTTTTTTTCTCGGAAGCAGCAAGATGGTGAGACTTTGCAGGAATTTTCTTTAGCATTAATTAATCTTATGGAAAAAGTTAAACAACGTGCACCTAGTGGTATGCCTAATGCTGAAGTCCTGTTGTGTGACCAATTTATTGAACAGGTCTCTGAATGTGCTCTTCGTAGGGAGCCCACTGTCATGTTATTAGAGGTTCGTGCAGAAGCCATTCGGTGGGAGCAAGAGGGTATGTTGGGGGCCGTTCGAGCTAGAAGTCAGTCTGTGCCTGCGTATGGTATTCAGTATGGGGTTCAAGGGGGTACCCGGGCAGGGACTGGGGGTGTCAGGGTGGAATCTGAATTGGGGGAATTGAAAGAAATTTTGAAACTGCAACAAGATCAGTTGAATCAACTTGTTCAAACGGTTGCCTCTCTACAGGAGTCCCACAGACCCAGGCCCCCTCATATGGGTAGAATGGTTTGTAGAAGGTGCCTAAGGCCTGGACACTTTGCTAGAGAGTGTACTCGGGAGCCGGGAACTTCGCGTCATCCCCCTGTTCCTGCTTGGGAGCCACCTTCAACTTTGGGTGGGCCTCCTCGCCCCCATTCGGTGCCAGAAAACTAGCACCCACCGAGTTGCGGAGCCACGGTTCGGTTGGGGTGCTTATTGGCTCTGGGATTGGCAATACTTTAGGTATTAGGCCAACTTTAATTGCGTCATGTCCCCATATTGATGTTCTTATTGGTGGGGTCAGGGTGTCATGTTTGGTGGATACTGGGTCAATGGTGTCCACAGTTACTGAAAGTTTTTTCTCACAGCACTATGAGCCCTGGGGTCCAGATCGCCTTCATTCATGTCAGTGGCTGCAGCTCAGAGCAGCAAACGGGGTGGCTATTCCTTATCTTGGGTACCTGGAGTTGGATGTGGAGTTGTGCAGTAAGGTGGTACCAAAGTGTGGGGTTTTGGTGGTTAAAGATCCTTTAGGAGGTTCACCGGATGACGTCCCTGGTGTGCTGGGAATGAATGTAATCAGTAAATGTTACCAAGAATTGTTTGGACAACACGGCCCATTTTTATTTGACTCACCTGTTGTGTCACAGGCTCCTAGCTCGGTTCAGCAGGCCTTGCAGCACTGTCGTAGAGCGTCAACTCTGTCCATCCCTCGAGTGCGCAGTAAGGCGAAGGTGCGTGGCAGAAGGGTTCAGCATGTTCCTGGGGGCTCAATAACGTTTGTGCCTGTAACTGGGTGGAATCAACAGCGTGGTGGTTCAATGTTGTTTGAACCTACTGATTCTGGGTTACCGGAAGGTCTATTAGCCTCCTCTGCTTTGGTAAATTGGCATGGTGGGATGGGGTATGTCCCTATTGTTAATGTGGGGACCAATGACGTGTCTCTTCGTCCTCACACTCTGTTAGGCACCTTGAGTGATGTCCAGGTTGTCAGTTTACCAGCAGGAGTTGCAGAGGTTCGGGCTATAGATACTGGTGGGGCCTCAACAGCAGCTAGGGCGCTCCAGGAGAAATTGGAGGCCATTGATTTGTCGTCCTTGTCCAGTCAGGAACAGGAGCAGGTAAGGTCCCTTTTGCTCCAGTATTGGTCTGTTTTTTCTGCCCATGATTGAGATCTGGGGTGTACCAGTCTTCTCTCCCATGAGATTCCACTGTTGGATGAGGTGCCCGTGCGACAGCGCTATAGGCGTATACCTCCATCTGAATATGAGGTCGTAAAAGCCCATATCGATCAACTTTTGGAGACCCGCATCATTAGGGAAAGTTGTAGCCCTTATGCATCTCCTATTGTTCTGGTGAAGAAAAAGGATGGTACACTCCGCATGTGTGTAGACTATCGTCAGTTAAACAGCAAGATGAGAAAGGATGCATTTCCTTTGCCTCGTATTGAGGAATCTCTGGATGCTCTTTCTGGAGCCCACTGGTTTTCCACTTTGGATTTAGCCAGTGGCTATAATCAGGTGCCAGTTGCCGAGAGGGATTAGGCAAAGACCGCCTTCTGTACTCCATTTGGTTTGTTTGAGTGGAATCGGATGCCTTTTGGCCTTTGTAATGCTCCCAGTACATTTCAGAGAATGATGCAGCGACTGTTTGGGGACCAGCAGTGTCAGTCGCTGCTATTGTACCTGGACGATGTGGTCATTTTTTCTTCTTCTGTTTCCCAGCATCTAGCCAGGTTGGAGGATGTACTGGGGCGGCTGCAACAGGAAGGTCTTAAGGCAAAACTGGAGAAGTGTGCCTTTTTTAAACCTGAAGTGAAGTATTTGGGCCATGTAATTTCCAGTACAGGGGTATCCACTGATCCAAGCAAAATTGAGGCCGTCTCCAACTGGCGGCGACCCTCCCATGTTTCGGAGTTGCGCTCATTCTTAGGCTTTGCCCGCTATTATCGTCGCTTTGTGGAGGGCTTTGCCAAGTTGGCCGCCCCATTGCATAAGCTGGTAGCAGAGTTGGGTGGGTCAAAGTCTCGTAGGGGGGTCGGGACGGAGCCTTCCCGTCACCTGGACTGAGGAGGGTGAGGAGAGTTTTGCTGAGTTGAAGGGCAGGTTCATTGGTGCTCCCGTGTTGGCCTATGCCGTTTTACTCTTCCCTTTATTCTGGAGGTGGATGCGAGTTATGGTGGTTTGGGAGGTGTTCTTTCTCAGAAGCAGGAAGGTAAAGTTAGACCAATTGCCTTTGCTAGCCGTTGTCTCAGGCCCACTGAGTGCAATATGTCAAACTATAGTTCTATGAAGTTAGAATTTTTGGCGCTCAAGTGGGCTATGACCGAGAAATTTCGAGAGTATTTGTTGGGGCATAAGTGTGTGGTCTATACAGATAATAATCCTCTCAGTCATCTCTCCTCTGCAAAGTTGGGAGCTCCGGAGCAGCGATGGGCTGCCCAGTTGGCTGCTTTTGATTTTGAAATCAAGTATCGGTCTGGGCGAAGTAATGGTAATGCTGACGCATTGTCTCGACAATATAGGCCGGGGTGGGAGGTGTTGGACCATGTGGCCCCTGGCACTTTGGTCCCGAAACCTCTTCAGCAAACTGGCAGCGGAATCAATGTCAACAGTGACCCACAATGTTATTTATGTTTTCCCTTCTCACACTTCAATTGAAATGCAGGCTTTACAGGAAGCTGATCCCATCATTCAGGAAGCTTGGGTCTTTTTGCGCCGAAAGAAACCACCAGGCCCAGAGGAACGTAAACATCTGTCTCCTCCCACTCTGGTATTGTTGCGCCAGTGGGACAGGCTAGTGGAGAAAAACGGTTTGCTTTATCGCCGGATTTGGTGTCCTGATGGGCGTGAGGAGGTTCATCAGTTAGTGCTGCCGGCCCTTCTGAAGGAAGAAGTGTTGACCCAACTTCATCAAGAGCATGGCCATCAAGGTTTTGAGCACACTACTGAGCTGGTTCGTCAGCGGTGCTATTGGCCTGGCATTTCCGCCGAGGTGAGACGTTGGTGTCAAGAGTGTGAGCACTGTCAAGTGTCTAAAGATGCTCAGCCCGTGACCCATAGTTTTATGGGACATCTTTTGGCGTCACGCCCTAATGAGATTTTAGCCATAGATTTTATGGTGCTAGAGCCCTCTCAGAATGGGGTAGAGAATGTCTTAGTTCTGACCGATGTTTTCAGCAAATACACCTTAGCTGTTCCCACCCGAGATCAGCGTGCTCAAAGTGTGGCCCATGTCTTGGTGAACGAATGGTTTTGAAAGTTTGGTGTGCCAAGCCGATTGCATTCTGATCAGGGCCGCAGTTTTGAAAGTGCCCTTATCCAGCAACTGTCAACTGTATGGTATTAAGAGATCCCGCACTACTCCATATCATCCTGCTGGGAATGGGCAATGTGAGCGCTTTAACAGGACTCTGCATAATTTGTTGCGAGCTTTGCCCCCATCTAGAAAAAGGGATTGGGTGTCTTGTCTCCCCCGTTTGATCTTTTCTTATAATACCACTCCCCATCAGGTGACTGGTGAGTCTCACTACTTTCTTATGTTTGGTCAAGAACCACATTTGCCTGTTGATTTTCTTTTGGGTAGGGTGTATGAACCTGTCACTGGTAAAGTGAATGACTGGATCTTGGAACATCAGACTCAGCTCCAGATAGCTTTCAAGAGTGCCAGGGATCGCTTAGCGGCAGCCGCCAGCCGTCGCAAGGAGCGGCATGATCAGCACGTAAAGGATGTGTCATTGGGAGAATGTCAGTGTGTTTACCTTCGCAATTATGGGGTAAGGGGTCGGCACAAGATGCAAGATTTGTGGAGCTCTGTGGTGTATAAGGTGCTGAAAGCCCCTTCGGGTGCTGTGTCAGTGTATACAATAGCACCCGTAGATGACATGAGTGCAGTGAGGCATGTACACCGTTCAATGCTGAAAGTTCAGATTCCGGGACAGACTTTGGATGGTCGTGAGCACGGTGTCTCTGAGACCATGTTGCATCAAGAGCATGAGAGCATGGAGTCTCCCGTCAATGGTGATTTGTACGTCTTTGCATTAGATCGTCCTCTGGGAACTGAGGGGTTGCAACCTGAAGTGTCTGTTCCATTAGACATTGCTTCTGCAGGGTCTGTACCAGTACTGTCTGCTTCTGAAGCACCTTGTGCTATTGCTGAAGCAGGATTAGCTATGGGGCCAGATTCACTTGGGATAAGCAATTCGGGGGTGCGTAGACCCGTACCATCGCTGGCCACCACTCTAACCCTAACCACCTTCCTCGGGCAGTGGCGTATGTGGCCAGCGTATCCGTTAATAATTCTATTCCTGAGCCAATGTCTCATTATTTTAGACCATGGCACTGAGTAATGGGGTGAAAATTGTAAGGTCATCACCGGGACGGTAATGAAACCAAAAGGGGGGTGGATTGTAGCGGGTTGGTGGTTTCTATTTTTTTCGACCCCTGATTGGTTGTAGTGGGCGTAATATAATTGGTATTTATAACCTTGTAACTTAGTCTTTTAAATTGCGAGGCTCCTATAAAAGGGTCACAATTGAGGCCATCAGGGCTGTCCTGGGTTTCTCCCTCCCCTTCCGGGTCGCCGCACAGCTTTGAGGTATGTGTGTGCCTGCGATGGAGACGCATGTGGTAGTTGGCGTTCAGAAGATCTTTATTGTTGTATTTTTATTATTTAGAAAGTCTTATCGTCACTGCACCATACCGTGATTGTCATGATCTGAGCCGGTTGACTTGGCTTCTAGGTAAAAACAAATTGATATCGATTATGCTTTTTACTACTGCATTGTATTTGCCCTTAATGACTTTGGTTTTCCGTGTGAATTACAGTGGGACTGCCGGCTTTTGGACCGATCGAAACTTCTCTGCGCACATTTGTGTTTTGCATCCGCGGGTCTAGTCGCTGCTGTTGGCGATACCAGTCGCTATTCCAGCGCAGTCATATCCAGTCTGGGTGAATACGCTGCCGTTTTGCCTCGGAGAAAAGCACCTTGGAATGGTGAACGTGTCTGCAGCTGACCGGAGGAGAGTGGTATAACTTTGGGAAACGGGTGTACCGCAATTCTGGCGTTTGGCTTATTGTCTTTGTGCGTTTGTTGTATGTGTTTCTTTTATTTGGGGGGGAGTTTGGCTGTAACCATGGCCAGTGCCCGGATTTAGTGCACTTAATTCAGCGTGAGTAGAAAACTGTATGGAGTTACAGCTGCTATTTTGACGACGGATTAATTCTAGTGTCGGAATCGCTGGGTATACTACAGTTTGCGTGGTTGACTTGGTTTTATGTGTTTTATTTTCTTTATTGCGAATGGGAATGTGAGCGGAGGGCTTCAGGAGGCGAGGTCAGCGTTTGATATTTTCTTTTCACTTTGCTGTGGGGGATTTGTGAATTTAGTTTTCTTTTTGTTGTATATGTGAATGTTTGTGATCTTTTACTTTTGGTTAAAGCTACCTTACCGAGTGAGCCTCTGCCTTGCTGGTCTCATTTCTTTTATTTTGTCAACTAGTACCCATAAGATTTCGCTGGAGAGCTGTGCACTGAGTCATTGATTTCTTTTTAGTATTATTAGTTTTTGTATTTACATTCTGTTTAATAAACGTGTTCTTTTTAATCTGTGTCTTTGTCCCTTTGGTACCCATGAACCTGTATTAATTCTCTGGGTGTAATTCCCAGGGTGGCGTAGTTGGCTATAACAATTTGGTGTTTACTTAGGTTTGAATAAAACTTAAGGCCTATTACTAGATGACCCCCCCCCCCTTGCGCGCCACGTCACAGATGGTATTAGGTCACTGGGCGGATTCAGAACTTAACCCTTTGGTAATGAGACTGATATATCATTATTTCATCTATTACAGTTATCAAATAAATATTTCCCTGAATTAACAAGGTGGTGCCCCGTTTCATAATTCATAATTATCAGTATATCCGCTACATGAGTTATTCTGGATCAGAACAGATAAGAGTCGCAAGGTGGTGAGAGCTGTTTAAAAGCTGCAGTGAATCGTTCAGTAGTAAAAGAATTAAACCTCCGGCGCAGCCTCGCGGCAGTAAAATATTTAACAGCAACCGTATTTAAAATAACATCAAATAAAACAGGCATGTGATCCGAAAACCCACAATCACTGATCTCTAGGTTAGAAACCGACAGACCGTGAGAGAACACGAGATCCAGTGTATGTCCTTGCTGGTGTGTGGGGCCGGATACACGCCGCACTAGATTAAGAGTCAAGGATTAAAAAATCTTTCTCAGGACATCACACGTGTATGTTAAAATCCCCGACAATAAGAACCCGATCGTATTTTGACATGAGATCTGCCATAAAATCAGAAAACTCAGTCAGAAAGTCCTTATTATATTTAAGAGGACAGTAAACGACAGCACACAGCACCGTGTCAAAACCTCGAACAAAGTCACTTCAAAGCTGGAGAGAGATGAGGTTTTGTGACGCGAGGTTTTGCGGACAGAATGCAGGTGGATGGACAAACATATAACGTTTATTTGGTACAAGCTACTATGGTAGCGTAAACACACACAGAACATCTAACAATGTTCAAACAAAGACGAGCACGGGACACTGCGTAAACGCACATTAAATAGATGAACTACACGAGACCCGAGTGAACACGAGACAAGCCACAGGTGAGACCGATGAACATACACACACCTAACCACCCCAAGGAAATACAAATAAGGACAGATCTAGACGCAGACGACTCAAACACACGCCCAAAGGGAGGGGTCCGGGAGCTGCACCGTAACAGGTTTCAGTTCGCTGTTTGTATTTATAGTTGTTTTTAAAAACCGTCGCTGTTCCTCCTCCATGTCCAGACGTCCTCGGGTATTAAAATAACTGTATCCAGCGGGTAAAAGCTCGTTGAGAGCGCTGCACTCACCGGTGCTGATTACATTCAAATTACATTTAGTAATATATGAGAAAGTATCATTTTATTCATGCATTAATGCATCAGTATATTGGGGATGAAGTACAAAAACAAGATCCACAATGCTTTGGTGCAACTCTAGCTAGGAAACAGGAAGAAGATGTACTTAGCAGACTTTCTTATTTTGCATTTTGACTCACACACATTTCCTGTACTGCAGGGTACAGGCTACATGGTGAAATATCCCTGAATAAGAAAACTGCAGCAGAGCATTAACTAATCATGGATTGTACATGCAGCACACACTGGGTGGGTTACTGACCCAGGGTGAAGATGTGGGCGGATATTATAGCATCACTGTATTTTTAAGTAATACTGAGAGACTAAAAAGATGGCGACAAAGTTCCAAATAATGTTTCATACCATGTGTGTTTTAACCTATATGTAATCTTTTGAGAAATATACATTTCTGTCATAGTTAATGAACACTATGTACATCATTATGAATTCAACATAACCTCTGTTGCCATGAGATGCTCTGACCTCACTTACTGTGACTTGTGCTGTGTTGCTTTCTTGTGTTCAGTTCATTTTGTTTGCTCACTCTCACCTCCTGTGGCATTTTAAGGACCAAGATCACAACAACGTCCAAGTGTAGGATGGGTGAGGGACAGCAGTACTAAGGTCACGATCATTATACTCAGTAACAGAGCAAAGCAGCACAGGCCTTCATTTAAGGATTCTTCTTTGATAATTTAGCACAAATATCTAGTCAATTGTCATGACTTACAAGCTATGTAAACATTGCAGAAAAGTGCAGAAAGAGTAAAAGATTAACCTGATCTGCACATGAAATGCTGGGACTGTTTTTGTGTCACAATATTCACACACATTTGATGGAACGGGAAGGAGAGAGTTAGAAGATTTGGACTTGGGGGAAGGGTGTTGATTCCCTTGAACTGAACAGACAGAAAAGGGAAAGGAAACCAATTCTGCTTGTGTGCAGTCAAACTACATTAATCTGTGTTACACACACACACACCACACGCTGCACTGCACACATCAAGTACGATGCAAATGAGGTTTACACAACAAAATGTAAGTCTATAACCAAAAGAAACTAGTGATGAACTATGACTTATATAATCAGAATGTAGCAACCAAAATAATCACTATTTGTGATGTAGCACACAGGAAATGTGTTCTTTCTTTGGGCTTCATTTGCTAATTTTTATTCAAGGCTTGGTACTGATCTTGTCTTACTTTGGGAAATGTGGATTTCTAGTTTTATTGAAGTGGAGTCATGGACTGTGGATCCAAAATCCTGTTTCTGATCATCCTGTTGCATAACACAGGTTTGATTATTATATCTTAATGTACAATATTATTGTGTGATTTTTGTCACTAAAGAGTTTTAAACCCATATCAGGCTTAATCAATGATTAGATTGGCTTGTTGGCTTCATGTTAGTGTGTAAAGAAGTGATGTTTGTGAAAGTTTAGAAATAACAGAATCAATGAAGGTTTTTTATCTTAAAAAGAAGCCAAATAATAAGTGAAGCCTAGAAGTCCACATGTGAGTGTTTGTTTAAACAAATGTTGTCATAGTGTGAGTTTTATGTTTCATAAAGTGTTGTGTATATTCTGAAAATACACTAGATGATAAAAAAATTAAATGTGCTTTGTGAAAGGTCCAAATATTATGAAATTAAAAGTATCAAATCTCCTCTGTCCCTTCTTTTTCCTGTTTCAGCATCTCAGGGTCAGATGGTCACTGTGACGTGTTATCCACAGACTGTTTGTGCACTGAAGGGTTCACAGCAGTCATTGAAGTGCTCTTACCCATGGAACATCATAAATGTCTTCTGGTTCAGCCCCAAACAGAAACATAAATGGAGGAATGAGGACAATCCAGAGGATTTAGTGTTAGACTCAGACTACGCAGGGCGTGTTAGCTACACTGAGACCACAAGTGCCATCTCAACTCTTACAATAACAGACCTGAGAGTGAGAGACTCAGGGGAATATCACCTCATGCTCTTTACAGGAACAGGAGAGAATTATCACAGCTCAGCAGCAGTCAGACTAACAGTTTCAGGTAACAGAGAAGCTAATACCAATCGATTTCAGATTTTTTAGTATTTATGGATGAGACCTATTTGTTGTAACATCACACCACCAAAACTTAGGTAAGAACAGCAGGTCTGCTGCAGCCGTGCTGGTAAATACACAGCCAGAGCACTCAGACTCCTTCACAGTTCTGCCGTAGGCCCCCGTTTATCCTGTCAAACACTGACATTATACTAACAGTACCAAGATCAGCTCTTATTGTTAAGAATGAATTTTCTCTTTCGTGTTTGTTCACCTGTTGATTGGTAATGTAATGAAGGTAATGTAATTTTAGGACTTAAAAATTAATTCTGGTCTGCCCAGTCCTGTTTTTCTCTTCTTAAAGGATAGAAAAGTAAAACATTCTGTTATGTGGAAACACAGACACTTCTACTCAAGTCTGTGTGTGAACTTGACACACACTCCCAAGACACATTCACAGACACACCCACAGTCTAACTGTCCTCTTTAGAAGGTCACCTATTATACTGGGCTATTGTATAGGAATATTGTACAGGACTATTTTGCAGGAATATTGTACAATGCGCACATTGTAGACCTACACAGCTTGTCAGTCACCCATTTCAAATTTCTGTACAGCACAGTGTTTCAGTAAATTGGCCAGTGCATATACAGTGTCCTTTAAACATGACAAAGGTGCAGAAGGCTTTGAGATTTATGTCCGCTGTTCCAGACAACACCATCACCAGTGTCTTCTTTCAGCCCTACAGGTGAAGATGTCCCCTGACCTTCTGAAGTGGAATGGAGAGAGAGTATCTCTCACCTGCAGCACCTCCTGCAAACTGACCTCTTACCAATATATCTACTGGTACAAAAATGAACGATATCATAAGACATCGTATGACACAAATGAGCCTCTTGTCCTCTCTGGTGCTGAGGAAGGCAGATACTTCTGCTCTGTTGGTGCTCGTGTCGACATCCGCTCCACTGTAGCATGTGTGTGATTTCACCACATCCTGAAACTCTTCATTCATTTCACTCTGTAGAATCCAGTACACATATAACAGTAACACTTACAGTTACACCTTGGCTTTCACAGGTGTGTCTAGGGAGGTCTGCTGGAGTGTGAGCTACACAGACAGAAGAGTGTGTGTTGTGGAGGGATCCTCAGTGGAGTTTTCCTGCACTTACTCACATCCCAGTAATGAGAAAGTTGAACACACATTCTGGTATTATGTTCGTCCTAAAGAGGAGCCACAGGACCTGAGTCTGGAAGAACAGTTTGCTGGTCGAGTGGAGTTTGTTGGAGATAAAGAGAGAAGCTGCACTCTGAGAATCAGAGATCTGAGACAGAGTGATTCTGGAGAATATCGCTTTAGATTCAGCTCTAAAAGGGGAGAGAAATTCAGTGGTAAACCAGGAGTCATTCTGTATGTTACAGGTAACTGCACATACCAGGGAAGTTATCATCTTTTGTTAGCTGAATCTATTTCTATCCATAACAACTGGTAATAATGACAGTATTATACAATTGTTGTTGTTGTTGTGCAGGTCTGCAGGTGAGAGTGAGCTCCACCCCAGTAGCAGAGGGACAGACAGTTACACTGAGCTGCAGCACCAACTGCACTCTGCCCTACAACCCCACCTACATCTGGTACAGGAACGAACAGCCTGTAACCCACAACCCCACCAAACACAACAAACTCTACCTGGAGTCAGCAGACAGTGGGGATGGACTCCAGTACTCCTGTGCTTTAGGAGGTAACAAAGTTTTCCGTTGTTCTGCATGCTGTAAAAGCGTATGATTTCGTAATACACCAGAAATACAAAAAAACAGTTCCAGTGTAATTCAACTATGTGCATTTACCACAAAAATATGTATAACAGGACGAGGTCGGGAGTGTGGGGGTGGTGGGGCATACAGAATGTTTGCTTGGCAGGGCCAGCCTGGGGAATTCGTAGAGGTAGATTCATACGTAGATAGTAGAAAAGGATGTCAAACATAAGAGAAGGTGAAACTGAGTCTTCAGGAGCAAGTGTGACATCACTGCGCCACTGAGAAGCACAGGGGTTGGTGGGAAGGAATAGAACATGACAAATGGAAAAAACAAAGGAACAACAAACAAATCAAACGGTTTGCTGTTTGTGTGGACTACAATGCAGAGCTCAGCAGATGTGCACTGTCAGTGCTGATTTGGCCAGTGAGCCTGGGAGCTCCTGTTCTCCTAACACACCACCTAGGCCCCCTGGTGGTTGCCAGTGGAATAGGTGTCACCCTTAAACTATGATAGTAATATATAATTAAATGTATTTTGCATTGCTGAAGTTTAAACATTTTTACAAATTATTTGTTAATTCATTATAACTTGGCGTATTGTAACTATAAAGATTAAATCAATGTTATAATCAATATATAATCTTGCCTTGCCTTATTATAATCGTCTCAATGTCCAGAGGAGAGTACAGTGTTACATGTCACTGTGGGCATGGCCATCTGTCTGGCTCTACTACTGATCACAGGAGCTCTGTGGGTGTGGTATGTGAAATTTTAATGTGCCCTGAATGTCAACCTCAATGAAACGCTTATGTTTATCTACTTTCAACTCCAAGTTGGTTGGTTCTTTCTCAGGAGGAGAAAATCCACCTCAGATGAAAATCACAGGAGCTCTGGGGTTAAAGGACAGGTAAGTATATTTGAAGAGATGGTCCGAAGCATCATGGGTCATGATTCTGTTTTTGTTGCTCTCTTTTCCTCACTCACTGTCTTTCCCTTCCTATCTCTCTCACTCTTAGCATGATACTTCTCATGTTTATGATAATGTCCCAGCTGTGGCTCTGACCTCTGACCCGAGTCGAGATGCAGCATCTGATGATGAGACCAACCTTCACTACTTCAGCATACATTTCCCACATTCCCAAGCACAGGAAGTGTCTCCCTCTACCCCCAAACTTCATCCTAACTCTTTAGATGAAGAGACAGAAGTTCAGTATGCTTCTGTGACCTTCAACTGACACTACTGCCACACAGTGAGCAAATCATGCCATTACATCGACATAACATTCAGTTTAATTAATTACTCAGTTAACAATAATGAATCTGTTTTACGTGCTCCTCTAAAGGCTTGTTTATCTTCTCATGTTCCACAGGCCATTGTCAGCTGAAGCAGCCAATGACACCCCTCAGACCTACAACCAGATACATAAACCCTCCACACGAGCAATGGAACAGCCTCACTTTGAGCATTTTTAGGGCATTTTTATCCAGGGCTTAAGCCCCAGTGGTTCCAGCTGAGCCATGAAATGGTTTTCCTCTAGATCGTTAATCAAGGGTTACAATTTTATCAGCGGTAATTAAGCACAACACTTGAGGCAATTGCATTATAACGGTATCGGTTCAAGTGTTCTATCTACTAACATTAAAAAATAATTTTTAGAGGAGTGTCTAAGCAGAGGGGCCAGGCTTAACTTTTAACCTTATATGGAAAGAATCATTTGGGGCTTAAGTCCCAAAGGCCTGCTATAGGAGATGCAGACGCTATGAATCCTGAAGAAAAACTGAGACACACATAGAACTCCAATTTTTAGCAATCAACACAACACCACATCTCACAGGAGGGAGACAGGTCTGGACCAAGCAGACAGGTGCATCAACGGCCCGATCCTCAGCATTATTCACGTTGTTTTGGAGAATTCATGAGGCTCTGAATCCGTTCGAGAAACCTGTGGAATTCTTCACCTGCGCAGGCTACCGTTCTACAGCCGAGAAGAAATGTCGAAATAAATAATGTATTTTAATGATATGTGTCACGGTGAGGGAGGCTCCCCCTCCCGGTCACCTACGGTACAGCGGCAGTTGTCCTGTTGTTGTTGCGTTGTGTGCGTCCCTCAGGTGGGTGGGGCTTATTAGCTCCCTCACCTGATGGTCGTTTGTCTGTCTATATATGCCTGCTGGTTATTATATCCTTAATCTGGGTCAAGTGCACAGGTTTTTGGTTTGCGCACGTTATTCATTAAACCCCTCTTTTTCTCTGAGACTTGGCGTGATCGCTTCCTTTTCGTTCGCACCTCCTGCCCATCACACTCCCTCATTCAGTGAGGCAAAAACAGAAATAAACTTCCCAACAACAGAGTAGTCAAAAAGAAACAAAGAGGGAGGAGAACAAACTTATTATTTTAGTTTGAAAGCAACAGCTTTTTGTAGAGAAAATGATCCTAGACCAGAGAGACTCGAGAAAAGAGAAAAAAGAGGCCAGAGAACAAGTCCCTCTACCCAAAGATACCGGCCAAGCTGTAGGACAGAAGTCTGAACAAACAATTCAGCAACCAGTATCTTGGTGTGAGCTGCTTAAAAGGGCTATCAAGCAGGTATAGCTCATCTGGCTTGATTAGCCCTCTGGTGGCTGGTGGCTGGTGGCAGTATGGCGCTGGGGTCAACCCTTACAGTACTGGCTTGTACTGGCTTGAACAGACAATGTTTGGAATGTTTCGGTCAGCGATACTGTTATTATATATATTTTTGTTATGTTGAATTATTGATCATGTCGTGCACTGCAATGAACACTCTAGTGACATCTGGTGGGGACAGCCCCACCGGCCCCTAATGTAGAGATGCCTCTGCTGCAATGGTCTCCCAAGTCCTCACGTAACATTTTAGCAGGCTGTGTAGAAAGCATAAATGAAATACTATGTTCCATCCTGTAATGTTTGTCTTACCACCTAATGTGTCTGTCTCTCTCAGCATGATTCTTTGCCTGTATATGATGAAGTCTCAGCTGTGGCCATGACCTCTGACCCCACACAGACAACATCCTCAGATGATCAGGACAATATTCATTACTCCAACGTTCATTTCACAGGCTCCCCCACACAGGATGTGCCTCTGTACTTGACTGTCCAAATGCCAAAGGCTCTTATTCGAATGAAGGAAGTAGAGTACACCACAGTGAACATAATCAAAACAAGACAAAAAAAACATAAAAATTTTGTTTTTACCTTTTTGTATCTTTGCTGTTTTGCTAGCAATGATAAGCAGTAACTAGATATATTTTAGGCTTATTTATTCTATAAGTTTGATTTTTATTATTTTGATCTTTACATTTCTTCCATTTAAATATCTTATTTTAAAGTAATATACAAAATGTTTCATGTTTCTTTTTTCAAATTTCATTGTGTTCTGTTGGTGGTAATGCTGTAGTTTCTATCTCTCTTAATACCACGCCCTTCACCTCTGTCCAGTCTGTACTGGACTACTTTCTCCAGAATTCTCTGGGGCGATCCCAGTCACCAGAATTCTGAAAGCACATGTTCCTAATTAAACTAGTACATCCCTACAGATGAGTTCCTGTTTTCATTTGACTTTTTATTTGCCTTGTATGTCTGAGACTGTTACATTAGGTTCACTGTGACGCAGGGTTAGAGACAGCAGGAGACAGGGGCTGCGAACTGAAAGGTTTATTCTCCATCACAAGCAACAGAAACACTCAGGCCAATATCGGCAGCAATGATGAACAAGGAAGTACTCAATAACGTTAGGCAGGGAATCCGACGTAGGCGGAGGGATCCTCATAGGTGAAGAGCAGTCGTAGTCCGGCACAGGGCTTATGAACAGTGCTTGTGATTGTGCTCAGGTGTTAATAGTGCGGTGATTGTGATTGAGGCAGTGGTGTCGGATTAGGGGGCGTGCGCGTGGACGAGGGAGGTGTGTGATGGTGTGACCTGGTCTTTGTCCGCGCCCTCTGGTGGCTTCCCCGTCGTGTCACCGTAACATTCACTCTGTGGGTTACTTACCTTATGCCTGTTTGCATGGTTTATATCTCTTTGCTTTACAATCTAGATACCTTCAGATAGCCAAGGCTAGCTTTATGAATCTGGTCCATAGTCTCAAATTCACCAGTATCTTTCTCTTTTGTTTTTGTTTTATTTGAACTCAGTGTGTTGATTGCTTCAAAACAGATCTAGAATGTAAAATCTCAACATCTCTCTGGGTTCCAGGATCTGTGTCTATAGCTCTGTCCTTCCTAACGTGTTCTCTTCCTTACAATCAGGGCTTGATATTGTGAATGTCTGTAGGACTTGGACTAAGCTGATTGAGCTACTTCAGCTACCAGAGACCTCGAATAAGATATAGATAGCAGCAGAAGTGAAAATGACATAATGAACTATTGTCCCAGTGACTGCAATGTATAAAATAAACAACTTTAAAGTCACTGTAGATGTAATGGCAGGATGTGCTGACTAGGTGGCAGCAGTGTGTCTGCTGAAGTTCACAGTAGCATAATGAACACTCTGCTCCTCCGTGGTGTCAAAAGTAGGCCGCAAGGGGGACGACTGAGATGCTTGTGTTTGTAAGTGGATGAAATGTACACTGGAGTAGTGCATGCCATCCTGACCATCTGAAGATCTCTGTGAGGGATCAGAGGTCTCTGGCTGGGCTGAGACATTATCATACACAGGTGCAGAGTCACACTGAGGGTGAGAGAACACTCACATTATTACATCACTTTAGATCTTGTGACGTGATCTCATAGATCTTGCTTTTGAATACACTCACCCGTTCTTTCTTCCCAAAGCTCTTGGGAAGATCTAATCTGAATTTTCTCCTCCTAACAAACAGACATTGTTCTTTCAAGTGTATCCAATAAAGTAATTTTGAGATCATCAAAAAAATTTAACTGTTGTCATACCACAGAGTTCCTGTGATAAGTATTAGAGCCAGACAGACTGCCACTCCCACTGTGATGTGCTTTAACACCATACTCCCCTCTGGACCTATAGAGATAGACCAGCAGCCATATGCCACATCGAAACAAAACAAAGACAAGAAACATGAATGTAATATATTGAGGATTTATCTGACCCTAATGTAAACACTCACAATTTTACACTGTAAGTAGGAATTCCAAATGTGGACACAACAGCACATGCATAAAGCCAAGCACGAGAGAGGAACAGAAGAACAGGTTCATTCAGAAGCAGATTAGTGTAGGGGCAGACTAGATATTGCACTTACATTTGTGATGAACAGTGTGAGCAGTCTGCAGCTCCTCATGTCCTCTCAGAACACAGGAGTAGTTGCCTGCAACAAACCCTTCACTGCACTCCAGGTAGAGTTTGTTGTGTTTGGTTGGTTTGTGGGTTACAGGCTGTTCGTTCCTGTACCAGATGTAGGTGGGGTTGTAGGGCAGAGTGCAGGTGGTGCTGCAGATCAGTGTTACTGTCTGTCCCTCTGCTACTGGGGTGGAGCTCACTCTCACCTGCAGACCTGCACAACAACAACATCAATATCATTGTTGTTGTTGTTAAGTAGTTTCATGTGAAAAAAGAGAAGAGCGGTTACCTGTAACATTCAGAATGACTCCAGGTTTACCACTGAATTTCTCTCCTCTAGTTTTTGTGCTGAATGTAAAGCGATATTCTCCGGAATCACTCTTCCTTAGATCTCTGATTCTCAGAGAGCAGTTTCTCTCTTTATCCCCAACATACTCCACTCGACCAGCAAACTGTTCTTTCAGACTCAGGTCCTGTGGATCCTCTTTAGGACGAACATAATACCAGAATGTGTGTTCAACTTTCTCATCACTGGGATGTGAGTAAGTGCAGGGAAACTCCACTGATGATCCCTCCACCACACACACTCTTCTGTCTTTGTAGCTCACACCCCAACATGTCTTATCAGAAAGACCTGAAACAAAAATAAGTTATTCAGTGAAATAATTTAAAGCAACTCTGCCATTGTGAAAGCAGTGTTGGTTTGATTAGTGCTTTAATCTTAAAGAAAGCCCCTTTCCCAGCCTCAACACCACTATTAACATCATGAGAGATTTCACCCCCTTTTCCTCCCAGGCTTCATCAGCTTCCTGACCTTTAACCTCTTCCACTTCTGTCTGTGATTATTAAGGGAGCAGCACTTTAACTCAACATAAAGTTTAGAGCAAATAGAGTCAATGGTGCAGCGACTCGGAATTGTGAAATCACTCTGTACTTTAATGACATACTGAGAAGAAATTCATACTCACACACTGGAGGGGAGAGTATATCATTAAAGCCAGTGACAGAGCAGGAGTAACTGCCTTCATCACTACTGGATAAAGAAAGTGCATTGTCGTCGTCTGTGTATTGTTTTGTATATTGTCCATTCTTGTACCAGTAGTAATGCTGCCGGATAAAGGTCAGAGTGCAGGAAGTGATGCAGGTGAGAGCCTTTTGTCTTTGCAATCCAGAGCCACGGGTTACTTCCACCTGCAGATCTAAATAGAGTTATAACTTTAAAGATGAGATCTAAATATCTAAATAGGTTGACACAAAAGCTTATTTATTACCTGAAACTGTTAGGTTGACTGTTGTTGAGCTATGATATTTCTCTCCTGTTTGTGTATAGAGCATGAGTTGATATTCCCCTGAGTCTCTCTCTCTCAGGTCTGTTATTCTAAGAGCTGAGCTGGATCTCGTGGTCTCAGTGTACCTCACACGCCCTGCGTAGTCTGAGTCTAACACTATATCTTCTGGATGGTCCTCATTCCTCCATTTAGCTTTCTGTTTGGGGCTGAACCAGAAGACTGTTGTGGTGTTGATGTTTGAGTAAGAACACTTCAGCTCCACCGTTGACTCCCGCAGAACACAGAAGGTCTGATGACGGCATGTCACATTGACACTCTGAACCACAGAAGCTGAAAAAATAACAAAAAAACTTGATGCATATTAAAAAAAAAACATTTAAAAACAACCAAAACCTTTGTAATGATAGAACAATCTCCCAGGAAAAGGTTGCCATCCTGACACTGATAACCATAATTATATGTCTAGCAATTCAAATTTCACATGTATTTACGATCAGTTACACATTTATGGCTCTAGAGGTTTTGCATGATACAAACAGTAAATGATAAATGATACAAACAGTGTTGCTTCTGACAAAACTACATACATCAGTGTCTCAGTTCATTGTCAAGGAGTTTGGTCGACTTCACTCAGCATTCACCCAGCTTGATTGCTTTTATAATTAAAGAGGCTTTATGCTGTGCTGATCCAATAGCAGCTTTCTCAAACTTTGCAATGTACATATCTTATACAGTGAATGCATGTATTGAATGTAAAGTACAATGTATGTTAAGGAATTCTTCTAATTGTGACGGGCAGGGAGTGTGAACAAAAAGGAAGCGATCACGCCAAGTCTCAGAGAAAAAGAGGGGTTTAATGCATAAAGTGCGTAAACCAAAAACCCGTGCACAGCTCCAAATTAAGGATACAATAACCAGCAGTCAATTGGTACATCGACAAGACATATATAGACAAATGACCATCAGGTGAGGAGGCTAATAGGCCTGCCGCTGTGCCGGAGGCGACCGGTAGGGGGAGCCTCCCCCCACCGTGACACTAATTACATAAGGACCTACAGTATGTGATGCTATAAGCTTTTTACAGACCAGTTTTATTCATGCACACTAAGTGTGAAGACAGAAGTGAACCACAGAAGCATATAGAAGTACCACGAGAGAGAAGGAGACAAGCTAAATATCTCACTATCCACTTCTGGTCTATGGTCCTTCTCCTTCTGTCATTCATATCATGATTCACACCAATCTATTAGGATTCATCCCAGTAGTATTAAATACAACATTGTGATTTGGTGTTCTACCAAGACAAAAATAGCTGTCCTACCTGAAATATCCAGCAGCAAGAGCAGTACAATAATGAAATCCATGATAAAAAAATGGTATAAATGGTATAAATATATTCATAAATATAGCAATATTAATTGTTATGAGCCACTCTTAGTGACCTGAAGGAAATATAAAGCTGTTATAAAGCTGTTATAAAGCTGTTATAAAGCTGTCATAGCACAGCGCTCTAACTCATCTTCCTCTTGTGATCATGGGTCAACTAGTGTGTGTGGGCAGGAGGAGCAAGACCACATGAAGGTTACTCCACACTAAGGACACAGTTTACATTTCCTTCCCTTTCTACATTTAGGTTTAAAGAAAATTGCTACAAAAACTCACTATCACTGACTACGGCTTGCATTTTACAGTGCAGCCCAACTTAATTGTAATAATTGTAATAAACAGAAGGTTTACAGTAATTCCAACAGTTAGTCATTCATATTTATATTTTTTAATACATTTACCAATGCATTTAACATACATATGTTATCAATACCACACGACAGTAGCAAACCAAGAGCTTGGCCCTTTGATACTCTGACCCTCAAACAAAAAACAAAAACTAGCATCTTAGTTAGCCGCTTAGCTAACAACATTCACTCTATAATACTCCAGTCTGGCCTTAGCAATGCAAAACGTGAATCCTCCTTAGACATTATCCCCTTGCCACACTAGCTGTTGTGAGCTTCAGCAGAATACAGAGACTACAGGCCAGAGTGCAAAAGGCCCGACCACCAACCTGACATCTCAGGGTAGTGCTGAGGTGAGACTGTTGTGCCATCTGCCATGCCCAGTCACATAAGCTCATGCATTTTCCCCACCCCAAAACTACTGCTGCTTATTAATTTGATTGATTCATTCATTTTCAGTGGTTTATACCATAAATGGAAGTATACTGTATTGTATCATCGTGCCCTTGACACTCTTAGTATTACATTGCTCTGCTCAGACTTTTATCACATTGATGTTTACTAGAAAGCTCACATTTGACTATGCTTAGTCAAAAACAGTGATTTGTTTTTCCTTAAGTCACATATCAGAAAAGCAAAACTCATGTGTGAATAGCTACTGTTCTTTATTACATAATTCTTGTAGAGGAAATCACACACTAATGCCTTTGTACCTGAAGATGGAGTACAGCAGAGACCATGAGGCCTACAGCCTCTGTAGCCACATGACTGCAGTGGCAATCTGCTTACTGTCACACAGTCAGACATGGTAGTCAGTCAGTAACAGCGTAGTCAGACAGTAACAGCGTAGTCAGACAGTAACAGGACGGTAACACAGTAGTCATACAGTAACATGTAGTCAGACAGTAACACAGTAGTCAGACAGCAACACAGTAGTCAGACAGTAACACACTACTCAGCAGACTAGTGAGCCCTAGATGAGGTCAGTAAGAGTCACTTAGCCAGTCAGTAACTGTGTGTCAGTACTCGGCCTGTTAAGCTTTCCAATAGGAACACTTTTACATCAATCCAGAGGTCTCAGTGACCGAGTCATTACAACAATGACATCCGTTACAGGAAATGAGTCAGTTAATGTGTAAATCAGTCCACAAGACCAACATATGTCATCACAGTGTTAAGGCAATCAGAGTGTCCTGCTAGCCCGGATAGTCAGGGATGTCGTCATATATGACATCGGTGTGCTGGAGCAGGCAGCGCTGGACGGCGTGGAGGACAGTGGCTACGCGGCGGTCCAGCGCGGAGAGGTGATGCTCGGCGAGTACGGGGGCCACGGCGGCCAGCGGGTCACGTGACAGCGATGCCCGCATGACATCACTCAGCCGGTACTCGGGGAGAGAGAGCAGACGCAGACGCATCAGCGTCGAGTGGCGGATCCTGGGAGATGGGGAAAGAGAGAGAGAGAGAGAGAGAGAGAGGCAAGATGGAGAGCATGTGTGTTTGAGAGACACAGAACAGACAGCACACGATGGGATCAGAGACAGATGGAGAAAGAGATGACGTCAAGAACAAAAGAGAGAAACGGCAGACACAAAGGGAGCACGTGAGACGCATGAGAAAACTTCCTCAAACATTTCTAACCCACAAATAACTTCCACAAAGATCACAGATTGGAAACTAGATTTGATGTCAACATCAACAGCCTATACGGCAAGGCAAGTGTATTTATATAGCACCTTTCACACACACCAGCAATTCAAAGTGTCTTACACAGGACAAAGGAAGGTTGTGATATTCCCACTGTTGGCCTTCAGGAATAAGCAGGTGGTGGACATCCACCACCCTCCTCATTAGTAACATGTTCACTTGCAGGACACTTCCTGCTGTCATGCACTTGCAGGACACGTTATGCTGTCATGCACTATATTCAAACAGACACAGCATGCAACTCTAGCATCTCAAGTGACAGTAGGATTTACCTGCAGCACTGCACCAGAGGCGTGAGAATAGAGGGCTCGTCCTTAGAGTAGCGACCAAATCTGTGACATACACACACACAAAACGTATATTGAGACAAATATCCTCACTGCATGTGTGTGTGTATATATGCATGTGTGTGTGTGTGTGTGTGTGTGTGTGTGTATGGGAGGTGGAAAACTTTTCAAGATGGGTGGTGACCATGACGGCCATTTTGAAGTCGGCCATTTTGGATCAAACTTTAGTTTTTTCAATGGAAAGAGGGTCATGTGACATCAACCTTATTGAGAATTTCACAAGAAAAAAAAGTGTATATTTATACACCAGCCACTTTATTAGGTACACCTGACCATCTGCTCATTAACGCAAATGTTGAATCAGCAAATCACATGGCAGCAACTCAATGCATTTAGGCATGTAGACATGGCCAAGACGATCTGCTGCAGTTCAAACCAAGCATCAGAATGGGGAAGAAAGGTTTAAAGTGACTTTGAACGTGGCATGGTTGTTGGTGCCAGATGGGCTGGTCTGATTATTTCAGAAACTGCTGATCCACTGGAATTTTCACGCACAACCATCTCTAGGGTTTACAGAGAATGGTTTCCAGTACCCATATTTCCAGTACCTTGTTGAATCTATGCCACGAAGGATTAAGGCAGTTCTGAAGGCAAAAGGGGGTACAACCCGGTATTAGCAAGGTGTACCTAATAAAGTGGCCGATGAGAGTATATGTGTGTGTGTGTGTATATATATATATATATATATATAGTCTCTGTATACATAGAGAGAGAGAGAGAAAAGAGAAAGAAAGAGAGAGAGAGAGAAAAAGAGAGAGAGATAGATATAGATATAGGTATATCTAAATTCTTACGCCCTCCCGTTATCCAAGTGGATGAGGAAGGTGTTGTTGCCAAAGATCTCAAATGTCTCGTAGTGGTGTCTGTCCATATTACCTGTCCAGTTACACAGCAGAGAAATAGGGCAAAACAGGAAGAGGTTATTCAAAGTCAAAGAAGATATAGTACAAAACTCATATTAATTGTGAAAGCTCTTACTCTGTAGGAAGTCCAGGATGGTCATATCTATGAGATCCACCAATCGGGTGCCTTGGTCATAGGGCGGCGTCTTCTTCACCGAATTGCAGTATGTTGGAGTTGTCTCCCATCTGTAACCATATGCCAGTATCTATATTATCATTTATTCACTGCTTTATAAACAATCATTATGCTTAATGCTTGTATGTATTTTATTATTTTTTGGAATCATCAAATACTGCCCTATAAGCAATAACCATAATCACAGCAAAAATTATAATCACAGAACAATCTATTTAATACAATACAGCAAATATTATTGCCACATTGAAGATACTGTAGAGAATTACATAATCCCTTAAATCTGAGTGTGTCAACCACCTGCCCTGCAGCATGATTGCACCCACACACACACACATGCACACACACATACAGTGCACCCACAGCGCGAGTTTGCTGCGGCTGTACGAGCGTCTCCATGGGTTCCTCCAGGAGCGGCGTGGGGACAGTGACAGGTCGGGAAGCATTGCAGCGAGGGAGCCCTCCAGTGTCCGAGGCCGACCGCACACAGCGTGCTCCGTGGAACAGTAGTACGAACACTGGCCGTAGAAACACGTGTTGCCCACTGACACACACAGTGGAGAAAACACACAGGAACCAAAAGATTTGACACAACACCTCTTAAAACACAGGGGGGTTTCATAAGGGTAAGGTGATGACACAAAAGTACCATTAAAGGTTGGGGGGTGGGTAATATTAACATAAAATGTTACCAGTGCATAAAAAACAAAAGTGTTTTGGAGGAGGACCATGAGCCTGACTAGGTTGAACCAACCAGGTGAAGTAAAGAAGGTTCTGGCAAGTTTATGATCTGTAGTGACATCTTTAATATCCTTAATGACATCAATCAGTCTGCCCACAACTGGAGGTATGCGTCTGAAACCCAAGATCCTTTTAGAAGTAGAAGAAGAAAGAGTAAGGGGGTGGTGATCAAAAGAGTAAGAGAGAGATACAAATACAGAGAGCAAGAGAGAGGAGAAAATGAAGGGATGAAGAAAGAGGATGAAATAGGACATAAAGAGAGAGAGAAAGAGGAAGAGAGAGCACATGATATTTTTGATAGTCACTTTCGAAAATGTCATGCAACAGGCATAACAGTCACGCAGCCCCTGCCAGTCACCTGTCCAGATGGAAGGCCGCGATCTCTGCGTTGTGCCTCTCGAAGTCCGAGAAATAGAAGAGGTTCACGTTGGTCTCCTCGTGTCTCTCCTGCCTGCAGTGAAAAAACAGAACAGGCCTGATGGAGCAGCATCCACAACTCCCAGTATCACAGAAGGACAGCTTACAGAATCACTCGAGCACAGCTCACAGAACCACTCGAGGACAGTAACACCACCACTGAAGAACAGCTCACAGATGCACTGAAGTACAGTGACACCTCCACTGAAGGACAATGACATCACCACTAAAGGACAGTGACATCAGCAATGAATGACAGTGACATCACTACAGAAGGACAGTGACACCTCCAAGCAAGGAGAGCACCGGGTCCTGTAACCTCAGCAAAATGCCTCCACATTCTCCAGTTGGTCATGAATCTGAATTCAGACTTATGACTATGTGCAAGGTCATATGGTCTTTTACATCTTACATGTTGTACGCTGTGTTGGTCGTACGTGAGCTGTGGACACGTGTTGGACTCACTTCATTGGCTTAAAGAGAGCCTGTCCGTAATTGGGGAACGTCATCACCAACTTCATCTGGGTTCCCCCCGTCTTCTGAACTGAAATGTTCAATGAAGGAGACCATAGGCAGCATATTACCATGGAAGTTAAGCCTTTATATTGTCAATAGAAAATACGCTTTGGCAACATTGGGCTAGGAAAAGCATTCTCACAACTGTGTCAATAAAGCATGACTGAGCTAAAATGACACAACTAAATATAGCTCAAACAAATATTAGAATTTACATGACCATGCCCAGTATGCCAATAGGTTAGTCTAAGTTTGACTTATTCTATGACCATAAGGAACAGAAAAAAATATGTTCTTAAAGCCTCATATTTGTCACATAGAACTCTTCTTAAACCTTTAGATATATGAATGTTGTGGAAAAAGCTCCCCAGACCGACATGTAAATAATTTTCCTGTATCTATTTTTCTCCTCTAGAGGTCTCCATACTCTCTGTTCAGTCCCTCCAACTCCCCACTCTCCCCCTTTCTCTTTCTCTCTCAGACTGCAGGTCGTAGGAGTTCAGTTCTTCAGGTTAAAGGGTAGTGGCTACCTGCACTGACAATGCGGTTTGTCGCCATCTGCTGGAGGAGTACAGCCACGTTGGCGTCCCTGTGCTGGTAGAGCTGCCAGCGAGAGATGCCCAGGTGGAAGCGCAGCCAAGGTGGATGGGTGTCAGTGCTGCTGTTCCACTGGATGGGATCATAGCCTTCCTTGCTGTCACTCAACCTGAACAGACGGGACAAAGGGAGGCGGGGCAAAGGGTTGGGCTTGTTTTATGCCCAACGCTCAACCTCCATGCATAAGCATATGAACTATTCCTGCAGGGGTGGGGTGCAAAGAGTGATAGTCACAATTCTGCATGTCAGGCCGTGTGTGTGTGTGTGTGCACATGTCTCACAACTGCTCATCATCGTGTCCCTCGCTCGCTTTGGTACGGACTTTCAGCAGCCAGTCTTCGTCGGGAGAGGGCGGGGCATGCAGGTTGTACAGTGCATGGGAGAACAGAGCCTCCAGCTTGGTGACGTTCACCTCTCCAGCACGCACTTCCTGCCCCCGACGACTGGCAACAGCGGCCATGTCAGCGGGGGCAGGCTGTGAGCGGTCGTCCGAGGCGAGGTGGGCGTGCGGCTGGGTGATGGGGCACTGAGAGGGCTCGCAGGTCGTGTGAGGTGTGAACCACAGCAGCAGACCCACCAGCAGGTGCAGGGCCACTGACACACACAGCAGCAATGCGAAGGCGCTCACTAAACGACGATGCCGACACACCCGCATGCTGATACAGAAAGACACAAGACACAGAATCCCTGACTAGTCTAATGGGGAAAGAGTAACACGCGTTAAGGAAGCCACAAGCCAGCCACCGATCTGTTCCCACACACACAAACACACAATATGACAGTACTTACCTATCTTTGAGGCTCCTCTAATCCCCACTGTCAGCCCCTCAGGAATGAGAGAGAGAAATTTTTGCTTTTCCACACCGCTTTATTCATGTTTGCTCTCCCTCTGTCTCTCTCTCCCTCGTTCTCTCTCTCTATCTCTCTCTCCTTCAAACAAAAAGGAGCACTGCCAGGTTAGGCTGATCTGAACTGGTGTGTGTTTACTCATCCCCCGTCATCTTGTGTGTGCGTGTGTGTGTGTGTGTGTTAAGGGCACACTCACAGAATGGTTTGGGTGTTTACCCTTGCAGAATGCCAGGTCTCATGCCATCCTTCCTTCCTGATCATCTAACCCAATCAACTCGTCCATACAGAGTTTAACCATTCCATAAGCCTACAGAGAGACCAGCATTCCAATAAGCCTATAGAGAGCTGCTGTTTCATAAGCCTAGAGACAGACCATCAGTCCCAGTAACCTAGAGATTCAATAACCATCCCTCTATTTTGTAGAGAGATCAGCAGTCCCTACTGTTGCAGTCTACAGTAATACCGGCAGCATCTCACTTTTACAGAGACTTTTTACAGAGCTTTTGGCTATAGAAAGAACAGCAAACTTGTGTACAGAGAGAGAAGCAGAGAACAGCATATCTCTCTGAGTGATGAGCACTGAGACAGACAGACACAACATGGGACAGGGGAAGACAGAGACAGGCTCGTGCACCACTGCCTGTATCTATAGGTCTAGTCAAGACAGTATCACTAAGACAACCTCATTGAGAAAAGTTTAACACAGACTCTGCAGAGTGATTCTGTTTGTGTGTGTGTGTGTGTATTTATGTTTATAACATACATCAACCAGCCAAGATAGTTAAATATTTAAAACATAATGTTCAATTACAAACTTAGAAATACAATTTATAAAATGTTTGTGGTGCGTGTACATGTGAGTGTAGCAAGGGGTACCATGACCTGACACTGTGTCTTTCTCAGTAAACCGATCCACGCAGTACGATTGCCACACTATCTTGTGCAATCATCCATTACATCGAACTCCAAACTCCACCCACTCCACCAGCCTCTCACATATATACACTCTTTCTGTCTCACACCCTAACACACACTTGCCTTGTCCAGGGCTGGTATTGAAAGGGCCATAGATCCATCATTATCGTTTACATATTAATTTACATAATTTAGCAGTTGCTCTTGTCCAGAGTGGCAATTTTGCTTTATTGCCTCCATGGAAGAAATCCTTATATTGGGACAGAAGGCAGAGATAGAACTCTGTCAGAGTAGTCATAAATTATACATACAAAAAAACAGGAAGTTAGTCCCTTTGTAATTCTATTATTACAGTTTTCAAATCTCTGAGAAAGAGTTTGAGCGAGAAGGAAAACATTCTGTTGGATGATTTGTTAATTAATCATTTTGCAGGGTTAGGCAGCTCAAAATAACCCCAGTAATGACAAATGTTCCCAGTGTGGTGGAATTGAGAAGTCTGAATTAAACTAACACCATTCCAAAACTGCTCTGTGGGCAGTGATAGTCTCACTTGGACCTCAGCGACTAATGCATTTCAGACATGATACTGAGTCACAAAAGCGTAGAAGCAAATGCACTGCAACTGCACCAGAGGGCCAGCAGGTGTCCTCTGCCTCCACGCATGTAAATTTGTAGCCACATTTACAGCATTTGACAATCTTATGTAGAGAATGTATATATTAATATAAGATTGACCAGTATGACAGGATGTGTGTGCTCCCTGGGAATCAAAAACATAATCTTGGTGTACCAGTACCTTTGGCTGAACTACTATTTGAGACACAAATATTCAAAACTGGCATCACATCAGAACAAAGAACAAGCTGATGCAAGCATTTTAAGAAGTTGATTGTATCAGTGACATTTTATTACACAACAATTACCTCCAAACAAATTCACAAATTGTACAAAATTTACAATTACATTCTATAAAATATATACATGTGATATTCACATACTGAGTCTGGAAAAATATATATTTCTTATGAAAAAGTAATTCCCAGGCAACAGATATTATAGAGAAAAACAGAGAGAGAGACAGACAGTTGGAAACAGCTGAGGAATGAAAAGGAGGGAGGGGAAGTGCAAGAAAGAGATGAAAGAGGGAAGGAGTGAGAGTGAGAGAGAGAGAGAGAGAGAGAGAGAGAGAGAGAGAGAGAGAGAGAGAGATTGAGAGACAGCTGAGTAACGACGGAACTCAACACCCAGATGGTCTGGCAGAACAGAGATGCAGTATTGTTGGTCTGGCAGAACAGAAATGCAGTATTGGACAGAGAAAGAGAAAACGTGAAATGTCATGATTCTCCTGATAAATTTTTAGAGGGGGAGGGGCAGAGGACTGCATGTTTCTATGACAGGTCCCCATAAACTCATCTGTGCTAATACACACATGTACGTACCTGCGTGAACACACGCAGCTGGGGAACCGCTTGCATAGTTTCATGCTTTCTGTTATCTACTGTCACTCTCGAACACGTCCGGCTGATATCATAAAGGGCATGATAAGGACCGGTGATGTGAGTCAGGTGTGGTTGAACAAGGAAATGCAGAACAGTGTACGGAGGGTGGTGGGCGGGGGGGTCAGCCCTCCAGGACTAGAGCCAGACTGAGCATGTGCCGCGGTTCAGATCTTCGGATGGGTCAGTCATCAGTCGTTTGTGCTTCACTGAAGGCATGTGCTGTGGGTGCGTTTGTGTGTGTATGAGTGTTAGGAGCATTTCCACACACACACTGCCAGACTGCCCCCAAAGAACATATACAGGAGGTTCTTCACCTCATGTGTGATCTCGAAGCCAAAGCCCTCTCCGATCACCACGTGCCATGAGCTGCCAAACTTCTTGTCCATCGACTCTTTTATCATCTTAGCCGCACTCTGAAAGAACAGACACACAAAGACCCACAACGAAGCACATTATACATCTGTAGCTGAATAATGACAATAATGTCAATCTTATCACATAATTTGTTAACTGAATACTTAATCAATCGACTGTTAATAAAGGTAATACATGATAAATGACGGTTTCTACGTTTCTTCATAAAGGAGACTTTACACATGCACTGAATCAAAAGGCTTTCTAATCCAGTGGTTATAAAAGCATAGAGAAATATTTGAGCAGAGAAATATTTGTGTCAGTCCACATCATCAAATGACGCTAAGCCCAAACTAGCTGAACTGAGAAAACATTGAGTTTAGTAGTGACGGAAGACAGTAACAGGAGACCAAAATGCATCATGGGTCTTCAAGTGCTAGCATACGATGCCATGCAAGCTAAAGTGACATCTGATGACCAAGCACCAGAAGACAAGGGCAAAACAACATAAACCTGCCAAAATGTTTGAGAACCCATGCTCTTCTCTACACACATCCAACACACACACAAACACACACAGCATACACTCACCAGCCGATTTACTTCAAACACATTGTACGCGAACGCTTCTATAGATCATCTGATGACATGCACAGTGTGTCCTGGTCCTTCTTTAGCCCGTCATCAATGGGGCTTGGGACAAACATGCAAACACACACCTCGTTATTGGTAGCAAACTTCTCACATGCTGTAACACACAGCTCCATTGTCTCCACCCTCATTTCCTCCGGCATGTCTGTATGCTGTAGGACCAGAGAAAGAGAGACAGCCGAGACAGTGAGACAGCTGAGCGGGTCCGCAAAAGCGCTGAGAAAGAATCGTGAAAGAGACACATTAGACAAGAGTGTGGCTGACAACACAAGGGAGGCAGGAGAGGGGTGAGGGGGAGAGTGAAAAGATAAGCTGTTAAGAGTGATTATCTTTGAGACGCATTGATTAAAGTGAGACTGCTAAGGATGCGACTAAACTGACAGACGCAGGAGAGAAAGACGGAAGAGTAAGAGGCTGCCGAGAGACGGAGACAAAGATCCAGACAGAGACGTCTCAATGGGAAGGACATCTTTTGTGTCACACCACGACATGTTTGCATCACAACATTGGCAGCCAGCAGTGGGATGCAATCCATCCCTGTATTTTCATCTGTGTGTCATAATGAGCTGCAAGTGCCAACTGTGCTGACAATGAGTTCACAATAAGTTGCAAAGTACTGCCTATGGTGACACCAAGACTAATCACCTCAGTGGAGCAAAATTATTTATTATACAGCTATACACATATTTCAAATCCCACCATACTGAAGTCTTATAACATCACACATACATATACGTGCGCGCGTGCAAAGGCACAAACACAGACTTATTTGTACCTTAGCTCATTCTTCAGAAGCAAATGAATACGGCACTGACCAAGGTTCTAGTATGATACTTGACTACGTAAAAGTTTTAGCAGAGGTGAAATATTACTTCTCGGACGATACTCCAAAAATACAAACTGACAAATCGATCCAGCTATTAAGAAAAAAAGTGATTGTTAAAAGCTGAATGAGGAACAGCTCTGACGAGTCTTACCCTGATCAGAGGGAAACTGTGCAGTCTCTTGTAGTCCGCCTCTTCCTTCTTGCTCTCGCTCGTTTCTGCCATTTTTTAGGTAGCTGGTTCTGTAGCAACAGTAGACATGTAGTTAGCTAGCTAGTTAGGAAATAATTACTTAGAAGATAGCTAGCTAACTCATGGCCATCCTCGGTTTATAATAGCAAAATGCTTTCTTCACAAACTAGACGTCGTCCTTGACAGTTATTTAGAAATCACTATCTAGGATAGCTGGCTAGCTAGGTTAACTATCTAAACATAAATTATGGGAGTATATTTCCAGTTATTAGCTAGTTTGTTAAGTTAGCTAGTTAGCCAACTACCTGTATAACAAGGAATAGCTAGCTAGGTAATTATAAAAGCAAGATATAAGTGTTAACGTTAGCTCAGCTAGATTCTTAGCTACCGAGTGTTCACTAGCTAAAACTGCTCCTGAGTCCATTATCAACCACTTTTGAATTACTCAGTAAATACAGGCGCCGTTACTTTGTTTTCTACTTGTGAAAGATTTCCAACACATATCTAGTTAACTAGCTAGCTAGTGAGCTAAAAAGCAAACTAAACAGCTAGCTTGTTAGCGCACTATAATTTTTATTAACTACTGAGCTAGCTAGGTAGCTTGCCATCTAGCCATTAGTAGCTAGGTTTGCAGCTAGCTAAATAGGTGGCAAGCAAACTTAAGTTACAAAATTAATTAATGACATATCGTCCCACATACGATTTTTGTAACAACGAATTAAATACTTTACGTGTTAACAAATAGAAATCTGAAGCTTTCACAACCAGCTAACGTTAACTTGTTAAGGAGACATCTTGACCATGGCAACCGGCACTTCCGTGACAATTGATCCCGCCCACTATTAGCATTTCTTCATGAAGGGAGAAACAACAGCTACAATAAAAGTAATAGCTGATGATATTTAACAATAATATAATACTGAAATAAATATAGACCACATGTTAACGTATCTTTCAGTAGTTAGGTTACTACATGGTAAAATGTTTTTTGTTATTTGTTTCCTTTTGTTTTTCTTCATCAGTCCAAATTACCCTGCAGATAAGTAACTGGCTTGTCTGACCTATATTTTTAGCGAGGTCCACATCTGTCTGTGTACTGCAGGGTGATTCCACCAATGGCCCACATGTCCCTGGCTCATCCCTGGTACATATTCATAACTGGTCAGGTTTTTTTTAAATACATGTGTTGTTTAGCCATATGCTTTTGAATATATGTTTGCTATTCATTTTGAATATGTTTAAACAATGTGATTAGAGAAATTATTGCTTTTGTCCTACTTACCGCACTACTTAAATGGACATAATTGCAGAGCTTAATAGAAGCTGAATCTTTGATGTTTGAGCATGTGTTAGGAATTACCGGCTGTTTGAGGACTTGAGAGATTGGCATCACCGTATCTAACAACAATGTGCATAAGTCAGTGAGGGGCAAAAATCTTCAATAATATGTAATACAATAACATACTATTATTATAATAATATACTAATCCATTCTTTACATACAAGTGAACATTAGTGTGATGCGAGGGTTCAGGTAGGATGCCAAGGCGAGGGTACATTCAACAGTGCTTTATTTAGCACAAATACTGAGCTATTAGCGCTTAGCCAAGACATTCAATAACGCAACACAAATGGAGCACACATTGAACCACACCCAAAGGAAATACATACATGAACATAAACAGATGCAGACTACTCATACACATGCCCAAGGGGAGGGGCCAGAGGATGTAACGTAACAATTAGGATGTCCTAAAATGGGTAAACATGGGTGTGCATCATGTATGGTTAAGTGTTGGATGAACGCTAGTGCCATTTAGTGGTTTTAAAAATCCTTTGAGTAGCAGTAATGTCTGATCATTACGTAGATGAAAAGTGGAAAGGAAAGGAGAAATGAAATAGATAAGGACAAGTGGAAGAGTGAGATGTCCAGCTGAGTGTGTGTGTGTCTGTGTGTGTAAAAACACACAAATTCAGGAGGGTGAGAGATGCTGGAAGGCAAATAAATGATACATTGTATGACTTCCTTTCCTGGCCTGATTAGAGTGAAATGGAGTCAGAGAGAGAGAAAGTGGAAGCGTCCAGGATACAGAGACAGGACAGAGAGCAGCAGAACAGTGGCGGGTCTTAGCAGGAGCTCTGAGTGAGGTGATTAACACGCATCTATAATTCAGCAACTGCAGCAGACAGAAAGGGCATGAGAAAGAGGAGGGGCAGGGTGAGTAGAGTGGGCCTTCATCACGCTGGCAGAAAAAAACCTTTGCTGCATGTTGCTGTGAATTTTCAGTGGAGTGGTTGTTGTTCTGACAGGATTAAGGATATCCCAGTATGCTTATGGAGATCAACGCTGCAGTGCAGATTAATTATACCTCAGTTTAATATACCTGCCTCTAGTATTGCCTTCAGAGGTGCTGACGCTTCCAGCTGAGCTCTGCTAGGAGGCAGATTGAACACCCAGCATGTCTGTCTACATCTCAGCTGTCTAGTTCAAGGCAGGAGCCGAGAGATTGGCAAGAAGTGTGTCTGGGAGAACGAGGGAACGGGTGGGGGTGTGAGGTGGGGGAGGGGTGGAGAGGATCAGTGCAGGCTTGTCAGGCATTCTGCAGTGCAAATACAGAGTGTTATTTCTGGTAGGTGAGTAATGTGTCTGTACCCTGTCTGATGTCACCTTCTAGCTGAGAATGGTTGAATGTATGTGTGTGCATGTACATGTTCTTTGCAGAGCCAAGGTGCCAGTCAATATGCAGGCCACACCATTTAATCTGTGTAATACCATTGTCTGAGCACAAGTGTAATCATACCTCAAGACACATTCACACACTGGATTACATCTTCATCCATCATCTCAGAAATGTGTGGTTTAGATACTTTTGATCTTTGTCTCTTCCATGGTCTCTCTCTCTTACACACACACACACACACACACACAAAGTATCAATAAAAAATCACAATATTGCACAACGTTATTGATTTCACCATTTTTATGTTATCATCCACATGTCACAACATCATAAGTCCATCATAGGTGTATGATCAAGCACGGCATTGACATCACAATCGATCGCCATCAACCAATAGCAAAAGAGGAAAAAGGAAAAGTGGGTGTGTCCACCCAGACAGGCACTTGCTCATGCTCTCTCGGTGCGATACATGTGAATGATGGACAAGTTTTTGAAACAAAAAGACCTCCCTGCGCATAATAAATAAGCATACCTAATACTGCTAAGTACTGTATGTGCTACCATATTGATCTAGGATTTGCAAAGTGGGAGGCAATACTGAAAACTGACAACTTACATTCTGAAAAAAATGATTACTTTATCTTTACTTTCACATTCATCACCATTTAATATAAACTAATGATATAAACAAATGATTTTATCAAACAAATCATTAAATGAAATCAAATGACAAAAAGTACATAAGAAACCCAGTATGCTTCCGTAACAAATCAGTGAGTAATAAATAGTGAGCTATAAAGAGTGAGCAAAGAGTGAGCTATAAGTAAAGGCAGCTGCTATGGCAAAACTCCAACCAGTGTTTTACAACCACAGTTACAATGTCAAAACACGTGGCCAACATGTTGATGAAGGTGTGGAAACAGGTGTTGTAGGCAGGAGAAAAACGATGTTGGAGGGAGAAGACCAGTGGCATGGAGATGGAGGGGAGCCCTGCTTTGGGCGGGTGACACAGCACAGGCTGGTGGGTGGGAGGGCTGCCAGAGGACAATACTGCCACAGAGCACATGGACAAGACAGATAACGGCTTCAGAGCACTTAGGCAGGTTCAGCGTAGGACTCGGCTGATCCAAACAGACAGAAGTGAACACACAGGCCCACACACAGAAAGCCCTCCCCACACACACACACACACACACACACACTTCTACACGCATATCCCTGCCCTGCAGAAACGGACAAACGTGTACATGACAGAGAGTGTGAATATGACTGTAGTTCCACAGTAGATGTCATTTATGAACCCACTTATAAGCTTCCTTAACGATTTCACTTGCTGCCCCTGCACGATCCACATCAACCCCACCCTCCTAACTAAGCCCCCTCAGTTGGCCTCACTCCTGGGGCCCTGAGTCACGGGAGCAGGGGTTCTGGGACTCCTTGGTGGCGCCCCCGAACACATCCACATCCCGCTCGGTCCAGGGCACCACGCTGCCCTGCTGAGTGGGCTTCCCACACGATGCCAGGGCGGCCACCTCCGCCGGTGGCAGCACTCGGTCCCACAGGTTGAAGAGCGACAGCTCCCCCACCAGGGCCTGGGAGGCATCGAAACGCCCACCCAGGGTGTCCTGCACAACAGGGAGAAGAGTCAGAAAGTAACGCAACGTTAACTGCCTGTCCTTACCGATGAAAGTATGAATTGATTCAGCCTGTGATAGCCTAGATTATGTACACACTGGACAGTTGAATTTTGAGTAAAGCCCAGGTGGAGCAGACACACCCCTCTGAGGCCCCTCACTGCCATATTCTTAACTCACCTGTTCTTGGCCCAGCACCAGAACGCCACCTGCTCTGATTGGATGCCATGGTGACAGTCCCTCGCCCCGCCCCTTCATCTTGCCTCCCTGGTAAGCCTTCCACACACCATCACGCAGAGTCCAGCTCACACAAACATGCTGCCAGGTGCCCTGAGGGAAAGACAGGGGCAACTGTGCCACCTACATGGAAAAGTACAGCAATATTTAGGTTATTTCAGCATATGATTAGAATATATGAATATATGAAATACGGTACCTCCAATACATTAATTTAGCATGCTAATGTTTTTTTTATCATAAACAGGTGAGACCTCATCTTTTATTTAAATCTGGTATATGTGCAGCAACACTTACTTGAATGCATTGTCCTTGTCAATACTTTACTTATTAAGTAAACAATAAATGTAAAAAGCAGCAGCAGATACTAAACTATCCTGTGAATTGTTGCCTCAACTGTTCACATTTTAATCTCTGGAAGTGAAGCAGCATTGTGAAATTTTGATATACTTAGTACCACATGGGTAACAATTAATATTTGCTTCTCTCTCAAGAAGGTGATGTGCATCTGGTCTGAGGATTAAACAAATATATTAATAAAAATAGCTCAAAGCAGCATTGCATTTATGCCAATTAATATCTTTGGCTGAAATTAATCAAGGTTTAATGCTGCAAGACAGCACATATACATTCATTTATCACTGCACTATTTTCACTTGTGGATAACTGGATAACTGGCATGTGAAACTAAATCTGATTGGCTGAAGTGGTTAATAGAAAGGTCGTGTGCCTCGCCTTGTCGTTAACGAGCAGCTCAGCAGGACTGTGCACACCCTGCAGCAGGACGAGCTCATTGGGCTGCTCCGTCACGGCATAGGAGAACGGTGTGCCGATTCCGTCGCCAGCCACCTTGAGCCAAAGGCATGCCGTAAACGCGTACATCTCCGGAATGCTCCTCCTCACCAGCCCATACATGTAGTCAGTACGAATGGGGAAAGAGAGCTTGTAGCCCTGTGGGTAACTGTTGAGGTCTGTGAGCAGTGCGGGTGGAAGCAGAGGAGATGGAGGGGAAAACAGAAAGAGGAGGAGGGTGTCGAGGAACATTTCAGCTTGATATGAGGGAGGATTGCTAAGTCATTAATCAGCAATACTATTTTTGCTTCAGCATTCACTCTGGGGGGGGGGGGTTCTCTAGCACAGTATCTGGTGCATATTAATTTTTGCTGGGTGGGAAATCTTATCAGCGACTAAGTTTCTTGTGCCGCTACAAGATTCCACAAATCCCCATCTGTTGCACTACGCCCCCCCCCCTTCCCCCAGTGCTGAGGGGCCCCCTCCTCACTCTGCTCCAGTTCAGTGATGCGCTCCTGCAAGGCGTTGACACCCTGGTCAATGTTCCGGTGGTGGCTTTGCGTCTCCTCTCGTAGATTCTTCCTCTCCTGTGCCAGCAGATTCACCTTCTGCTCCAGTGCGCTGCCCACGTCTTCCACCCGCCCACCATGCTGAGCCAGGCCTGGGGCCCCCAGCACAGCCTCGGAGTGGTTTAGCACTATAGGAACCATTTCCAGCTGATGGATGTAAAGACAGGAAACAGGCAGATAGGAGACAGAGACAAAGAACGAGAGAATCATACAGACAGAAGAGAAAGAAATAGCATGAAAGAGAGAGAATCAGGTGAACAGAGACAGACAAGAGAAAGAATGAGAGAGACAGACAAAGAATGGAGACAGAGAGAGAATCATACAGAAACAGAGAATAGAGAGAAATAGAGTGAGACAGTCAGACAGAAAGGTGAGAGAATCAGACAGGGGATGGGGAAAGAGAAATAATAAAATGATCATGAGAAATGATAAACAACCAACATAATTTAATGACTGTAGATTGTTGTGCAATATAATTGCAAACCCTCGTTAAGCGCTTTATTACTCCAGTTAATAAACCAAAAATTAACAAACGTTTCACTGATCTGCACTTCAGTTGGTTTAAACAACGCTAGGAAATAGTGGACTATCGAATTCAATGCGTTTCCCCAGGCTTTTTACAGAAATCAGTAAGTAGTAAAGTACTGTAGTACAGAGCAAGAAAGAGAGAGGAAGAGAGAAAGATAGATAGATTCCTCGTTTGAACAGCTGTTTAATATGATATACTCATATAAAATGATTTTTCCCCCTGTGTTTCTGGTAAGTCGATTCATCTTTTAAAACCGTAACATGATTTTAATTACCATTCCCTTAAGAAATACAACATTGATATTGCAAATCAGTGCTCGCTACGCTGTTGTTTTAGCAGTGGACAGATCAGGTACTACCGGCCGTTAACTCGCCTCTAACTTCTCTATGCGGTCTTTCAGCTGGAGTATCGCCTTCTCTAGCTCTTCCACGGCACGCGCTGTCTGCAGCTGCATCGCCACCGAGGTGCTGACGTCGTCCCCGGCCATGGGTCGGCGGTTGCCCACCCACACTCCAACGCTGCGCTCGGACAGACTCCGCTCTTCCAGGCCGCTCTCACACTCAGAGAGCTTTCCGGTGAGCTCTTTTATGGTCCTCTGGTCCATGAGGATCTGGTCGTTCTGCTGAATGACTGTTTGTCTGAGCTCTTCGGCGGTGGCGCTGAGGTAGCTCCAGTCCTCGTCGGCGTACGGATCATCGGCCTGTTGTTTAAGGCTCCTTGTTTTGCACTCACCGGGAGGAATAGGCGTGCAAATCAGTCGGTCAAAGGTGAACTGTTTCGGACTTGCACCTGTAACCTCACCAGGACTTAGTTCGTTAAGAAAAGGCACTTCCACACCAAGGCCCAAACCCCCATCCTCATACGAATCAGAACCACGGAGAGCTCCCAGTGGACCAGCGTGTGCCACAGATCCCGGGGAGAGGGCGTGAAGGAGCGCATCAGTTGACAACGAGCGATTGCCTGCGGACGCGTGGGGCGCGGCGTCCGATGACCGCGGATAAACGCTGGCAATGATGCAGATAACCGCGCCAAGAAAGGCCAACATGCCTGCCGCCACCAGAATCACAACGAATTTCATCTTGCCTATGAAGAATTCAGACTTTCCGGTTTTACAATATTTCATAACGATCCCGCTTAATTCAGATGTTAAACTGGCCCGAACTGTCTGGCCCAAATTGATCTATTTTGTAGTCCGTCTAGTCAAGTAAACGCTTGAAAGCGTTCGTCCGCAAATTTTAAATAAATGACCGCTTCGGTTTTTACCCTTCAACTGCAAACGTAGCGTCTACTGAACTGTCCTCCTCGCGCTCTCCGAGGATGTATATCATCTCTCCTCCTTTTGGCGTTGCTAAGCTCCTCGTACACCGGTTACTATGGTCACTGAGAGAGTAGGCGGAGAGACGGAGAAAATTATATGCGTCACTCAAACGAGCTGAACACCATCTCCTTTCAGCAGGGGTCGTACTTGCGGATAGAGGTGGAAACCGGGGTGAACGTGACCGGGTGCACAGATGTTTACGAAAGCAGATCTGCCGTTTTCTTTTAGCTTATTTGTAATCATGCCCCATTTGTAATTATATATATATATATATATATATATATATATATATATATATATATATATATATATATTCATTATAAATTATTAGCCAACTACAAGTTTCAGCTCCATTCTTTATTCACACTGCTAGGAATCCAAAAAGAACAAAAACGTTTTACTTTCCACAGCAAAATATATGCAGATGTTTTTTTTTTAAAGATAAACACTGACTGCATATCATATCCCTCTCTAGCAAACCTATGTGAACACGTCACTCAAAGGTAACCAAAGCATTATGTGCCAATCATTAGATTGATTGCCAGGATTCAGTGATGTGGGGGCTGCAGACCACAACCCTGCCACCCCAGACCACCCAAGACCATCACGCTGCATTCCAAAATATAACGGTGGTCCAAAGGACAGGTGTTTGTTTACATGTTACAGGTGTTTACCTGTCGAAGCCTGTCACTGATGGCCAGGTCAGCGATTCAGAGCTCCTGAGTTCTGATGCTATTCCTTCTCTTGCTCATGCTTTTCAAGTACATATCAAGGCCTTTATTGTGACAATATAAAAAAAATATATCTGCGTCGCATTGCAGCAAAATGTACATGGCACTTTCTCCACAGAAGAAAAGGCAGAACAAATAATAATAATAAAAAGTAATTCCAGGTCAGAAGTCCAGCCACTCTGACATGTAGACACAGGTCGAGGGTGAGATTTCTCCTCCTTCATGGCAATCATCGAAAACCTGGAGGAGAAACAGGAAGGCAGTCACTCCAATGAACCTTTTCGTGTGTTTGGGCAATTCGGATATATTTTTAAGAAACACATAAGGTTTGCATTCTGGATTTTTCCCTCACAGAAGTCTACACTGTAGTTTTGGGGTCTCTGAAGAATGTGTGCGTTACTGTCAGTTCTCTGCATCATTAGCCATTGGTGTGGGGTGTTGCAGTGCTAGAGGTTACAGGCTGCTGTGGGACACTTCATTGTGGATGTGTTGTCTATGAGAAATGCTTTGTTGTAATTTAAGTGACACTGCACGGAAAACTGTTGGGGTCATTGTGCTGGATGGTCTGCTGGCCTTTGTAGCTTCTTGTGTTTCTTTATTGTAGTTTACATTAGCAGCTGCAGGTCATCACTGTGGGTGGTCACTACCTGCTAATACCTTAGGTTTATTGTTGGATTACTGTGTTACTGGTTGCTGGGATAATTGTGTTGGATTATTATTGTGGAGATCCCTGTGTCATAGCTATTACTGGTTATTTGGGAGTCAGAGTTGGTGTAGAGTATGCAATTGCTGGCAGCAGGGACAAATGCTGCAATTACCGGACAGAGTCCACAAGGCGTTTTAACCAGGCCTGTAGGCTGGATGATGGGGTTCACCCCCCTGTAGAGCTTCATCTGGCCGTCCACACACCCCACTGTCCCTTCTTTGGCCGCGATGATGGTCATCTCCACCTTCCCATCGTATATAAGTGTGTTCAGGATGGTCTCAATGTCCTCCATTGACAAATCCACCTGCACACAGGTACGCATTTAAGCCAGGTGCCCTCAGCATGTGTCCTCAACCACAGCAATCGTTTCAAAAAGGCTATTCTGTTAACCCTACAGGCTAGCACTTCTCAATACCAGGCCCACAGATGTAATCATAGACCTGGCATTTGAAATGTAAAGTGCAAAGTTGCTTCAGACTAGCCTTGCTAATGCCAAGTTCGCAGATGTACTTCCAGACTTCATGTGAGGTGGCGAATGAGCTGTTTCTCTGCACCATAGGGCTCTGTTTACTGTCTCTCGCAGCCTCTGCCTGCAATCCACACACACCCACACACACCAATATTTAAAACACAAAAACAAAACCGTGTTCTCAGCGAGTTAGCCATCACAACTGCTGTTGCCTGATTATCTAGCCTTTATTATCCAGCTAGTCAAAGCTTATTCACATAAGACCTTCAATCAGCAACACCTGCACTACTATATATTTTAATTGGGAGTCTAATTTAATAGGTTATTCGGTGTAACCTTCCTCACCTTGCTTTGGAGGAACTTGAAACACTGCTGGTTGAGAACCTCCACAAACTCAGACTCAAAGTCCTGATCACTATACCATGCACCACCTGTGACCGAGCGGTCTGGCTGCAGGTTATACAGCATGTAGACTTTCTTCTTCGAGGCCTGGGGTGCAAAGGGCAAAGGTCAGTCAGTTTAACAGTATGCATCACTGCTTCTCAAGTCAGGTCTCAGGGATATACAGCTGGACCACCTTTTCACTGTCCCACCTTCCACCATCTAACCTGAGGGCGCTCTACAACATCCATGCCCATCATGTCTTTTCACTTTAAGTGTTATTCCAGAAAATTCCTGACACAGGTATGTGATTACACACATTTCAAAACCTCTCCAATGTTCGTCAACGCACCGCAACAGACTTGACTGCTTTGATGAGCTTTTTGCTCTCGAGGTTCTTCAGGATTTTGTTGATCTCAGTCAGGGGGAGATTGCTCTTGTAACGGATGTCCCTACTCCAGATTCCTGTGATAGGTGCACAAACAAACTAATCAAACCTCACATGAGGAAGTGAAGACGCAATTAAAATCTGCTGGAAAGAATTTTCTTATCTTGCATCCATGGTCAGACACAGAAGTGTATGTTAAATCTCATCCACAAACCACCAATTAAGCGCAGTAATAAAAACAGATTGTCACCTTTATTCCCAGCATCCTCAATGATCTGGTAGACCAGTTTCTCTTGGTTGTCAGAACCCTTCATTTTACTTAAAAAAGAACAAATAAATCATGATTTTTATAGAAGTATGAGCCAGAAGAGGAGAACTCATCCGCAGTGAAGCAGTGCAGGACCCTCACCTTGCCGACTGCACATCCTTCAGCCTGTACAACAAACCACTGCTGTTTCGGAGAAGGTCCAGTTGGCCCTGCAGGAATAAAGTAATGACACAATTGGCATGAGCAGAGATTCATCACAGAGATCCACACATGGCCAGGACCCATGCATAGGAAACACATCAGGACTAGTCTTCTGATCTGGGCTCAGCTCTGTAATGTCTAAATAAACCTCTCCCAGACCACAGACCACAGTTCGGTAGTGATGTGCTTTAGCCTGGAACCGCAGCTCTGACGTTGTGTCTTTACCAGGGACAGCAGGCGGTTGATAGCCATGGCTCGCTGCTGCGCCTCCACGTGAGGCATGTCATTCTGGATGACGTGGTCGGTAATCCCATGCGGGAACTGCTGACACAGTTCCTTTATCCTTCATGCAAATCACACAAAAAAGGACAATTCCATAACTCAATCTCTTTCGACATAATCTACTGTGCATTTCCAAATATACCAAATTTGGAACACAAAATTAGACATAGATTTCTATAAATGCAACAAGTCTGTCCAAAATGCTTGACCTTAGCTAGCTAGCTAATGTAAACAGAACAGAGCAGCTAAACCAAGCTCGCTAACTAAACGGACAGATCGAACTCACCTGTTTTCGATGTCAACAACGTCTGTGGACTCTTTTTTAACTTTAACGTCTGTCATTGTTTGTATCTGATGATACACTAAAATATATATTAGCTATTAACGTCTAGATACTCTTCGCAGTTATAAACTACTGTCAACATCTTATCACGCCGCTTGGGTCCTTCGGCAGGAATATCCGGTATAATGCTTTTAGAGACTCACATATGGCCTGTTTAAAAATCAAACCTGCGTACCATACTCAGCGCTTTTAGCTAAGCTTCACATTTCAATTTGCAATTTACAAAAAATCAACATTCTTATAATTTCACATATTCATTATCATTTTTATGACAGACTACATATGTGACCCAACATAAAACTCGAAAAATACGATCATGTTCAGTTTTGTATTTGAATATACGTCTAATTTTTCATAACTTACATTATCCCCTGCTCGATTTATATAATTGTTACTGGTGTATGTAGAGTTATATAGTGACACGAAAATATGAACGCTGTTGCTATTGGCCCAGACGGTAACTAAGGGCTGCGTGATTCACCAATGAGAGCGCAGCTTACTCTACAATCGAGTTGATCTCTGAGGCGTCGCTGGATACAAAATCGTGCGATATAATAAAGGTAAATGTAAATCTATAGCTTAATTGGATGCAATGCACTTTATCAATCAGACCAAATCTTAGCCCAGTGTTTATCACATCATTCATTATAATCGATTTCGCGTTGAAACCCGCCTGTCTGCTTCTCAAGTTTGTTGAGTTTGCAACATCTAGCTAAGTTATCAGAAGACTTTTTTGTGTGTTTTTAACTACGATATTCGTCAATGGTTTTCTCTGCCGTGTAAGATCTCGAGGCTCAGTATGACTGCAGGTTCCGTTGTGGCTCCATTCATTATTCCCATTCGCGTGCCCCCTCCGGGGAAATCCAAGCACGACATAGACACTACCACCCCTATTGAGATCAAATCAGGTCAGTTAAACCTCTCTATTATTACAGAAACTGCACTACTCGAAAAACTACAATGGTAATAGATACAGCCATTTTTTCTTTCAGACACACCCGATGTAAATATCTTCTACACACTGGATGGAAGTAAACCGGAGGTGCGGAGAAGGCCAGGCTTCGGGGACAGTAGCACTCTGAAATACACTGAGCCCATCCGATTACCTAGCGGCAAAGTCATCGTGAGAGCTGTGGCCGTCACCAGGTACAGCAATGAATAGACACAACGGTAATGCGCAAGATCCCATAACTGCCCTTATTCTCTTTTAGAACATAGGTGGACATTCCAGGTTCAGAAAGTAAAAGTCCTCAACAAGATTCTGCTCAGGCTTCCTGGATTGTGTTGATTCCACTAATTTTACCTGGCACTAATTCGAAAATCCAACAAGCTTGAATAAAACCTTGCCAGGAGTTTTACTTTCTGAACCTGGAATGTCCACCTCTGGTCTAGACTATCCAATATTACCTTTGTAAAATATTTTTAAATTTTAGATTTAGATTTTTAAAACTATTTAAAAATCATGATTGTTATCTGTGTTGTTAACTTGGAGAGTTATCTGTGAATATCTAATGGCGTTATAGTTAGGTATTTGATTTGGGTGTGTATCTTTACCCTTTACCCGTTACAGTGATGGCAGAGAGAGTGCTGTCGTCACCAAGGTCTTCATTGTGGAGTACATTCCATTGGAGATGCAGGAAACCTCGGTGAACAACCTGGAAGACCAGGATTACTCTCTGAACATCTCAGTGCAGAGTGACTCCAAGCATGTCAGTTTAACACTTTTGGTAACTCTATTAGAAACAGATAATTTACTATGTAAGACTTAATACCTAAATGTGTGGTGGCTATAAACATGAACTTTTCCACTTTTAATATATATTTTTCTTCATCTTGGACAGGATCGCAGTGCTTTTCTGAAAGGACAGGAGAATGGTGCTGGAGATTTCTCTGGGAAACATTTTGGGACCATTGGTATGGAGATGAGGAGGGAAAACCAAAATGACAAAATTGTCTGCTTTTGAGGACCCATTTCTAATGACACTGTGTGGGTGTGTGTGTGTGTGTGCTTTTAGCTCGACAGGGCCCTCGGTTTTTGCCCCAGCGCCAAAGGGTCGCACCTGCAGCTGTGCCCCCACTACACACACAGGAAGGGGTGTGTTACCCCACTGTCTCCCCCATCCCCTCCCTGTTTCGCCAGTCTTGACTCCTGCACCTCTCTTTATATTCTGTAAGGTAGTAAGCGGTGCTTGGCCTTATATCTCAAAGCCGAAGTTGCCCTGAAATCCAAGTCTCTCCAAGTTCTCTTCTTTTTCTACAGTCTCACATTCACGCTTTAGACCATAACTGGTTAAACGAAGGCTCAGTGTGTACTAGCGAAGAGAACATTACAGGCAGGCGCACACGTGGGGCACCACCTAAGACATCTCACAGGACCCAGGGAGCACACGCAGGTTAATGCATTTCTGCCATGCTTAGTATTTTGTTCATACATTAATTTGGTTGGGTCCTTTCCAGAGTGCAGGGACAGTGCACAAGCTGTTCAAAAACCTGAATAGGACACAGATGTCTCGCATCCAGAGAGAAACAGATTTCCTCAGGTGAGAGAGATGAGTTGGTAAACATGAGTGAAAGAGCATGTGAGATTATCTGCGGGAATATGGACGGCACGTTTGAATCTCTTTGGCTGCAGGTGCACAGAATGTTTGAGCCACCGCCCGTCGGATCCCTTCGCCCGGTTCTGCCTGCACTGTGGGGCTCCAGTGCCCCCGATCCCAGGACAGAGACTTCCCCCTACTGAGGGGGGGCAGGTCAGCGCAATGACAAAGCCTGCACACACTCTGTAAAATATCTTCATGTACTATGGTTTTCAGACATTCTTTATGCTTGCTAGTAAGGTGTATGTGTGTATGTGTGTGTGTGTGTGTTCTTCCAGATGATCCTGTGTGTGCAGTGTAAGAGCATGGTGCCGGTGAACACGTTCTCATGTGTGGTGTGTGAGGCTCCTCTGGAACCACAGCTTCAGCCCCAGGCCAGCCTCAGACTGCGGGTACACTGCGCACACACACTCAACTCTACAGTGACCACAGAGTGTCACTACACACTGCTCTACAGAGTCCATAGAGCATCCAAACAGCATCACTGGTTGAACATCGCTGTTAAGCATCCACAGAGCATCCATAGAGCATCTCTACAGAACCCCTCTACTAGAGTGATGCCACATAGCGCTTCTAGATACTATGGATATGACTTTGCACATTCTACATACCTGTATTCCTATTTCCCTCATGCATACTTTCTCTGATTGTTTGTTCGTTTAAACCCATTTTCTCCCCCCCTGATGTTAGTTGTCATATTTTAACATGTCCATAGGGCAAACTGATCTGTTCCTCATGTGGAACAGGAAACCCCACCCACATCCCGTACTGTGTGACCTGTGAGACCAGGCTGTCAGAGACTGACAGGGTAAGTGCATATCCAGGTGGATGTCTGCTAGGTTTATACACGACCTATCAGAACTGCGCACCTCTACATTATTAGGCAGCCTGTCAGAAATGGGCTGAATTTTGACTTCAGCCATCACAGCCTGTGCTAAAGTACACTGTGAGGTTGTCTGAGGGTTCTGTGTGGAAGAGGACAGCAGCTTAGACGCGTGACTCATTCCCCAGTGTGTGTGTGTGTGTGTGTGTGTCCAACAGCGCGCCCCTCCTCTGCCCTGCTCCGAGGGGAAGATGATCTCCTGCTCGAAATGCTGCCGAATCAACCACGCCGACGCACGCTTCTGTGACTGGTGCGGTGCCAAGGTGACGAACGAAGCAGAACCCCTGAAACAGGAGTGAGATAAACCAGCACCCCAGGTCCAGATACGTACGCCCCCTGCCCCAAAAAGTCAGCCTGGGCCTGGCGAAGAAGAAGTCTATAACAGCCACTGTCTCTACATTAACGCCTACCTCTCCTGTTCAGAAATGTAGCTTTCAAGCGTATGTTCAATGTTTCAATAGTTAATAGTCAATACATTTGTATGTGTGTTTGGGTGTTTGTGTGTCTGTGTTCCAGCCTGGGCACGTAGCAAGTTTTCTGACCTGTTCTCAGTGTGGAGCGAGTGGTCACCCTTACGCAAACTACTGTGGAAGCTGCGGTGTGTTTCTGGAGGGTCCACCTCGCCGCACTGCTCAAGTAGGTCCACAAGAGGGCACACAAGAGGCTAAACAGGTAAGTGGATGTAGCACTAATTGAGATGTTTAAAAGGGGAGGCAGGAGGGTGAGTGAGCAGTGTTTATTATTTACCAAAATAGGCAAACAAACCAAACAATAACCATATGATGTAACCTCTCAGTGTGTGTCTCCCTACACATGGAAAAACTTACTCATCACGCATAGGACAGTCTCTCTAATTTCAGTCAGCTTACTGACTGAGAACATATTTCAACAGGCTACCCATAATTAGATCCAAGTGTGGCCAACTTGGCCTAACAGTCACTTCATCCTGCAGTCAGTGCTCCCCACAGTGTGGATTCGCTTTTACATATGCTAATATGATAATAATAATGATTATGCATGTTTGCACATGTGCATATAAAGAGGGCAACACAATGACGCCAGGTCACATGGAGATTGATTGTCTTTTTGGTTGTTCTGATTTGAAATTTCAGTTTTTTTTTTAGTCAAAACTATGACCTGAGACTAATGTTAACCATACTGAAATACAAAGTAATCTCACCAACACTCTCCAGCCATCTCTTATTTCTCTCTCTCTCTCTCTCTCTCTCTCTCTCTCTCTCTCTCTCTCTCTCTCTCCACAGAGTTCATCTGTGGGTGCCACCTGGCAGGCAGTCCCTGCTTGTCCGGCTTCTCCCATGCCAGCCCAGGCAGCGGTGAGCACGGCTACGAGGGTGGACGTGCAGACGCAGACCGTGGGGCTGTTCTATCCCAGTGGCACTGAGCTGCAGAAGCGGAGCCAGAAGAGGGAGTTGGAGCTTAGCAGGCAGGAGAAGATGAGTGACAGAAAGCCCCTCCTCACGACCATTAGCCCCGGACGAGGTGGAGCGGCACATACACCTCTCAAACGCTCCGGTGACTAATGTGGATAGAATGGCAGAGTATTAGTAGCAGAGCAGTAATATTGCCCTCACAAATACTATGTAAGAGTATTAATCATTGTAGTAACACATACAGTGCAGTAGTAAAGTCACAAACACTCAAAATATATAGTCACACTGCTACTTTCCTGGCTATTCTTGTGCTAAGAAAAAGATCAGACAAATACCCAACATAGCATTAGTCATCTTTCTGACTCATCATTTGTGCTGTTAAAAAACAAGACATCTTCTATTTTTCCTAAAATCTGTTCTCATTTTCATACAATTAGCTAATTTTAACAGTCTGTGTGTGTATTTGTGTGTGTGTGTGTGTGTGTGTGTGTGTGTATAGGGTTCTGGAGGAAGCAGCTGGATCATATTTGTGCTCACTTGCGCAGTTATGCGCAGAACAACAGTGAGTTCCGGGCACTGGTGGGGGAACCAAGGATGTGCAGGGTGAGAGCAAAAATACTGTCACACTACATATGACACTGCTGTCCATTCCTGAACACTGCTCGCACTCCGCATGACACCGCTGTCCATTCCGGAACACTGCTCACACTCCGCATGACTCCACTGTCCATTCCGGAACACTGCTAACATGCCACATGACACTGCTGTTCATTCTGGAACACTACATGCCACTGCTGTCCATTCCAGATACACTGCTAACACACCACATGCCACTGCAATCCATTCTGGAACACTGCTCACATTCTGCTCACACTACTTACTGTACCCCAGTCTGAAACACATGCTGTAAATTTATTGACACCTTCAAACATTCATGTTTTTGACAGCTTTGTAGGGTGTATGAAAATATCCAAACTGCGTAAAGTTCATGAGAGGTTACCTAAGTTACCTTCTCGAAGTTAGTGATTTGGACCCATGAAGTAGGCTACTGGTTTTCTGGACATGATTCCTGGATTATACTGTAATGTCATGGTGTGTGATCATTGAAAGCCATTTTCAATTCCAGATTTAGTCATTGTTAAGCATGAAGTATCAAATCCTGTACTTCCAGTTCCTTTCAGTGGAAAAATACTGAAAGCCATCAGCTTACATCTTGTACATTAGCATTACTGATGTGGGATGTTTCTATCCTTTAGTTGGTTTCTGCTGCCATCGAGGAGGACAGTTATGAAGTCAGTCTGCGCATTAATTTCATCTCTGCATCTCCAGAGTTGTCCAGGGTAAACACTCTCACAGTCATACACTCTAGCTGGGTACATGTCTCACTGACGTGCAACCTTAAAGGAGTGTGGTTGTCTGAATCTGTCTGACATAAAGGCCAGCATTAAAGGAATACTTCCGCTCAGGCCACTAACGTTGCTAATGTTGCTAACAACAAATAGAAAACAAGTAGGAGTCAGTTAGCACGAACGTGGATAATGCTGCCGGCTCTCCATCACTATTTTCTTTCATTCAGTACTCTGAAGCACTGCTCGTGTAATGCTGGACCTGTGCTGTGACGTGTGCTGGAAGGTGTTCTCTTCTGCTTGTGCAGTCATCTTCAGCAGGGCAGCTGAGCAGATCTGTGGCGGAGAAACACAACCTCAGCGATGTTACTGAGGGCAGACCCAATCTGGCAACAAGCCACACCAGCCTAGGTATATGAGTGCAAGCACATGTGAATGCGTGCACACACAAACACACACACACACACAGAATATTCAAATGTGTGTGTGTGTGTGTGGACAGTGAGTGAGAATAGGTCAGCAGTATTTGGGTCAAGCACCAAGAGCCAAAAGAAGAGCAGCACTTCGGTCAGTATTCGTTCCACAATCTCACTAACACACACACGTTAGATGGCCCCTGTTGCACTATAGCATTCGTGACTTTTTACAGGAGTCTAATGACAGCCTGTTGCTGAAGGAGGTCGGTCCAGAAGGGCATGGCCGAATTGCCGTGGTGCAGCAACTATTGGATGAGGTAAGGCAAGAACACCAATCACATCACATCGTAAACTCCGTAAACAAAACAGGAATAGTGATTTGTACAGCAGCTGAAATGGCAGACTGTATTTGGTGTTTGAAATTAAGGTAGTCTCCCCACTTCAAAGTAAAAGTGCTGAGGTACATTCCAGCACTGCAGTGCAAATGAAGAGCAACTGATCTGTTAGGAAGACCAAGGTCATGGGTGTGTGACTCTGGTTGAACTCCACATGATCCCAGCTATTTCACCCCTAAAGATATGATAATGTCTGCACAGGTCATTGTGTTGGACAGCTGGACCTTAACATCATGCTGATTATTATTAACTCAATCCACTGAAATATGATCCTAGCAGGCTTTGTGAGTCGGCACAGGTTCAAGTGTGTGTGTGTGTATGTGTATATGTGTGTGTGTCTCCAGGGCGCCAATCCATCCTGCCTAGGCAGTGATGAACGCCCAGTTCTGGTTGCCGCAGTGCTAAATGGGCACCATGACGTCATCCCCGTGCTGGTGCAGAAAGGTGCAGATGTGGACTGGGTATCTGGCCCGTGAGTCTCAACTCTGTTAAATCACCCAGGTCATATGTGGCTCTGAGCTTCTCAGGCTGTGCAGTACCAAAAGATCACCATCAGGGGACAGAACGATTGCTGGAGTTTTGAGACTACCACAAAGGCGATGGCTCTTGGTCCTGGAGCATAGTACTATAATAACTCATAAGATATCAGCATTACAGTGCTTGGGTGGACCCAGGCAGCTGTGATTAACATGGCTAAGGATGTCATGCTGGAGATAGAGGATCAACATGAAGACTATAGACTATATGTAAATGTGTAGGCGTCATCCTAATTGCGGTCAGGTGTATGTGACCTCAAGCACAGAAAAAACACTACATAAACTAAACAGGATGATGATGATTGTCACAGGTTGAACAACACAGCCCTGCATGAGGCTGCAGCTCTGGGGAGTGAAGCATTGCAGAGCGTGGAGGTTCTGCTTGGGTGAGTGCATTGTCAGATATTAGACGTCCGTGAGCTCCAGAACACAGCCTGGCTCTGATGGTCATCCATCCCTATTTTTTTATTCATTCTGCAGCTGCTAGCTGAGGAATCAGGCTTTCTAAACCAGTAGAAATGTGAGTTTGGACTTGCTGACCTGTTGTCCTGTGGCTTACAGATGCAACGCGAGCTTGCGGAAGCTGAACAATCGGGGTCAGACTCCATACGACGTGGCTGAATCCACAGGATGCAGTGTCATGCGTTCCCTGATGATGTCACATAGGGGGCAGGGCCTGGCTCAGCCCCTCCCACACAGCAGGAGCCCTTCAGGATTCGACACCTTCTCATAGACATTTGTAAGAAAAACACTATATGCAACAGTATGTGAAAGCGTGATCCAAATCACACAAAGCAACTGGTTAGATTGCAGCTTCAGCTTGAAGGAAAAGTTTAGATCAGGGCCGGGTTTACCGAAAGCATAACATGAAGACCGTAGTTTCACACCACTCTCTTTTAAAATCATTATAACATGACTATGCTTTTGGGTAACAGAGGCCTCATTATTCTTATATGCGAAGAATTGCATGTGGATTAGGACATATTCACTCACTCATGGTTAGCAAGTGAGATTCTCCACAAGGGGGGCAGTGTCACAGTGGTGCTCAACATCAATTCCACATCAATGTTTGTAGATAAATGAAGCTAACAGCAAGTGAGGCTCAGAGGTTTTACTCTTTAAACTCCTGATCTGGATCAGAGACTGAGGTGAAGATGCTCAACCACAGTCCACCTAAACACCTTCATCAGGAAAACCACCTGTAATAAACGCCTGACTAAATGACCTGCTGCACTCAGGTTTAACCGCACGAGGCTGCACTCATGGTCATGGAGCAGTTCTTACTGTGTTTGAGGGCAAAAGGAGGAACGGGTCAATAGGACATGGAGACACATGCAGCATTCATGCCAAATAAAGAGGAACTGGATTCTCTAACAAACTCATTCCCTTGAACTGGACCCTTTCTGACACTCACAGATAGCATGCTCCACTAGGTATCGCTACAGGGAGAAAACACAACAGAGCTAATGTGTCAGTGGTGTGTCACCTCAATGAACGTATGGTTCTTTTGAGATTCGTTAGTGCATTTTTTTATTTCAGTATGACTCAAAATGTTTTTTAAAATAACAGTCTGTGATGACTAAATAAAAGATGAATCCACTCATTCGTGTCACGTTGTCTGAGCATGATCGGTGAAGTCCTGACATTTAATATAAAAAGGGGCAAAAATGCCTTCACTGGAAAAGAATAAGCACAGCTTGACAGAACAATTGACAGCTTTATACACGACGGGGCTTTAAACACCCCAGTTCACAGAGAGTAAAAACAACAACAACAAAACTGTCCCAACACTACATGCCCTGCTTGTTCGCACTCCAGAGCACCTGGAGGAAGAAAAGGCGCTCAGCTCAGACACGCCGCTACGCTCGGGTCCTGGTCTGGAGGAGGCGTCACGCCTCTGGGAACACAGCTCAGCATCATTCATGGAGATCTGAAGCAAGCCCTTTCAGGTTCAGCCTGTTACTATGGTAACCTAGTTTGTTTACCAGAGAGCTTTGTGGTAAAACTGACGGTGACCCAATACAAATTGAAAGAACAAAAAAAGATGTCCATTTCTGTGTGATGGTACAATATCACAAACATGGTCCCACAGGATCCTGCTGGACAAGCCCTTTGTCTTCAGAAACTGTTTCGCAAATACATCACAAATGTACTGTACACACAGAATAAGGACACGTGTTCCAAACACATACACACACAAACACACACACACACACACACACCTTTGTGTTCTACATCAATTAACAGAAGACTGCTAAATTCATAAATCTGAAATAAAGACAAAGTTGCAGTTTGGTGAACATGGTGCAGTGTGTCAGTTGTCATGGATGGATCCAGGGGTGAGGCCGGGTGGATCCAGGTGTTGGCCAGGCCGTTCTAAAGGTGTCAGCGCCGCAGACGCAGAAAGAAAGCATGGCGGCACTCCCTGCTATCCACAGGGTAGTATTTGTCATAGAAGTCCAGGATGTACTCCTCTGCCTTGAAGCCAAACTTCTGGTAGAGCAGCATGGCCGGGTTACTGGCAGACACGTGTAGGGTTACATCCTTCCCCATGCATGTCTGCACAGGGTGGGAGAGGTAGGGAGAGAGAGAGATTAGAATCGACTGACTCGCGTCTCATGTGATGTGTAGCTCCAGCATTGTGTACTGTCGTGTGTTTGCAGAGTTGTGTGTCCTGGGCTGTGCTCACCTGGATGAGGTGGTAGATCATGAAGGTGGCGATTCCCGCCCTCCTCCACTCTGGGTGCACCAGCAGGAAGGAGATGTAGGCCTCGTTATACTTCACATCCGGGACCATGAAGCCGAAGCCAATCACCACCTTCTTATAGAGCGCCACCACGCTGAAGTCTGGGTACTGCAGGCACTCAGACAGGTCCACACCTGCATGCACGCACACACACAGACCAATAGCAAACACCTGCATGAACTGGCCAGCCCAGGAACCATTTTGGATTTTTGAGAACTTTAGTTATGGCCGTGATGAGGCTTGCAGGGTTTTCTATCTTCTATCTCTTTGCATCTGAAACCCAAACCCACGTGTAGGAGGAGCCTCAAAAGCATGGCCACAGACCTCACGTTTCTAATTAGACCTCACGTTCAGTCTAATATTCAGGCCCTGCTGTCCTGCAGGGGGGTTTGGGGGTCTCACCGGGCCAGAAGACATCGTGGCACATGGAGTTGACGGAGGGGATGTGGTTGGGGCGCACATAGCAGTAGTCAATGGGTGCGTCAGGCTCAGGCACCCAGGTTGGATCGCCCCTGTGCGGGTACGCCCGGATCTCCGCCAGCAGGTTCATCTTCACCGGCCTCGTCTCATAGTCTCTCCTATGTGAGTGAGACACACACACAGAGACACATACATACACACACACACACCCCGACCATAAAGAACAGCCTTCGCTCACAAAAAAAATCTGACTGGTTTCAAAGTGACAGACACTTCACAGCAGATACACAGGCCTGGGTCTGTTTTGTTGCACCTGTGGGGCTGAGGGATTACTTAAACATGTTGGCAGCACGTGTACAGAGCGCGTCGCATGTGTACCTTATGTAAGGTTTGAGTGTTCTGGACGTGTAGGGACTCTTGATGCCCTGGTCCACACAGGTGTCCGAACCCATGAGCCTGTGCCAGAAGGTGATGCTGTGCTGGTGGAAGCCCTTCCTGCTGGCGACAGGCACCTGCACAGTAAACGAGCATTAGCGCCGTAGTACTAGCAGAGTGTGTATAAGCATGGGTGTTATAAAGCATGTGAAGTGAGTGTGTGTTTAGAGAGGCTTGAACCACCTGAAAGCGGTCGAGAATGCGCAGGTCACGACTGCTCGTCCTGTACTCCGTGCCCTCGGTGGCGCCACGGCTGGCCACGCCCGCCTGGGCCCCATACATGCCCCCAACTAGGCTGAGGGCGGCGCTTACGGCCTGATCGGTGTCCAGCAGGGGGAGCCCTCGCTCGCGCTTGGCCTGTCGTACCAGGAGCTTACGCCGCAGCCGGCGGGCCTGTGGTGTGACGGCGAGCGCGTGCGGACACGCCTCCAGGCGACGTAGCAAGGCGCGCTCCTCGTACAAGCCCAGGGGGGCGTAGCGGGAGATGGCTGGCGGCCCAGCTCCGCCCCCCTCGCACCTCTCCTTCCTCCGGTCGCCAGCTCCGTGACCACGGGTTCCCGAGCCTTCGTCCCGGACTCTGTCGTCTTCGGCCCGCACCTCATCCTCGCTCTCCGGCTCCTGCTTGACAAGCTCGGCAGGCCGCTGCTTCTTCCGGGCGAGGAGGGTGCCCGGGGGCAGTGGTGCACTGGGAGGGGGTGCATACTCGATGCCCGGGTCGATCACGCCCTCGCCATCCAGCTCCTCGTCATCTGGAGCACATGGTCGTGTAAGAAAAACGACTCAAACAATGTAGCGGAGCTTTGCTCACTGCACATCCATCTCGTGTTTCATTTAACTGCCTGCCATTCAACTGCTGTGGTAGATTACCGCATTGATGCAGTAATTCATGCAAAAGGACCAAGCAGACATGACCAAGTATTGAGTGCATTTACTGTACATAATTTTCAGCTGGCCAATATTTCTGAATTAAAAATCAGTTTTTCAATATTCTAATTTTCTAAGATAATGATTTTGTGTTTTCACTGGCTGTAAGCCATAATCATTAACATTAACAAAAACAGAAATACAAAAACAGTTGAAATAGATCACACCGTTTGTCATAAATCTATATATTTTTTATAATTTTATATAATCACTTTTTGTATTGAATTACTGACTTTTTGGTATTTTAATTTATTGAGATGCACCTTTAACTTGTGTTTTGAAACTATGAAGGCTTTTGAAAACTTAGACGATAACGTAAACTGAACTGTGTTTACATGTAGCATCACCTTAGTATAAGTAGAGTGTGCATGTAGTGTAGTATACTAGTTACACTAGTGTGGTATACTAGTTACACTAGTGTGGTATACTAGTTACACTAGTGTGCATGTATTATAAGTTAAGTTTAAAGTAACTACAGTAAAGTAACTACCAGTGGACTAGAAATCGGCGGTGTGACTTGTAATTGCGCAATGCTTGCGGGAGCTCACCATGAAACAGTGCCTGAGGGGGCATGACGTCAGGAATAAGGTCCGCCTCCGACAGCAGGCTGGGCGTGGCGGAGTGGGAGGCGGGTGTTCCCGGCGCGGAGAAGTCGGGCGAGGGTGAGGGCGAAGGCGACGTGAGCGGCGTCCGGTCAGACGAACTGAGGGAGGCGAAGTCGACCACCTCGCCCTTCTCCAGTAGCAGGTCGGGCCTGCGGCCGCGGCCGCCCAGCTTCACGGGGGTGGAGGCCGCACTTCGGTCCAGGAAGCCGCCCGCCTCCTTTTGCGCCCGGCGGATGTCCTTGGCCTCCTGCGTGCGCGAGCGCTTCTCCTTCAACTGCATGGCGCTCTCCACGGGATTGCGTCCACCGCGCTTGCGCAGGCCCTCCACCGTGATGGTGGGGTCCAGGGATGGTCGGGACGTGGCTGGAGGCGGGACACAAGAGACGAGGGGAGCGGCGTTAACCATATAGACAACGACCGCACATCATCTGGACGCAGCGCGCACCAACGGTCTTCGGAAGGACCGACCTAGTCCCCTGCTCCGACCCAAAAAACAAACAGGTTGCAAGAAATCTGCCTGTACACCAATACGGCTGAGACCACTGCTCACAGATGGACAAGGGTCATACCAGCACTCTACCTTTGGCCTTGAGTGAGGCGGCCGAGGTCTTCTCGCCCTCCGGCCTGAGGGTGGGTGGTCGGTTCTGCACCAGCTTCCACCAGCCCGGCTCCCCGAACTCCTGCGCCCCCGAGCGGAAGAAAGTGGGGCTGCCCACGGAGAGGCACCCAGCCACCGTGCTCCACCACGTCGATGTCTTCTTCCTGAGCACGAGAAAAACACTAGAAATGAGCGCAAACTGCTGAAAGCTGGTAGGTGCTCCGCACACGCCAGAAGAGTGGGAGGGGCTTTCAAAAACAGTGGTAGGAGCTTCGGATACTATGCTGTATCCCATAGTGCAGAAGCTCAAGATCTCCCAATCCCAAATTCAGGTGTTTACAACTGAAGCCATGGGTAACGGGTCAACTCCTGCACGTAGTTTTCACAGTTTATCTGATGCTATTTATTTAAGACAAATTAGCCTTGCAGCTCTAGTACTGCTAAACTCAGAATGCGGACACCCAAAGTGCCCCAAACCCGAGCAAGTCTGTGCGGTTCCTGTCTCTCACCTTGCACCCAGTAGGAAGCTCCAGTGTCGGCTGATGAAAGCACAGATGTCCTCCTTCCAACGGAAGTAGCCCTGCCGGCCTGTCCCCTCCAGAGACAGGTTATACATGGCCAGCATCACCACCTGCACACACACAAGCAAAGTAACCAATCATGCTTTACATTCCAGCATCACTACACACACACACACACACATACATACATACATACATACACATTAGACCCTGCCTCCATAGGCAACTAAAAAGTCAGTTTGCATATAAGAATAGACAAATGTTATATAGGTGTTATATAGGTGTGATGAATTTCACAATCTTGAACTGCTAATCCCATCTCTCAGTTAATCCAGGACTGGTAAACCCATTTTCTGCTTAATCTGAGACTGATAAACACATATCTTGTTGATCTGGGTCTGGTAAACCCATCTCTTCTTTAATCTGTCTGATCAACCCATCTCTCTCTTAATCTGGGTCTGATAAACCCACCTTTGTGGTTCACTTTTTTTTGGTTTTGCTGCCGTGCAAACGCAGCACACATGGGCAATTTTCACCTGCTGCCACGTGAGACGCATCCTCTCAAAGCTCTCCTTGTTGCCGTCGGCACAGTCAGCGCACGTGAACTTGAAGAAGTTGTCTCCTTTCAGGTAGCTCGGCTGCTCTCCTCGGAGCTGGGCTGAATGGCCAAGAGAGATGAGTGAAAAACCTCCAAGACAAAGATGGAGCGGAGACCAAACAACGCTCTTCTTTTCAGGGTCAGAGTTTATTGAAACAGAGATTTCAAACATACACACACCATCCTAAAACAATCATGGGTCACACAGTGTCACAGCAACCTTTGAAGGTGAGCACTGTAATGCGGATATCTCCACATATTTCCTTAAACCTTGTCATTTTGCTCGGGTTCACGCTTAAGCAAACTTTATGAGCTTCTACATTTCTGCACCAAAGCCTATGTTGTTGTTGCCACATGCAAAGATGCACAATACAACTTAAAGCATCCAAATCCCATACACAGGCAATATACTCCGCCCATGCTCTCTCCAGTGGGCAACTTGCCCACGATGCCAAGAGGTGAAATGAAGTGCAATTATTCATAAACCAAAGATCATCGTGCTTACACTAGGCACCACCAGCCACTGCCCTGTAGAGCCCCTTTTCTCACCAGAAGGGATCCACTTGTGGCACTTATCACAGTAGAAGGACATGTCCTCAACCCAGCCACTATCGCCATCCTCGCCCACATCGCTGTTCAGCGAGTCGCCGCTCTGGTCATGCGAGAGGTCCACCGACGCCTGGTCCTCCGACTCTACGATGAGGAGCGTCTCCCCCTCCACCTCACCCTCCTCCAGGCCTTCGGAGGCAGACGTACACATGGCCCCCTCGTCCTGTCCCGCCAGGACCCGCTGCTCCCCGCCGTCCATGACAGAGTCTGAGGGTGAAAAAGTTAAAGCTGATGTGGACGATTTGATAAAGAATACCAAAAGCTTTGGCTACAGCCAACATCGCATACACCAGCATTAAGGTCCTGGAATACGATTCATAACTTCAAAGCTCTTGCATAAACACTATTATAGACAGCTCTCTATATGCTTTGAATGGTCGCTATCATGACGAAGCGTGGTTACGGTCGGCTTGATTTGACCTGGTTCAGGTCTGCGATTCAGGAACCCTGCGAGCTATTTGCCGTCTGGGTTTCCTGACGCTCTCGCTCGGCCACCAGCGCTTTGGTCAGGTTGATCTGGTCCTCCAGGGCTCGCAGGTTGTCGCGCTTCCTCTCCAAACGCTCCAGATCTCGCAGCACGCCCTCGTGTAGTCTCTGAGGAGAGGTGCACAACCAGAGGAAAAAGATCAATGTCTCTCTCTCTATCTAGTTAGCTACTACTACCTGTTAAGTTCTTAGTCTTGACAGGTGGAACGTGTGACTTTCACGCTGCACGCATCACGTCTTCAGTGAGTTAGCTAGCAGGCTAATGTAGCTAGTTGGCGGCAACTATATTCCATAATCTGATACCAATCTATTTGACCACAAAATTGGTCACAAACGCCAGCACGGCTCATAGCCCTACAGACTTGCGTTCTGTCTTCACCGGCTATGCGGTTACAGTAAATGATGTAGTAAATGGAGGCTGGCTAAACTCATCAAGAAACAGCGGCTGAAATTACACTTGTGCAGCTACCTTGTGGCTCAGTAAAAATGCACGTTTACCTCTCTGTCCCAGTTCTGCTTGATATGCACTCCTACGACAGTGCCGATAGTCAGTACTACGGATATTCCAAGAACAACTTTAGAAACTGCAGACATTGCTAAAGGGCATTACTGTATAGCTGTACATACATCAGGGTGCTAGCCACTTAGCTTGGATTCATTGATGACGGGGTAGTGGAGGGTGTTTTATTCTTTGCTTGTTTGTCTGTCGTAATTGAGAATTACCGCCACCTTCTGGACTGGAGTGGAAAAACAATAATGTTTGCTCCAAATATTTTTTGCCAGTCAATTTAAGCGTTGCTATAAACTACCTCTTGATCAAAAATATTTTTGTCAGCATCATGTTCATTTATTTTACTTACTGTAGGACTATATTTTAGGAATTTCGTTGACGCTCGAATGATACTTTGAATATACTATATATATATATATATATATATATATATATATATATATATATATATATATATATATATATATGGCGCTCTGGGGTGGAAGGCAGGCTTTCCCAGATGAATCCTGTTCACATCTGTGCTGCTAGAATACTCAAAATGCTCTTTAATTATTCGCTTTCAAAAGACGGAAAACACGAGTTTCGTGCAAAAATCAGACACTCAGCAAGCAATGAAAGTCAGCTTCCAGGGCAGTCAATGAAACTGGAGAACACCAAACAAGGTGTTGGTGTACAGCTGCTTTGAGGACAACAGAAAACCCTATGGCTGTGGTCTTCATTTATCCCCATGACCAGCCCCCAATAGCTGTCCAAGTACAAATTTACATATTCCCAATCCCATTTTCACTCCCTTCCTCTCACTTCTCCTTTGACCCCGCCTGTCCCTTCTGCGGAAGCGAGATTAACCCTGTAAAGAACGTGATGTAAACATCTGCATGTTCACATGTAAGTGTAGGGTCTGGATATTTATGAGAGATTTTGCATTGTTTAAGGGTTGCCCAACATTCCTTCTTAGATCCACATATTGTGTGTGTGTGTGTAGCACGCATTCCATTTTCACTGTGACAGCTAAATTAAATAAACCTGTTTCTCAAACATTTATACAGCACACACATGTGCCACAAGTGTAGATGTGATATGTTTTTAAGATAAAACCTTCTACAGTCTCACACATAAAAGAGCACTCTCAGTGTTTCAGAAAAATACTCAAACTCAGTCTCTTTGGATTTGCAAATGCTTCTCTACACCTTTCTGCTGCTCTCTCTTGTCTACACCTTTCTGCTGTATCTCTCCTTGCCCTTGTGGTCAGTCATTAGCAGTCTAACCCACTCTCCCACCGTAAACGCAACCTCCTTCTGGCCCCAAGCACTAGCACATACACACTGGAACAGCAAGGGGCCAAAGGTGTGTTCGTTTGTTTTTGGTTCGAGTATGTGTGTGTGTGTGTGTGTGTTTGTGTGTGTTTAGGGTAATTGTAATGTAGATTTAAATAGTTATCCTCTATGTGTTTGTGTCTCTAGCACACCTGAGTCAACTCACAGTGTTGAATTTTATCTGATGAATAGGGTGTGGTAAAACTTGAACTACACCATACACTACAGAGGGAGTCAGTCACTGGGGCACCGAGAGAGATGGGGTTAAGAGAGCAGTCAAGGCACAGGCAGAGAGAGAGATACAGAGAGAGCACAAGACAAGCGAAGAGAGAAAAAGAGCAAGATGGGCAGAGAGAACAAGACAGTGACAGAGAGTGAAATGGGCAGAGATAGGGTGCAAGACAGAGTTAGAGAGAGCAAGACAAGGGTATAGAGAGCAAGACAGGGGCAGAGAGAGCATGAGCAGTGGTGATTCTAGAGTCTGTTGAGGCCCTGGCCAAAAATTCACGGGGCCCATTAGGGATTTCAGGTTTCACATTGTCATTGTAAATGTTGCATGACGCCACTGGTGTAGTTTAAAGTTTGTCAGCCCACGTCCACCCCCCACTGGCCTGGGGCCCCAAGAGGTTGCTTGCCTTGCCTGGTGGCAAGCGGTACCTCTGAGTGCAAGACAGAGGCAGAGAGAGAAAGAGAGTAAGAGAGGGATAGAGAGAGTAAGACAGGGATAGAGAGAGCAAGACAGAGGCAGATGAGATGAGATGGGGCAAAAGAGAGAGAGAGAGAGAGAGCAAACTAGAGCAGAGACAGAGAAAGCGACTTGTTAAGGGTTGTAAAAAGGTATTGTTTCTGGCTGTATGCTGATGTGTACGTTGACCAGATTGCATAACGCATGCTTAACAATTGCACCAACTATCTCTTCCAACAACATGAAACAACGGTAGAGATAATACGAAGTTTTATCAGTTTTGCAACCATATATCTATTTTTGTATTCTTCACATCCTCATTCCTTCTGACTCTATCTCACGTGCCTCTTTTGATCAGGGGTTAGTGCATGGATAGATCCAGGTGGGATGCAGATAATCTTTATAAATCACACACACACATGCACACACACACACATGCATACACACAAACTCTGATAGACACAATGGAACACATGCCAGCACACAATATATTCTGCATAATTTAGCTGTCATTATTAAAGGACCTCTAGTGGCAGGAAGTGTGTTTTCCTTCCTTAAACCTTAAACTCATGAAATCTCACGGTTCATTCACCAATTCAGTCATTCAAATTTGTAAATCCACTGTCACTGTAATTCCCTCATGCATACTTCCTGCTAATCCTGATCTTACTAACTCATCCACTCATTCACTCAGTCTTCCTCTCATTCATTCTTATTCCATAAATCCATGAAACTCCATAATTCCATCATTCTAATTACTCTGTGTAATTCACTGTAATAGCATAAACAGTACACACTATTCTCCTAAATAATCTAAAATATCTCACTGGAGCAACAGAACTCTTCTGGTTCATATCATATATGATTGACTGTTATTAGCTATAAATGTCAGGGGAAAATTCCTAGTTAGGTGTCCCACAAAGCTATGTTCTAGGATCAACTCTGTTTTCATTCTAAATGCTGCCACTGGCAACAGCTATTAATAAACATGGAACATTAACCTTCAGTTACAGTGCTGATTATATACAAGTTTATGACCGCATGGCCGCTGGTGTCCAGATATTATTTGCATCGTGGACCATCTTAACACAGCAGTGGCTCTGACATGTTAGCAGCAAAAGGCCTATCCTTCTCCTTTCCCTTTCAGCGGAGTGAAGTGCAATGAATGGTCTCCAGAGAGTATAGTGAATTAAGTTGCAGTCTAATGAAATTACAGTATCTGCCGAATCTGGGATGAACGCCTAACCTGTGTTTTGAGGTTATAAATATGCCTCATACTTATACAGAAAGCCCTGTGCTATGTTCTACACAGTAGTCTGCCATATCTTTGACATTGACTGCTTATCTTTGACATTGGTCAGAGTGACAGTGCCTCTTTTCACCTAGTTTTGTAAACATTATATTTGTCACCCAAAGCATGACATCTCATTTGGATCTGCCTGCTCCTGGGTGTAATATGGTGTAATGGTGGGTTTCATTTTGCTCATTAGGGGTTTGTATCAATATTTCAGTGAAGCTACTTTGTGACAATATCAACTGTCAAAAGTGCATAACATCAAATCTAACTTTAAATATAACTAACTTTAAATATAACTATAATGTATCTCACTTGCTAACATTCTAATGCAATTCACTCTCATCTGACTTCTGTTCTCTCGTTGAACGCCCTGTATTCACTTTCACTCTCACAAGACCTGGCTGCATGATTATGGCTGAAAATGATTAACCTGGAGACGTTCCCGTATTTACAATCACCTCTTAGGAAGCGGCGTTTGGTCTAACGTTTAGGAAGCAAACTAACTCCTGTCGCGGATGTCAGTAAATGTCAGGTATCCGGTGTTAAAGAAAGAAAGAAGAGAGAGAGAGAGAGAGAGGGAGGGGGAGAGAGAGAGAGCTCTCCTGGGGAACTTGGGGAATCCGAGGGGAGGGAGAGAGGCGGGCGGGGAGGAGAGGGCAACGACCCTTAGTCCTAAAGTGATGACGAGTCATTTGTGCTCGCGCTCCGTTCCCAACGTACCTCTTTGAACGGTGTGAAGGAAGCGGTGTGAACATCTGTTTTCGGCGTCAGACATAAATCATGTGTATGTCTTCTGTATGTGTTATTGTGGAAATGAAATAAACATTCACATTCACATTTATTTTTTATTTTGTCAACTGTGTCAGTATGCTATATAAATTACATCAAAGTGAAACACCTTTAGATTTCGTATGTATGTAATATGGAGCTTTTTCTTTCACTTTTCACAACTCCTAGCAATGTGTTCTAATAATTCAGACATTCCAGCAAATCTGACTTTGGACTACAAACCCCATTCATTTAGTCACGACGCCCACTTTTTCTGTCGACCGCATGCTTGCGCGGACTTTGCTTAATGCGGTTGGTTTAATGGGCGGTGATTGATGGGGTTTTATCCAATGACATCTTTCCTAGGATCTTGGTATTTGGCCAACGGGCGGGAGCTTTGCCAGCTCACAGAAAGTGCCACGACTCCAGTCAGCGGCTATTCCGAATCCCTGAAAATTTGGACGTTGGGTAAGCCTCACATTTTAACACAATTTTTGTGACTAACCGTTTCGGTGATTGTAGATTTGGACTACAAAGACCTTAGTTTAACCCACGTGTAAGTGTTTCAACAATGTTGCCTTGTTGAAATCTTTTGAAACAAACGTTTCAAAACTTGGCTGCACTTAGGATGGATGGCTGAACGTTTGTGTGTGTGTGTGTGTGTGTGTGTGTTGTGCTGGCAATCTGATTAACCAGTTTCCTAAATAATTTTGCAGTGGTCTCTACTCTGAGATGACCGTGTTATTTAATGTTCAAATGGTAAATAGCTCGCATCTACTGCGCTCAGCTGGGTTTCAAAGTTCTGCTGAGCGATCGAACGCTACCAAAAACGATTAACGATGATGTGGCTCATGCTCTAAGTTTGTTACCGTATTTTCAACATTAGCCAGTAAAATGCCGTTCGCTTTTACCGAACGAGTTTATTTAACGTTAAAGATGCTTATTTGTATGAACTACCAAAGAAATAATTTACAAAATTTTGTACACTTTTCACTATCTGGAAACGGGCAATATATCGCTTTCATCGGCATGCAATTAGGCTGCAGCTTTGAACAGAAGTCAGAAGAAGGGGACGCTGAGAAAATACCAGAATATCTGTTTTTGTACTGATTAAAAAAGTGTCATTTTCAGGTCTTTGGAAGAAATGATTCATGGATTGTACCGTTACTCTCTTAACTTGGTTCATGGCGGAAAGCTCGATCATATGGAAGAGTTTATGAAAGCGAGGAAAAAAAATCCTGTATAGTCATCAACGTCATTAACTGTTCTCCTGTGCTTTAAATTGCACATGGGAAAGCCACGTAAAAAACTTTTTTATAGAAAAAAAAACCTGTAGAGCTGCTAAAACGTATTGTGGCCCCACCATAAGTTTGAATAACGTGTGCCGGTGTGTTGACCGTTGAAGTTACTGATGTTATGTAACATCAGGGATCCCCAAACGGGTTAATGTCTGGGACAGTACTGCATCCTGTATTGAACGATACTGGTCTAGCACTCTAAAGTATGGGCACGAACACGACTTACTTTAGTGTAAGTGTGTCGATCTACACCCCTGGCGGATATAAAGATATTGCCTAAATAGGGAGTATGACTCCGGACGGTTGATTGTAGACCAGCACTAAGTATTGCACAGCGCTGTGCGTACGTGTTTGGACAGTGACGCATTTTGGCTCCAACTAACAGTCGTACCATTTTAATGGGCTATAAGCAATCAGATAAATTGTTGTTTGGTTGTTTCTCGATCAGCCATGTGTCAATGCGTTCGTTCAAGCGCAAGAGCGCTAACTTAAGTTCAAGAGTGCAAATGAGATGATGTGCTGGTGCGCGTGTGTGCGTGTGCGCTTGATCAACAGCACGTCCGCTGCTGGCGTCAGTAATGGTTGGAATCTAAATCTATGGACGAATCCTAACCTTTCAAGTCCAACCAAGTGGCTCAACATTCATGTGAAAATATTAAGTCCACAAATATTCTGGAGTTAAATATGGTACTCTACAAATGGAGCGTATCCGTAACAATATTAACAGGTGTGCCTGATCATATGATGAGCTGAAATGTGATTCTATTACCTACAATCATTCCTGTTCAGAACTTTGAAATGCTAACCTGGCTGAAAATGATGAAGACCCCTTAATATCAAGTGATGAAATCAAGTTTCCATTCATGTATAATGTTCCTGCAAAGAAGCCGTGGTGTAAACAAACAAACAACTGAATTTTAGAAAAGTGTGCAAGCATTTTTGACCTGTATGTCAGGTCAGTAAGCTCCTGAGTGATGTCCTAGTTTTCATAGGCTTTGGTTTAGAGTTGGATTTCAAGTTGTTGGAGTGTTAAAATGGCCTATAAGCACATTTTATCCTGATCATAGCAATTATAATTTTAATAAAGGCTTGCAGGTTTAAAGACTTCTGTCTGTCTGCTATCTTTTGCTCTTGAATATTTTTTAGTGTTGTATATTCATTTTTAAATGCATGTTAAAAAAAGTGCATTATTTTTAAGACTAGTCAGCATTTTCTACTCTCCTGAGGCCCTGCTGTGCTGGTGTACACGTGTGCACATGCAAGTCTTTAGGGGTTCTTAGTCTGACCTGAATACATTCCATTCAGAAAACTTCAGCTAGTTCAAATACTCCATTGCTGTTTGCATGCATGTGTCTGGAGGGGGGTGTTATTGTGCTACTGCTAGTCTAGCCTGATGATCGGGAGGCTGAGATGGGATGGAGTAGAGACTGCAGTGGGGTGGCATGATGTTTGGCTCTCAAACAGAATAGCCAAAAATTATGAATTCAATACATTTGAATTTAATCATGTAAATCACACTTATTAAAGTGGGACAACATTAACAAGAATTCAGTCTGATTGCTACCTTATTGTGATTCTGAGGATGGTATTTCAATGTATCTGTTTGTCCTTTTGCAGAAGCAGGATCAGTGGTTGGACAGGACTAAACAAAGATGGATGTGTACGACCCTCAGACTCTGGGAATTGTAGTGTTTGGTGGCTTCATGGTGGTTTCAGCCATCAGCATTGCCCTGGTGTCCACTCTGTCCATGAAGGAGACATCATACGAAGAGGCTCTAGCCAACCAAAGACGTGAGCTGGCTAAGACCCAACCCCCACGTGGTGACAAGAAGAAAAAGACTTCAGAGAAGAAAGGCAAAGCCAAGAAGAAGGAGGAGAAACCCAACGGGAAGCTTCCGGAACAAGAGACGCATGACTCTGGTCCTGAACCAGGTTCAGAGACTAGCGAACCAGAACCAGAATCTGAACCGGAATCCATGGCTGTCCCTAAGCCTCTGCCTGTGGTTGAGGCCCCACCTGTGCCTAAACTAGTGGTCCCAGCTCCCAAAGCTGATGTTGAAGTGGCAGTGTGTTATGTCGCACCAACTAAGGCTACTACAATAGCAGCCCCGCCTGCACCTTCCCCAAAGGACAAGAAGAAGAGGAAGGTGGCAAAGGTTGAGCCAGCCCCTGCTAGGCCTCTGCAGATTGTTGCAGAAACCATCACTAAAGAGCCAATCTCTAAAGTTGTCAAGGAACCCATCAATAAGGAAGCATCTGCTAAAGTTGCCAAGGAACCTGTCACTAAAGAACCAACAGGACCTAAGGTTACCAAGGAGCCTATTGCTAGGGAACCAACTGGTGCTAAGTTTGCCAAGGAACCTGTCGCTAAAGAACCCGGTTCTAAGGTTGCCAAGGAACCTGTCGCTAAAGAACCCGGTTCTAAGGTTGCCAAGGAACCTGTCGCTAAAGAACCCGGTGCTAAGGTTGCCAAGGAACCTGTCGCTAAAGAACCCAGTGCTAAAGTTGCCAAGGAACCTGTTGCTAAGGTTGCAAAGGAGCCAGTGGCAAAGTCTGCAAAGGAACCAGCCTCAAAGGCTGTTAAGGATACTGCTTGCAAAATTGGGAAAGAGCCACCTGCTAAAGAACCTGCTGCTAAAGTTTCCAAGGAACTTGTAGCAAAGGCTGTCAAGGAAACTCTCACGAAGGAATTGGCTGCAAAGGCTGCTAAGGAACCAGTCACTAGGGAATTGTCAATGAAGGCTTCCAAAGAACCTGTTGCAAAGGAATCGGCTACTAAGGCTGCCAAGGAGCATGTCACAAAAGAAACAACAGCTAAAGTTGCCAAAGAACCTGCTGTTAAGGAATCTATTGCAAAGTTTTCCAAGGAATCGGTCACTAGGGTTGCTAAGGAACCAAATGTTAAAATCGTTAAGGGACAATCTGCTAAGGTTGCTAAGGTGCCAGTAGCTGCTGAGATTGCCCCAGTGGCTATAGCTCTTGCAAAAGCTGAAGAACCCAAACCTGAAAGTATTTCTTCCAAGAAGAAGTCCAAGAAGAAGCCGGAGGCAGGTAGGTTTTACCAGGTTACATCTTGGAAACCAGCAAGGATCAGTTAGCATGAGTTTGCATATGTAATGCTAACTTTCCCTACTTGCCTACTATTTTTAAGTAGCAGTGACATTTTGGAATTGTGTTCATTTATAAAGCCCTAAAATATCCTCACCCTTCAGATAAGCCAGTGAACATCTATATAAGCAGGTGAACTATATAAACCAATAAATGATTAATTATTTTTTGTCCATTTCTTTTTGCTCAAGGGAGAAAAGTGTTGGCATTTAAAGTTTGGCTTGACTGTTGGCAAAGAATGAGATTTAGTTTATACAAACTAATAACATTTTCTGTCCGCTGCAGTTGCCTTGGATGCGGCAGACGTGCCTCTGCTGTTGCCGTTTAAGACGATGGTTGCCACTCTTAGCAGCTCGGTGTTTAGTGAATCGGAGACGCAGAAACTTCTGGAGATCATTGGTGACAAAGCAGGAGCTGACACATGGCAGCTGGTATGATGCCATGTTTCATAGCTTGTCCATCTTATTTTCTCTCACCAATTTTATCATTGGCCTCTTGTGTGTGGAGTGTTCGTGTCTGAGATTTCCCAGATTAATATGGGCATCAAGCTTTCTTCGTGCCTTCTCATTTTACCTCCTTGTAGTCATCCCCCTCTGACTCATGTCCCTGTCTCTACATTTATATTTTTCTCTCTGTATGGATCTGCAGTACTTTTTCTCACTCTTTTAATGCAGGCGTCGCAGAAGGGCGACCCCTTGGCAGCTCTGAAGAAGCAGCTAGAAGAGAAGGAGAAACTCCTGTCTGCCGAGCAGGAGAACGCTGCTGCAGCCAAGACCCGCCTTCGCGAGCTAACCAAGGTACGTGCACACACCATTTACACAGGTGCATGGGATGTCCATGTCAGATCTATGTTGCGCTTCCTGTTTGGGCAGGAACTAGCCTGCCTGGCTTCACCTTGCATAATTCCCTGTCTGGAAGGCTGATGGAGGTGCTGTTTGGAGTTTATTTACTCCATGTGCCATGTGGAGTGTTGATGAGAATGTGCCCGTTGCATTCCATTCTGTCCTGCAGGAGCTCAGCGGCGAAAAGAGCAAGACTGCGTCAGTGGAGACGCGGCTAAGCTCCGAGCTGAGCGCTCGTGAGCAGGAGATAGCAGCCCTCCATGCCAGGATGAAGGCCTCGTATGATGAGCACACCCTCCAGACACAGCAGCTCAACAGCAAGGTCGGGGCTCCACAGGTCCACATGCCCGACGTGGCATGCATATTTGCTCATGATATCGCAACGTTTGATACCCATTCCTCTGTCCTTATCAGCATCTCTCAACTCGGATGGGTGTGTATGCATAGACGTGTGCCTCTGGATGTGTAGTCTGGTTCATTAGAGCGCGCGCGTGCGTGCATGTTTGTGTGTGTGTTAACAGATCCAGACTCTACAGGAGCAGCTTGAAAATGGACCCAATGCCCAATTGGCCCGTCTCCAGCAGGAGAACACCATCCTTAGAGATGCCCTGAACCAAGCCACCAGCTTAGCAGAGAGCAGGTGCACTGACACACACACGTATATCTTTTGAAACTGTGTTAGCTAAGAGCACAGGTATATGTGTGTACACCTGTGTAGACAAACAGATATGATGGCAGCCATGTGGAAATCAGGGATTTAAGAACAGGTATACAGATGGTGGGCCAGGCACTAATCCACTTATTACAAAGAAACCCTCACAATCACTCGCACTTCTGATAGTCTAGACATACATACACACACACATTTCCACTTTTGGCAACCCTGTCAAGGCTAAGTTTTTACTTGGTATCCAGGCTGCAATGTGTGATTATCTTCAGAGTTGCTGTTATCTCCTATTATCTGCTGCTTCAGTCAGTACAATCACCCTGTGGCTGTCCAAAGGAATGTCATGGTGCTTTATACCATAAAAGAATGGTTTCACCACAAAACCAAACATTTAACATCAACCGTTGACCACAACCACACCAGTACTTGCAGAGTCTTCGATTCACCTCTGCCTCCTGTGTCCTGCACTATTGTAATACGCTTGTGTACGCACTTGCAGACAGAACGCAGAGTTGGCAAAGCTGCGCCAGGACTGCGTGCGTCTCGGCCGCGAGGCAAGCGACCGCGCGGACAATCTACATGCTGAGGAGGAACGCAGGAAGGCACTGGAGACCAAGGTGGCCGTCATGGAGGAACAGCAGACCCAGGCTAAGGTGAGTGGAGCCTTCCGACCTTTTGAAGTCACCAAACCTCTTGAGTAAGTTTTGCAGGTACATCTCCAATGTTGAAGCTGCCAGAGTGGAAAAGAAACGATGGTTCTGTGTTTTCGTGCGTGTGCACATGCAGGCAGGCCGTGCGGAGGCAGAGCAGGCCCTGCAGCAGAGGTTGGAGCAAGTCAAGAGAGAACTACGCCAGGCACAGGACAACGGCGCCGCCCTACAGTCTCAACTGGAGCAGGCCAAGAAAGAGGCGGGCAAGCTCAGTGGTGAGTGTGCTTCAGGAGGCGGAGCCATCTTCCACACCATGCTGTGGTTTTCATTGTTTAGAAAGAGCTGCATTGCGTAGAAAAGATGTCAACAAGGAAGTGAAATTACATCTGCTCCATTAACATCATTGTTTATGTTTCTGCAAGGTTTTGATTATCTGCATCTGCAACAGTTCTTTATCGTGATCCTGTGTGTGTGTATGTGGATAGAGCTGCAGGAGCAGGTGTGCCATACAGAGGCGGAGCTTAAGGACAGGTGTAGAGAGGCGGAGGCTTTAAAAGCTCAACTTGCTCAAGTACAGCAGGACAGGTCCGCCCGCCCTGAGGAACGAGTTGCCATGGAAACAGCTGAGACACAGGTAACGAGTCAAAATAAAGATGAAAACAGACAAGGCTGTGGTGGGAAAAACAACTAAGTGTGTGTGTGTGTGTGTGCGTGCGTGCGTGCGCATTCTCACAGGCACATACCTCTGAGGAGCAACTGAGGAAAAGGTACAGCAATCCTGCCTAATAGCAGGACATAAATAGACATAAAAAAAACACCAGACATATTAAATCATACTGGACCATACTGTCTTATTCATCATAAAATTGGAATTGGCTGTAATGATCTCAGTGGCATCATTATACTTTCTCTGTTCAGTTTGACCGAGAGGGAGGGGCAGGTGATGTTGCTGGAGGTGGAGCTAAAGCAACTGAGAGAGGAGCTTGAAGCTGTTAAAACTGCTCGTTCAAATGGGTGAGGTGGCTGTTTTGCTTGTTCTCCAGTAGGGAGGAGTAAAAGTACCGTTATCCTCTGATAAACGAATTCTCACCAGTTAACATGATCCCGTCTAGCAGCTGCTGGCGGTCGTTGCTGCTTAGCAGTACTGGCTGAGGCGGCCAGCTGAGTGGTGCTCATGGTGTCTTGTGTGCTGTGTTTCAGGGAGGGACGAAACCAGGAGCACGAGGTGCAGAACACTGCTGAACATCAGCTGCTGCAGAACAGGTACCACTCTCTGTGTGTGTGTGTGTCTCTCTCTCTCAGACACACGGCCCTTCTGTTGTATGGTTTTGCATGTTCACCTACTTCACTAATATTTGCTGTCCTCCTTTAATAACTTGGAATCCCATTAATGCACTGACCCTATTTGAATGTTCACTGTAAGTTACATGTTATTCACCCCAACCCCAGCCTGAAGGAGAAAGAGGACTTGGTGGCATCTCTTGAACAACAACTAGAAATGGTGAAGGAGAGTATGGATGAGGTATTGGATCGTTATTCACTTTACATTTCATAAACATCTCTCATTCAAGAATAGAATAAGAGGGAAAAGACTGGGGTACTCGTTGTCCCAGGAACCCCCTGCTAATTGTAATCTGTGTCCTCTTTCCGAACACATTGCAAGGAAAAAAAAAACAATCTGCAAACTCCCAAGCCACTTCCTCAGTTCAGGATCACAACTGGAAACTTTCAGAACAGTGTTGAGTGATGTGTTCCTACCCCACCACTAACCCCCACTCTCCGCACGTGTGCAGACGCAGAGCTCCGTCCAGCAGCTGCAGATGAGCCTGGTAGAGAGGGAGAACCGGGCAGCAGAGCGGGAGGCGGAGCTTACGCAGCTAAGGGAAGAACTGGAGCAGCAGAAGACAGCAGTAAGGGCACTTTCCAATCCAATACAGATGCACCCTGACCTCCCTCCATTCCCCTCAACAAATCGGTGGCCATTAACAGCTGCTAGTCTCTTGTTGTTCTGATTGGACTGCGCAGTGGCCCATTGCAGACCCTGCAGTCGCTCTTTCTCACTCCTGAAATCACACTACTGTGCCCTTTGTCTGGTTCTCCTGGACCTCCTTCTCCAGCTCAGACTCTTCTCCCTCTTTCCACAGGCTGAGATGGCTGAGGCGGAGCAGCCATTTGAGAGGTACGACGCACCGTGCATCAGGGCCGAAACGTACTTGCGTCCAGACAAAGGGGTGGATTTTTTACAGATTCTGTGTCTAATTCCACCCTAGCTTGGAGAAGGACGCACGTCTGATTTCTCTGGAGGACGAGCTCCAGGCTCTTAGAGAGGAGGTGGAGCTGACACGGACCAAAAGCAACGTAAGCTTACACAAATGTGACGCAGAACGCCTGTGTGTCCACATGCATGTCCGTGCCACACGTGCGTTCATGCCCACGTGTGTTTGTGTGTGTGCGGGCCTGCGCAGGAGCTGCGTGAGAAGAACTACGCTGCTGTAGAGGCTCTTGCTGCAGCGGAGAGACTAAGTGAAGAGAGACTCATCCAGGCGAGGAAAGCTCAGGTCTGTAAACACGCACACGCACGCACACAAACTCTGACTTATCTAGTTATGTTCCTGTGTGCTCACTGCTTGGACACTCATTGTATTTTTTGCGTAGAGTGATGTCGAACAGAAACTACACTCTCTCCAGACGGACACTCAGAACGCCCTCCAGACCCTCTTTCCACGTGTTGCCATGCCAACAGAACAGGTGCAGGAGCCTTTCATTCTCTCACTTGCACACCTGACTGTGTGTCAACATTGCAGTCCAGTCCGCAACAAATGGACCAGATTAAAATAATGGACACGTGGGTTGTCACACATGTACACACACACACACACCAGGAAAGGTAATACCTTTAGGGATTCTGGATACTGAGATGTACAAGGAAGCAGGTTAAGAATAAACGGATATAAAGAATCAACCTCTGTCCTCTGTTTATTAACATTTTATGGTTATCTGGCCTGTAGTTGACTGGTGAACCCTCAGTGATCACTGCAAATAAATGTGTGTGTACACAGAGTAACTGGTTGGAGGCCTTTATTCAGATAGCACAGGATTCTCTTAGACAGACTCATCAGGGCCAAGCTGAGCAGCGAGATAGCACAGAGCTAACGGTAAGACAAAACAAATACCCAGACACATACCCGCACTAGAAATGCAACGTTCCAGTTTCTGCATGTTGAACGTGTGTGTGTGTTGCTGCTGTTCAGGATGCTCTGCGGAAACTAAGGGAGGCAGAGGAAAGTCGAACCACACTGCAGGCACAGTGTGAACAGTACAGAGCAACTCTAAACCAGACGGTACGACTGACTGACACGCACGCACGCATGCCAGCTCATTTCCCGTTGCTGTCACACCCAGTCACTCGCTGGCTTGCTGACTCATTGTCCTTCTCCCTGCGTGCGCCTCTGTGTCTTTGGTGTGCGTGCATGTGTGCTTGTAGGAGGGTATACTGAAGGATCTTCAGAGGAGTGTTGAAGAAAGTGAGCTGACCTGGAAGTCCCGGGTCTCTGAAGCCGAGAAACAGTGGCACGCAGTAAGCGCACTATACACACACACACACACATGGCAGTGGAAGCTCCCTGGGCTCTTCGTAATCTTGTGTGCATGTGTGCCTGTCCTCCAGGCATTGGCTCAAGTGAAGGTGTTGGAGGAGACCGCAGAAGCACTAAGAGTGGAGAACCAGGGCACAGAACAGGTGGAGCGTCCTAACAATACAGCCCACTGCTGCACTCTTTCCATGCGACGCCACACTCATTTAACATGCATGTGAGCACGTGCACGTGTGTGTGAGTATGCATAGCTGGTGTTGATGGGACCTCTCTTTCCTCGGCAGCTGAAGGGGCAGGTGGTGCTTCTAGAAGCGCAGCTGGAGAAGCAGCTGGAGTCCATCAGCTCCAGTCAGACTTGCGCTCAGGAGATTGAGCAGGTATACCCTAGGATGCTTTGCAATTTGCACTCTACCACCAGGTGGTGCTCGGCTGCTAGATTTAAATTGGAATTTGAGCATTTTGCAGCCAATTACATTTTTTTGCTTCTTCTTTCCTGATCTGTCTTTCTCCCCACTTCTCATTCATATTTAGCTGAAAGCATTGTTATCGACCACTCGGTCTCAATTGGAGTCTGCCCAATCAGAGGTTCAGAAACAGCATGCTGAACTCTTATCGGTAAGTGTCACTATAGAACCCTCAGGTATCAGCCATCTGTAGCCAAACAGTAATGCCACAGCATTTCCAGAACTGCACTATGAACAAACCATGATACTTGTGTTTGGAGACACAGTAAATAAACTATTTAGTTTATTCTGTCAAACTGGCACCAGTGCACTGACGAGAACAGAAACCTCTCTGTGGACGGAGGCGTGTTCTGTGCTGGAGGCGGGGTTTGTGTTTGAGTGACTGTTGTGAATTGCAGGTCAGGCAGCAGCTACAAGAAGCAACTGAGCATGTGCAGAGGCAGGACAACACTCAGCCCGGCGAGGTCAGGCGGAGAGACTGCTCAGCTGTGTGTGTTTGTGTGAATACTGACTGACAGTAGTAGCCTTACCTCTTGCTTGCTACTTTCTACTGCCTGTCTGACAAGTGGCTTCAGTGTCTGCTATGCATGAGCTGCATGTTGTTTGAGCTGTGTGTATAGAGCTTGTACTGAAGGACAGAGCTGAAATGCTGTTGGTTGAGTTGGTTGATCTTGGATCCCTAAGCATCTACTGCACTGTCTGCAGCTGTTCGGTCTTTCAAACTTACCAGTGTTTACCTCTAACCTCTTTTTACATGCAAACACAAACACGCGCCTTGTTCCGCCTTGTCTATCTGTTGCACCATCAGACTGACCTTGCATCTAACATTTTGACCTCTGACCACGACAGGTGCAGGCGCAGCTGGTGCAGACGGAAGACCGACTTCAGACGGAGGAGAGTGCCCGGCTACAGCTAGAGAACAGTTACGAACAGGTAACCGTGACAAGAGCTTGGGGCTGTCCTGCTGCATTGGGGCTTTTCAACCTTTTGCCTGTCTGTTTATAACATGCACTGTAACTTTCATTCAACTGTGTTGTGGGGAACCAAATAAAAGTGAAGAAAAAGCAATGTTAGCTTTGTGACTCTTTATAATACCTTGCAGCCATATTTGTGTACTTTGTGTGTGTGTGTGTGTATGATAAACGTTATATGTATATGTCCTATGTAATCATATTTGTCTGTGTTCTTGCAGGCTCTAAGGTGTGTGAGGGATCTGGAGGCTCAGCTGGCGGAACTCCAGGCAGCGGGAGAGGGCTCCACTGCTGAGCTGAAGGTTTGTGCTGCACATCTCTAACATTGGCATGCTGCAGAGTAGCGGCCTGTCTTGATGTGCGTGCGCGTGTGTGTGTGGGTTAGGAGAGGCTGGAGAAGGAGGCGCGGCTGACCCAGGATCTCGGCGAGGCAGCCGCCACACTTCAGCGACTGCTGAGGAGCACCCAGGAGGAACTGACCAAGGAGCGTGGTGCAGTGAAGACCCTCCAGGAGAAGCTTCAGGGCCAGGTGCCCACTTAACATTTACCAACACACAGCTTCAGGGCCAGGTGCCCACTTAATGTTCACCAACAGTTCAAGTGGCCTGATTTTGCTGCAGCACTCATGTTATAACTGTGACTTTGGTAACAATGTTAAATACTCAGATATTCGATTCATTTTAATTAATTATTTCAAAAGTTAATGTAATACAATATTTTATCAAACGTTGTGATATAGGATAATGATAGTATTTTATAGATTCTTTTTTCTCCCACTGCAGGAAGGGGAGGAGCTCAAAGAAGGAACCTCTGTGTGATGTCACAACAGGAGGGAGGAGAAAACTGAACTGCCAAAAATGCCTTAGTTGTTCTTGTCTCTATAATCTTTCATACTGTAGTGGAAACTGTAATCAGCGAGGATGTCGAAGGGTGGCCAATGTAATAAAGGGATCCAGAGGGGGAGGGAGCTGCAGTGTCCAGTTATATTTGATTCCACGCTTTTTGTTACTGTTCTTCTGTGTCCATGACTTTTCACATTCCGGCGACTCTCATCGCTCAGTGTTACGGAAAAGGGCAAAGAGCTTGTGCGTTAGACGCACGCTGGTGTGCAATCTTTTTTTTTTTTTTTTTTTTTTTTTTTTTTTCAAAGACTCTCCTTTCTGATGGGCGTGCAAAGAGAAGGATCCTTTCCTGCAACAGTGATGCAATGCAAACCTTACACTATATGTAGCTGGCTGTTGACCAAATGTGATTTAAATAAAAACACTTAAGGGATTATTTTGGTGTATCTTTATTTCTCTCTCTTTCGGTGTGATAATTAGCTGTGGCCCCAAAGTGAGAACATCAATTTAAAGAAATTTGCATAGTTCCAAGTCAATACCTTTAACGTCGTTTGCCACTACTAGCAAGTATTGTCAAGGAAACATTATGAATAAATTCTAAATTTAGTACACGTGTTACACCGAATTCTGTGACCGTCGAGTTTTGTGACCACAGAGGGCGCTATTTCGCAGTTTCTGTTCACAGGCACGAGCGCTTTACGAACGCTACGTAAACTACGCTGATGCCTGGGTTTTGCACATACATCCTTGCACACGAGTCATCATTTAACACAGCTGCCATCTGAAAATGTGACCGCACTGAATCTTCAGGTTTGTTACTGTTAAAAAATATTTCCTGGAGACTTACTATCACTTCACTTTTTCAAAATAAAATAAATAAATAAAAATCATGAAAGAGACAGACAGGTGAGCCTTTAAACTGGGGTCACAAATTCTGACCATCAGAATATGTGACCCCACTGAATCTGCAGATGCTATTGTTAAAACAACAACCACAAATTTCCAAGAGACTTACCATCCCTCACCATTGCAGACAACAAAAAAAAATCACGAAAGAGATGGACCGGTCAGCCTTTAAACTGGGGTCACAAATTCTGACGGCCGCCATCAGAATATGTGACCCCACTGAATCTGCAGATACTAGTGTTAAAACAACAACCACAAATTTCCAAGAGACTTACCATCCCCTCACCATTGCAGACAACAAAAAAATCACGAAAGAGATGGACAGGTCAGCCTTTAAACTGGGGTCACATATTCTGATGGCGGCCGTCAGAATTTGTGACCCCAGTTTAAAGGCTGGATGGTAAGTCTCTTGGAAATTTGTGGTTGTTGTTTTAACAATAGTATCTGCAGATTCAGTGGGGTCACATATTCTGATGGTCAGAATTTGTGACCCCAGTTTAAAGGCTCACCTGTCTGTCTCTTTCATGATTTTTATTTATTTATTTTATTTTGAAAAAGTGAAGTGATAGTAAGTCTCCAGGAAATATTTTTTAACAGTAACAAACCTGAAGATTCAGTGCGGTCACATTTTCAGATGGCAGCTGTGTTAAATGATGACTCGTGTGCAAGGATGTATGTGCAAAACCCAGGCATCAGCGTAGTTTACGTAGCGTTCGTAAAGCGCTCGTGCCTGTGAACAGAAACTGCGAAATAGCGCCCTCTGTGGTCACAAAACTCGACGGTCACAGAATTCGGTGTAACACCCGGCCTTTGGGGGCAAGAAAAATAAGTGGAGAGACACAATCATTCCCCAGTATTTTCAGTATTTTGTTTGTGGCTAGTTGTTTGTTTTATTATTCGAAATTCAGAAATTGGGGTTCCGAAATGTTTTATTTAGTTATTGTAATTAGATTGCGCCTATATTATTCCAATTCCAATATTGCACAAACCATGAATAAATAATCTATAAATAATGGGTTATTTTACTTTGATAGTTAATAAAAGTCTCAAATAACGGCCTAAAACGGTATTGTATAAAATAATAAATTATAAAACATGACATGAAAATTACAAAACATTTTATGGCAATATTTATTTTTTTACGCATGTTTTATGAGCGTTTCTATTAGCTGTTGGTTTCACCATCCCCAAAATCGATCGGACGCTCTTAATTGACGTCAGACTCAACGCAACTGGCAAGATGGCCGCGCGCATTACTGCCCTGAGCCTATGCCGCCGTCTAAGTTTAAATGTCAGTTTACGAAAGTTATCAGGAAGTGTGAGGAGATGTTCGGTGCTGTCACGCTCTCAGGTCCACGACGCATTTACATCTAAAAGGGTACGACGGATGTTTATTGATTTTTTCAAGGAGCAGCACGAGCACCGAGTCGTCCCGTCCTCGCCTGTACGTCCGAGAGGCGACCCAAGTCTTCTGTTTGTAAACGCAGGAATGAACCAGGTAGAAACAAGCTGTATTGGACATAATTATTTCTGGAATATTGCTGGACATGTATATGATGTCTTTAACTTTCCATGCAGTTCAAACCCATTTTGCTGGGTTGCGCTGACCCGCGCAGTGAAATGGCTTCTTACCGACGCGTAGTGAACAGTCAGAAGTGCGTGCGAGCCGGAGGCAAACACAACGATCTAGAGGACGTCGGCAGAGACGTGTACCATCACACCTTCTTCGAGATGCTGGGGAACTGGTCGTTCGGCGACTATTTCAAGGTCTGTGAGCCTCTCATGGCTTATATCAGTTGTGTGTAGTTGTCTCCTTGATACGAATTGAGTGTTGTGTGAGACATATGCTTTAACCATTGCTGTCGTGTGTAGCTGGGTGTTGTAACCATTGTATGTCTCTGGTTGTATGTACGTTGTGTACTATAACTGTTGCAGTGGTGTGTAGTTAAAGTTATGTGTGAGCTGTGTGCTATAACCGTTGCTGTCGTGTCCAGTTGTAATTGTACAGCTGTTTGTAGGTGGAAGCTTGTGCTATGGCCTGGCGTTTATTAACAGAGGTGTACGGGATTCCTGCCGAGCGCCTGTACGTCTCGTACTTCTCTGGCGACGCAGCGAGCGGCCTGCCTGCTGACGAGGAGACCAGACAGATCTGGCTAACCCTGGGGTAATTTCACCACACATACTGGACAGCAACCTTCACTTAAGTCTTCCACATGCTTAACTTTGTTCTTTGAATTGGAACTTTTCAATCCTACATGTCTTTCAAAGTCTTCTGGTCATCAATTTAGTATCAGAAACACATTATTGCCCAGGTATGGTATGAGAAATTAGCCTTGGTATTCCACGTGTCATACAAGGCACAACATGTCTGTTCCTATGAAACTGTTTAGCAGTTGAACAGAAGAGGTAGATGAAACTGTGTGACTAAGATTTTCACCTCAAACACCCCCCCCCCCCCCACTCCCTCCAGAGTCTCTCCGGATCACGTGCTCCCGTTTGGAATGAGGGATAATTTCTGGGAGATGGGTGAGACGGGACCATGTGGCCCCTGCACGGAGATCCACTATGACCATGTGGGTAACCGCCATGCAGGGAAGCTCATCAATGACGACAGCCCTGATGTGGTGGAGATCTGGAATCTGGTGTTCATGCAGTACAACAGGCAAATATAGCTGCATCTGTCACAGCTGTAACATCTGTGTAAAGTAGGACATCTCTGAGGGGCAGTTCTGAGACAGCTCTGAGGGGCAGTTCTAAGATTGAGTGTGCAGAGGGTGAATGTGTGTCTGCATCAAGAAGTGTATTCCGTGTGTAATCCGGTACAGTGATGGAGGGTTGAAACCTCCAGAGCAATACAGAAATGGTATGTGGAAGGAGAAGCTGAAGAAGCTTGTGTGTATGTGTGTGCCTGCAGGGAAGCTGACGGAGTGCTCCACCCACTGCCTCAGTGTAGTGTGGACACCGGGATGGGTCTAGAGAGGCTGGTTACTGTGCTACAGGGGAGGCGCTCCAACTATGACACGGACCTGTTCACACCACTGCTGTCTGCCATCCACCAGGTCTCTATGTTTCTCTGTCTCTTTCACACACTGGTACATCTCTCCTCTTTTTCATTTTAATCAATATCCAGCATTGTGTGTGTGTATGTGCGTGTGCACTCATGCTTGTGTGTGTGTAGTGCTGTAAATCCCCTGCATACAGAGGTAGGACGGGGGAGGAAGACAATGGTAGAGTGGACATGGCGTACCGTGTGGTGGCCGACCACATTCGCACTCTGTGTGTTTGCATCGCGGACGGAGTATATCCTGGGATGACAGGGGCAGAGTGAGTCTCCTAGAGTGATACTCCAGTTATTCACACCCAGAGTGCACATCATATCATAAAACGTTATTCATTTCTCCCATGGAGTTTCAAGCTTGATTTTGTTTCGCGCGTTTTTTTTTTTATGAATTCCTTGTAGATTTGCACATCATAATATTTGTGTCTGTGTGTTGTGTAGGCTAGTTTTAAGGCGGATTCTCCGCCGAGCGGTGCGCTTCTCTATAGAGGTGCTGAAGGCTCCCGAGGGAACCCTGGCAAGCCTGGTGCCCACCGTGGCCCACATGCTGGTGAGAGGACCTGCGTCACACATGTGACCTCTTAACCTTTCTGTGCCATCACTTTAAATCTTCATGTTCTATTTATCTATAAAACACATTGCTTGGTTAATATAACTAACTCTCTGCTAGGTATTAAGGGCTGGATATCTGACAGCTTTCTTAAGTTAAATGAGGGTAAATCTCCTGTGTTGGTGCTAGAGTTGTTGTTCTAGAAATGTAGGTGTTGACTACCCATGATCCACCCACGTGGAAGGGTGTGTGTGTGTGTGTGAACGTATGTATGTATGTATCCATGTATCTATGTATGGCCAGTGATGGATGTATTATTAGTCACACTTGTACAGCGAGATAAGTATTCATATTATTGTAAGAAATTATTATTATTATTACATAATTGCTATTATTATGTAACTAATAATAATAATAAATGGTCTTGGACTGTGATTTATGGAGTAAATGTTGTGTTCTATTGCTTTTTGTGAAGGACCTTGTGACTACAGCTTACATAATACATAGCCATAGCCAGCACATTCCTGGAGAGATGGCTGTTGTCAGGGTGATGGCCAGCACATTCCTGGAGGGATGGCTGTTGTCAGGGTGATGGCCAGCACATTCCTGGAGAGATGGCTGTTGTCAGGGTGATGGCCAGCACATTCCTGGAGAGATGGCTGTTGTCAGGGTGATGGCCAGCACATTTCTGGAGAGATGGCTGTTGTCAGGGTGATGGCCAGCACATTCCTGGAGAGATGGCTGTTGTCAGGGTGATGGCCAGCACATTCCTGGAGAGGAATGCAACTTTGTGAAATGACTGTGAAAATCCTAGTCAGGAAGGGATTACTCTCTGTTACTCAGTACACACATGCATGAAGTGAACACTATGTATAGGACTGTTGGTCATGTTCTTAGAAAGCAAAATGGAGTGCTGCTTGGCACTTCCTCATATCACCAATATCTACACTGGCTTTTCACTGACTGGTCAAATGTTTTTCCTAGTTGACCTCTACAGTTAGCAGATAAGTAGGGGTTCACCTGCAGTGGTCCAGATTCACTTGAGAACTGCCAATCCTGAGGCCATGTACACCAAATCTAAATGATGTACAGCATCAGCAGAGAGCATTGGTGGTGAAAATGTTTATACCCATCTCTCTGTCTTCCTCACATAGGGTGACGCCTACCCTGAACTGCACACTGAGATGCACAGGGTAAGTGTGTGACAGCCTGTTGTGTTACATTGCACATTTCTAAACTTTTCATTCTGCAAATTTTCATACTGTCTAGTTTTTTTTTCATTCCTGTGTGTGTGTGTGTCTCTCTCTCTAGATCATGGAGATCATTAATATAAATGAGAATCAGTTTCTCTGCTCTCTGAGGGAGGGTAGAAGAGTAATCGACAGGACCCTCAGTAAAATGGATGGAGATGATGCTGAGTTTCCATGTAAAAAAAAAAAAAAACACAGAAAATTTTGTGAAGCTGGTTCATGTTTCAATGAGTCCTTGCTGAACTTTTAGAATCAGTTGGAAATTAGGTTTGCAAATGCAGATTTAGCATTGGAATTATTGCTCATCTTGTGTTCTTAGCTCTGCTCGTTAGCTCCATGAGGCCTGTGTTCGTATGAGGTGTAAGGGGCAGGACGTGTAGTGGGGTGGGGTGTGTACTAAGTGGGGCGTGTTAGTGGGCGGGGCCTCAGCTTATGCTGGCTCGTCTCGTCCTCCAGCCTCTGTGGCCTGGTCTCTGCACCGTAACCTGGGCTTCCCGCTGGACCTCATCCACCTGATGCTGGAGGAACGTGGTGTGGCTGTGGACCGGCGAGGCCTGGAGCAGCTCGCAACTCAGCAGGAGAAGGTTCCGCCTTCCACAAGGGATTTCTCAGGGCAGCATATGTGGATAGTGTATATTACCCTAAGCCAGACATGTCCAAAGTCCGGCCCAGGGGACAAGTGCAGCCCACGTTTAAATTCCCACCGGCCCGCAGTCTCTGTCATAAGATCAATAATATTCGGCCTTCCAGCACTGTTGACCACAGCATAAAATGTACATGTACAAAAAAAGCTATTATATATTTCACCAGAAGATGGCAGTAGACCTGGACTAGAAAATGGCCATCTGCAAAAAGTTTGGACACCCCTGTCCTAAGAAATGGCTCTGATAATTATGTCTGCACAACATGTTGCAGTGCTTATTTTTAAAATATTTAATGTTTAAGTAAGATGTTAGCATGTGGTCACAGAAGGAAGTGTTTGTGTTTATATGCACAATGTTCATTTAATCTTCTGATGTTCATTTTCATGTTGATTATTTTCTTGCTGCTCTGATGAGATGAGAGTTGGATTAGATAATGGGTGACAAAGTGTAATTCACTGTGTATATTTAGCTTTACTGCTAACCAAAGGTGCTGTGGTCAGGAGAGCAGGCCCAGTGAAGTCTTGCTCTGGTGTAGTTGCAGAGCCAGTCTGAAGGGGGCGCTGAAGAGAGAGGGCTCCACTTGGATCTGCAGTGTCTGGCAGAGCTACAGAGCAGAGGAGTCTCCCATACAGATGACTCGCCTAAATACAGCTACAGTCTGCAGCAGGATGGCACCTACGGTACTGGGATTAGAATTTCTATCACATCCCTCCTGATTCTATCAGGAGATTAACATTTCTAGTTCATAGCTCCAACGAAGAGATTAGAATTTTTAGCACACTAGTTCCTATGTTCACAGCATAGACTTTTATTCAGTGCTGTTTACATATCCACGACCTTGGTGTTGCTAAAATCTTATTCTAACAGCTATTCCACAGCTCTGGTTTCTGACAGATTATAATTTCTAATACATAGTTTCTACCAAGAGTTTAGAGCTTCTAATGTATTGTTTCTACCAGGAAATACAAATATATAGGAGATTTTACCAAAAGTAAATTTTTAATAAACTATTATTATTTTTTTCTCTCTTGTTCACCCATCCTCTTTCTCCCTACTTCCCTCTCTCCTACCTTCTCCGTCTCTCAGCGTTCCCTTGCTGTAGCTCCACGGTGGTGGCGCTGTACAGTAACCAGCGTCTGGCGTCTGAGGTGGAGGCGGGCCAGCGCTGTGGGGTGGTGCTGGACCGAACCTGCTTCTACGCGGAGCAGGGCGGCCAGACGCACGACCTGGGCTACTTCACCAAGGACGAACTGCAGGTTAGAGAACAGCACGGGGTTGCACGCGTTGTGTAGGGGAGGGGTCGTTTTCAGGATGTGGGTCACAGTGTTTTGTTGCTTCCTGTTTTGGGATATAACTACACAGATGTGGTTTACTACATTTAACACATTAATAGCTGTCTGTATTGGTGTCAAGGATAACACGAAAGTTTGTAAGAGGAGATTAGATTTACTAACTTTGTGTGTGTGTTTGTTTCCAGGATGTGTTATTCCCTGTAGAGTGTGTGCGCTTGGCTGGTGGTTATGTGGTACATGAGGTCACTGCAACTGAGACTTTGCGAGCTGGAGACCAAATACAGCTTCACATGGACAAGGTACTTCATCACACGCATGCACACGTGACCACAGGCACAAGGTAGTTGTTAATGGTTTTGCTAAACGAACCCCGTTTTAACGTGTGTGTCTTGCTTTCGTTCTGATAATGAAACTGAAAACTGTGCGGTAGACTCGGCGTGTGGCCTGTATGGTGAAGCACACTGCCACACACGTGCTGAACTTTGCCCTGCGGGAGCTGCTGGGGTCAGAAGTTGTACAGAGAGGGTCCCACGTTACGGTGGACCGTCTCCGCTTTGACTTCAGCTCCAAGGTAAAAATGTGCAGACTCAAAGCAGACATGCGCACACTCACATAAACGCACGTCTGGACCATCCCTTGAATGGTAAATCCTTTCCATAACAATTTCCTGTACAAGAGGTAAAATGTGTGTGTGTGTGTGTGTGTGTGTGTGCATGCGTGCATGCATGCAGGCTTCTTTAAGTGTATCCCAGCTTCAGGAAGTGGAGAGGCTGGTCCAGAAAGTTATTCAACAAAACCATATGGTACACACACAGGAAGTCCCTCTAGCCCAAGCCAATCAGATTGAAGGACTGAGGACTGTGGATGAGGTAGCATCTGATATCAGCATGTCTTAGCGCTCCAGCTGGAGACTGTGTCTGTGAGATGTAGAAGTATTGCTACATGTGTGTGCGTGTGCGTGTACTTCAGCTGTATCCAGACCCGGTGCGTGTGGTGTCTGTGGGCCTGCCGATTCCAGAGCTCCTCCGTGATCACACACCCAGACGGGTTTCCGTGGAGCTCTGCTGTGGCACGTAAGCCTCCTTTCCGAACTTGAGCATGCCTCCATGTGCGTCCAGCCACATGCCTGTAGACACAGTGCTGCTTATAGCACCCGGCTGTTAGTCTGGCTGGCCACAATACCGTGCCCTCAGTGGAGCATGTTCAACTCAGTAGAAAACCACTTCAGAGTAAAATACAATGTATTGGAGAAGGGAATACGGTTTTGTATTTGATAAAGCCAACTTGAGCCAGTTGCTTACCTTACACCTGAGCAGAAATTGATTTGTTTGTTTGTTGTTAACCTTTAATTCTGTGAACAGGCATTTGCTGCGGACAGGAGGTATCCAGGACCTTGTTATCATATCTGAGCGGCAGATGGTGAAGGGCATCAGTCGGGTAATCGCTGTTACCGGGGATGACGCCAAGCAGGTGGGGCAAAATGGCTGCCATTTATCAGTGTTCTCAACAAAGGTATCCCATAATGCCTCTAAAAGGTTCCACTGCTCTTGGGCTGTTTCCGAGGATTCATGTAGGACGTTTTCAGCTGTATCCATGTAATCATGCAGCACGTTTTCAATAGCCAATCGGAATATCTCATCTCCATTCAATACCCAACCACTGCAATGTGACATTTTTGGTTGAACAACAGGTGAAATTAACATCTTAGCATTCATATGCTCTCCTTGTTACTTTTTACAAAGCAGTAAACATCTGCTCAATTCTGCATATTTGGTTAGTGTAGAGTTTAAACAGTTTTTGCGGCCTGTATCTGGGTAGTGTCCCTCGCGCTGAAAAGCCAAGCTCCGCCCTTGCATATAGCACTGATGCATTGTGAACCAATACATTTACTTTCCTGTTGCATAGGCACGGGAGGCGGGGCAAGCTCTGCTGGAGGAGGTGGAGTCTCTGACAGCACGCATTACTGCTAACCACACCCCTTCATCACAGAGTGCTCAGAGGCTCTCTAAAGAGGTTGGCCTGCTGACAGATGTACGTACCTCTACACCCCACCTTCTCTTTCCATCAGTGCTTTGCTTCCACGTTTCCTCCGCTCCCTCTAATCTGTGTGTTTGTATGCGTGCTGGTGTGCATGTGTGTATCAGGCTGCTGAGGGTACTCCCATACCACAGTGGCAGAGGAGAGAGCTTCAGACTCGACTGAAGTCTTTACAGAGGCACACCAACACTGTCATCAGAAAACTAGAAATCAAAGAGGTACATACACACACACACACTTACTGTATGCAGATACACTCATGGTGATGGAAATATGTTTATCCTTTAATGATGGTTGGTGTACGTGTGTGTGTTTGTGTGTCCTTCTCTGTAGGCTGCAGCTAAAGCTCTGGAGTTGTTGAAGAGACACTCTAATAAAACAGTGCTGGTGGACATCCTGGAGACCGACTCCATATCAGTCAGTCTTCCTGTTTCTCTCATTCACACTCTTCCTCACTCTCCTTCTTCCTTCTTTTTCCCTTCCCTGCTTCTTCTCTCGTATGTTTCTGTTCCTACAACTGCCTCCTTTTAACATACGCATGTGGTGGTGGTGGTTGTGCAGGTGGTGATGAAGACGGTGAACCAGCTCAGTGAACAGACTCCACACACTTTCATCATGCTCCTATCTCACTTGCAGCCATCAGGGAGAGTGCTGTGTGCTTGTCAGGTGCCTAAGGTAACACACACACACAGATCAAGACACAAAACATACGCACGTATTCATTTATAAATACAATTACAACTGCATTATTGAATAATGCTTCATCTTAACACCCCAATCACACCCCCACCCTTTCCTAATCGAACACTTTCTTTCCCCTCCCCCAGGGTCAGACGTCTGTGTCTGCAAGTGAGTGGGCCCTGGCCGTCTGTGGCCGTTTAGGGGGGAATGCGGGTGGCTCAGCCACAGTGGCTAAAGGGGTCGGCATAGCGACAAATGTCACCAACCTGCTGGACACTCTGCGCTGGGCTGAGGAGTTTGCCCAAAGCAAACAGCAGAACACACTCCATGCTCAGTGAGAGTATCCACACACACACACTGGAAGCCCTGAACTCAAAAGACCCCACGCCTTACACTATGATCTTATGGCTTAGTTGTTACAGATCTTACCATCCTGAATGTGATTTGTGTACTTGAATGATTAACCGTTCTAGACTTTAACAGCTTTAGTTAATATGTGACTGTGTAAATTTGACTATATATAATGTAAATGTTTAAATTCTATGTTAAATCTTGATTATATTTATGTTGATGTATAGCATTGAAAACTTCATACTTCAATCTTATTCCTTTGTTTTAAAAGGACTCTTGCACTGTAGTAAATATGTAATAAAATATTTTCTTATGTTCTTCATTAACATAATTTCGTATTGTTGAGAAAGGAAGGAGTACAAGTTAAACAACAGGAATCAAAACTTATACCTAGAATCATAAATAACCAAAGACAGACAAACATACAATTTAAAGAACAAGGACAAGTGCAACTGCAGTGTTTGTGGTCTTTTAAGTACTCAACAAACAGGTGAGTCTTCAGTCTACCTTTTGACGAAGGCAAGAGACTCAGTCCGCAGTTTGAACAGCTAGCGGAAGATCGTTCCACACTACATGCTAATGAGAGCAGAAGGCTGTTATTCGGTGCTGGACTATGGCCAGTGAGATTGTTCAGCGACCCCAGGATAGTATACAAATTAAAAGCCTTGTGGTAAGACATGTTCCCTGATCTGGAGCTCAGTTTGGAGAGAGCAGCTGCTTTTAAACTCTTCCCTTGTGCATGCCTGTGCTTCAACCCCATCTGGATACATGTCTGCCACTACAATCAGATATTTTCTACCTCCTTCCAATTAGGATCTTTGCAACCTCTAGCCTTGTTTCTTTGACAAGGAAGTTGAGGGGAGGACTGATCTTAAGAAACACTTAAGAAGCACAGATACGAGGCAAGACGAGACACATTTATTTATGTTGTACTTTCATACCTTGCAGCAATTCAAGGTGCTTCTCGCAAAAGAGATGTTCCATAGATTAAAACAATTGATGTAAATTGAAAAGAAAAACAGTTGATTGAAACAACAAATTTTAAGATCTCAAGAAGTAACTAAAAGACAAATGAGAATTAAAAGAAATAAAAGTGCTGAAAGTCAGAAGTGCAGTGCTCAGAAGAACTAAGGACACAAGAACTAAGAAAAACACTCAAAGCATGGTCAAAGTTTTCAGTGCAGGTTTAAAAGCATAATGGATAAATGCTGCCTCTGTGCTTAATATTTACAAAAGACGTTTGTCTTTTTTACTAAGTAACATGAATTAATACAGTGAGGAAAATAAGTATTTGAACATCCTGCAACTTTGCAAATTCTTAGGTGCATGACCACTGTGAGAAACATAATCTAATAAGTATTTGAACACCTGTGAAAATTAATGTTAATATTTGTAGTAGCCTTTGTTTGCAATTACAGAGGTCAAACGTTTCCTGTAGTTTTTCACCAGGTTTGCACACACTGCAGCAGGGATTTTGTCCCACTCCTCCACACAGATCTTCTCCAGATCAGCCAGGTTTCTGGGTTGTCACTGAGAAACACGAAGTTTGAGCTCCCTCCAAAGATTTAATATAGGGTTTAGATCTGGAGACTGGCTAGGCCACTCAACAAATTCCTTGGTTATCCTGGCTGTGTGCTTTGGGTCATTGTCATGTTGATAGACCCAACCACGACCCATCTTCAATGCTCTAACTGAGGGAAGGAGGTTGTTCCCCAAAATCTCACAATGCATGGCCCCGGTCATACTCTCCTTAATACAGTGCAGTTATCCTGTCCCATGTGCAGAAAAACACCCTCAAAGCATGATGCTTCCACCCCCATGCTTCACAGTAGGGATGGTGTTTTGGGATGGTACTCATTCTTTGTCCTCCAAACACGGCGAGTGGAATTAAGACCAAAAAGTTCTATTTTGGACTTATCTGACCACATAACTTTCTCCGATGACTCTGGATCATCCAAATGGTCATGGGCAAACTTAAGACAGGCCTGGACGTGTGCTGATTTAATCATGGGAACCTTCCGTGCCATGCATGACTTTAAACTATGACGTCTTAGTGTATTACCCACAGTAACCTTGGAAACAGTGGTGCCAGCTCTCTTCAGGTCATTGACCATGTCCTTCCGTGTGGGCTGATTCCTCACCTTTCTTAGTATCATTGATACGCCACGAGGTGAGATCTTGCATGGAGCCCCAGTCCGAGGGAGACTGACAGTCATGTTTAACTTCTTCCATTTTCTAATAATTGCTCCAACAGTATATAATACACAATATCATAAATATATAAAAATATAAATATAATAATTATAACATACTCTAGACTCATGGGATGTTCTATAAAACAGGATAGATGAGATCACCACTATGTCCATGGTCAACCACAGAGACAAAAATTTTTTTGCTGTGTTCCAAACCAGCAGAGCCTCAGACACTGTGACTTCATTCCTCACACACTCCCTCATCCCTTCCTCACACACTGAGGCCCACTTGTCTTTTTGGGGAGTCCTGTTAGGAGACAATTTCAGTAATTGATCCTGCTAAATAAAAGCAATGATGGGTTTCTTTATATCCGGATTAGTCAGGACATCTCTGAATTTGTTGATGCTCTTAACATAATGTCATGTCTGGCTCCACCTCTGCCCTCTTAGTCTGTTTTCATTGTTTTACTGTTCCCTCCTTATTGTTTGTAACCCTGTGCCTCATTAGCATTCCCAGGTGTTTGTACTTAGTTTTCCTTGGTTTGTCCTGTATACCCTGGTTTCAGTGTAGTCTGTGCTGGTCATTGTTTTGTGTTCAGCCTTGTGGTTTGTGTCTGTAAGTCTGCCTCTGTTTGGTTGAATTTTTATAGAATATTAAATATGAATAACTCACTGATGGATTTGACCTTGGGCTGTTTATATGACCCTGATTTTGGATTGCCCTTCACAACACCTCGCTCTTCTTTGCACATACGTCCGGCTCATCGCTCCCAGACGCCACTGGCGTTACACATAAGATGCTGATTTACGAATTGATTTGATGTGATTGCTAAAACTGATATCCGAGAATATTAGTACACTTAGGTTATGAGCTACCTATTTAGACATGAGGGCTTTCAAGTCCAAATAGGCAGCTAATGTATGTCTTATTGCTGCAGAATGTTTTGGCCCATAAAGTTCATCCCCAAACATCTGGGGAAGCACAGACATTTGTTGGTCAAAGATTTATTGTGGAGAAATTGGTACAAGTTCCCTGGAAGTTCTACCAGAGAAAGGGTATTCCAAAGAATTAGACACAATGCGTTTGAATTCAGCTAAAATAGATATGGAAGTGTATCTTTATGAGAACAATGAAGCATTTTTCATATGCATGCTTTTGTTATGTCAACACTGACTTATATACAAGGTTCAATATACTCAGTGGCACCCTTCAACACATAGCAAGAAAGCAGGTCTGGGCAGGGGAGAACAGTGTGTGTGTGTGGCAATCATGCAATCTTCGACGGGGTCGTGTGAGGGAGGTATATTTTGACTAGTACATGGTTGTGTAGTGCAATCACCTACTATCTTCCGCCTAGTTCATTGAATTGCTTTACCTAGTGAGGACTTAACCTAGGAGCATTTTCACTGCACAGTAGGATGTGTGTGATTGTGGTGTGTGTGAACCACAGGGGAAGCAAGGGATGAGACACCTCCAAACAAACACGAAGAACCATTACTCCAAGAACCATTACTGCATTTATAATGTCCTTATGTGCTTCTTCAGCCACTGTGCTGTTTTTATAGTGTCCTTATGCCCTCTAAATGCATCTAACACAGTAGGAGAGCTGATGGGAGAGGACCAATTTCTGATCAGATTAGTTTTGCCAGATTAGACCACAGGATGCAATTGAGTTGTACACTTAAATCGAGCAGAATACTAAAATGTTTGTCAGCAACAAACATACATGGATTGACTTGTAGGTACTTACAGTCATAAACTGCAGATCTCATTCAGATTAGATTTACTGCAAAGTGATATTTTTTTTCATAAAAATGAGTGGAATGCTTATCAACGTGTTCTTCACTGGAAAGATAAACTTGTGCAACTTGACTACAGTAGAACTTGAGCATCAGAAAACTTGTACAGGCTGAGCAGGGTCCAGGAAGCTCACCCTGCTCGTTCTACTGACGAAGAAAAGCTGCAGCCTGTCATCATTATGGTGATCATTCTCCTTGTTCTTGCTAATCACAAAGCAAAGACTTCAAGATGATGACTGCCAAAATGGGACACCTTTCTGTTCTGAAAGTGTCATCATCACAAAAACTGTTTGTCAGGAGCTGAACAACCTGAACAATGTGGCTAAGCATGTTATAGCCCCCATGGCTAAGCAGTAGCACACAAGCTTAAGGTCATGATCTGTCAAAGAAATCTTACCCTGAACTGGAGAAACACACTAGGCTAGTCAATGACATCTAACCACCCCAATCTATAAACATTTAGATTCAACTTGAGCAGCATTTGCAAGGCTGACTTACATGTCTGACATCAGTTCAAGACCTCACTAATGCTCTATTGGTTTAATTGAATCAAATCCGTGCAGCAACATTTCAATATCTAGTGAAAGTGTCTGAAATATGTGATATTAGATTTGACATGTAATGCAAAGTTTTCATCATCCAATAACACTCAATGAACACAGGAGAATTTGAGACTTTGAATAAAAGTTTAACACCTCTTAATGAGAAGGCAGATTTGTTGTAGATGTGTGAATTTCAATTAGTTGTCATCTGTCAGATCAGTGGAGAGAATGTAAACAGTACAGTAAAAGCAACAGTTTTGCAGTCCAGTGAAATCTAATATTGGTTGAAGTCTTTATCTAGAATAACTGATGCAACTTCCATGAAAGCTAATCCTTGTGTAGGAACAAGGAATTCCAAAGAACCAGCATGGAATCACTATTGTTTTCTCCTCAGTTAAAAAAGAAGTGAAAGCATATTTTTCTATGAACTGCGAAGGCTTCTTGAAATGCACACTGTAGAAAGGCCAGCACTAAAACACTTCCATGGTTGAATTAATCCGCATTGACAGTACTTCAGGTATGACTAGCCTACATACCACTCCAATTAGGACGTTCAAACGTTATGCTTTGTATGTCTGAAAAAAGAAAAAAAAACATTATTCACATTTAGAGGAGCCTACTGGATCAAACAGGGCCTGAGGCTGTCCCCTCACCTGTCAATCATGTCTCTTGTGTCCTCGTTTCCTTGTTCCATGTGCTTGTATTTATTTTCTCCCATGTGCTGGTGTTGTCATTTCGGTTCTTCCCGCCAGTTAATTTGTAACCCCGCCCCTCGTTGCTGGTTTCATGTGTTCATAGTTTAATTCCTTGTTAGTGTAGTCCTTTTACACCCTTTGTTTTCTGTTAGTTGCTGCACTTTGTTGTTTTGACAGTCTTGTTGAGGTTCGCGTCTCTCATTAGGTTTAGGTTGGTGTTTGTGTTATTAGCTCAGTGTTCGTTTGGACTTTTGTTTTGTGTAATCTCCCTGTCTTAAGTATGACTAAGGCCTAGCTCACACGTTGACGGGTATCTTGTAAAACTAATACATTTTTACGTGTTTGGGGCTTTTGTCCACATGAAAACGTAGTTTTGCATCACCAAAAACGATTATAAATGAAAACTCCGGGCAAAGTGGAGATTTTGAAAAACTCCGTTTTAGTGTATGCATGTGTACTTGTAAAACGGCGTTTTTACTCTCTCAAACGTCACCGTTTGCGACAAATGCGGCGATGCCGTCACACATGCGACTGGTATTTACTTTTTGTTTTGATGAAAATTAACCACAACAGGAAGTTGTGTTTGTTGTGAGGGATTCTGATTGGCTGACACAGGTTTTAGCTTTATGTTAAACTGACACCTATGGGCTTGGCGTGTTTACGACAACACTAAATGGCGTATTTGTGCGGGTACATGTGGATAAAAACTTTTTTTAAAACGATCACGTGTGTATGACATTTTTTTAAACGATGTGGGGGAGATATTCGTTTTTATAAATACCCGGCTACGTGTGGACTTGGCCCCAGACTGGTATCGCTCTCTGATTTATCTGGCGTTTTAATCATAGACTGTATATATAGCAATGCGACTGGTATATAGAGATACCACTACGTATTTAGAAAGGGTATTTTACTTAAAAAGCACGCATCTGTCCCCATCAAAGACAGACAGACAGGGGAACAACTTGCATTACAATGTAATGACAATGTAGAGGACGGCATATGATATTCAAACATCTATATATTAAACGGGTCAGCAACAGGGGAAAATACTTCATTCATAAATATAGATTATTTTGAAGGTTAAATAAAGTTTACCTGATAAAGGAAATATGTAACGGTATGGAGCTAGGAGGCGGACACACGTGCTGAGTAGAGCTGGATTTATTAGCTCGGCTGCTAACATGCGCAACCCCAGTAGCCTCCTCCAGCCGAGCCATATACCTCTAACCACGTTACTTCGTAGTATTACTTTGTTCCTCGTCATTACCGACAACCTTATCGAAAACCGACATCTTATATACGTGACAACCTGACTTATTTCCTTTTTAATAAGATATTTGCCAAATATTCCCTAATTATGTCTAATTAGAACAAACTAAACAAAATGAACAACTACACAAAACAACTAGACAAAAATGAAGTTATAATCACAGTCCTCACAGGACTGAAATGTCTGGTTAACGTCTTATTTTATTTTGATGACTTATCTGGATGTGTAGGCTATTCCATATAAAGCACATTTACATTCAACAAGGGTTATTTTAATAAGGGTAGTATAATCTTGGTGAAGCTAACACAATGCCTGACGAAATTATACTCCCTACTATCATCTGTAGCGTCTTTATGTGCGTGCAAACGAGGGGAGTCGGATTCTCCCGACAAGTCGGAATTTCGGCACAACACCTGTTAATGAAATGAAAGGATCACTAGACTAGAATACAAACCTATGCCAAGACACTACAGAAGAAGAGAACATAAACCTTAACACGGAACGTAAATAGCAATCTCAATATGACTAGTATGCAGGATACATAAACATTCGGAAAGACGGAAGATGTGGACAAGACAGGAGGGGCGGATGCAGACATGACAAAATAAATATAAATTGCCACCCCAAATTGTGACATTTAAAATATAGCGCAACTTGTTTTCCTAATATTGGGACACAGTCATGCTCACCCTCATGAAACCCTTGGAGGGGCACTCGGAAGTTCTATCAATCAAAACATAACAAAAACAACAGAGAGCAAGATGCAACAAGAGTCGAAATCTGAAACTCATTTGCCAGCCAACAGGATCATGCCACCTCAAGATTATTCAAATCAGTTTTTACATGGAAAGATTATAAAAACCTCTTAAACCCCAAATTATGTTCTGATAAAGAAGCTACAGATAAAACAACTTTAGCTGAACAGTTTATGATACTGTAGAGAAATGGCAGGATCTGGCAAAGCTGTTGTTAAATATCTCAATCAAGACTTCAGTGCACTGAAGAGCCAGTCTAGGGCAAAACAAGAATTATTCTCAGATCCGACTTTCCCAGCAGTGGCTGAATCTCTGGGCTTTAAGGAGTTAGGACCAAAGTCTGATAAGGTCAAGGTGTGGAATGGAAAAGGCCCAAAGTAAGTACTGTTTTTTGGGACATTTTTAAGAGTATTACTTTTAACTGATAAAAGGCACCATTTATATTATGAAACAATGTAGATTATCTGAGGAACTGTGAAATATTTTTTAATAGAAAATATTTATGTATGTTATAGTTGTCTAGTGCATAAACACATTTGAACTAACAATTGAGTTTGGTAAATAGCACCATTTCTGACAGCACTGACCTCACGTTGGTCTACTCTTGAACCCTAACCCTAAAGTACTCATGACATTTATCAAATAATGTGTTTTGTATTTAATTGCCTGTATTTATTAATATTTCCATGCATTTATTCATTATAAATATGTACCATTTGTATTCAGACTTCAGAGACCTTCAGACAGTTTCAAGGTCCTTATGATGGTGTCTTACACCAGGCTTATAGCTGCTCTAACTCAGCTGATAAATGTTCCTGCTGCTCACATTTTCAATAATGTGGTATTTTCATTTAAGGAAATCACTAATAACCCTCAGTTCATCGTGGAAGGGGCCACAAGGACTGATATCTGCCAAGGAGAATTGGGTGAGCTTGTTACAGTGTCACCTGAAAGAAATTAAAGTTTCATACAATTGATGTATGGGCTTTGTACTGAAAGCTGTAGTGTCAGTCCACACCTCACTGGTAAATTGATTAAAAACAACTTGGTATTGGGTTCAAAGAACCCTTGAAACCAACATATGATTTATCCTTCTTTTCAATTGCTGTGCTTTGTAAAGGCTTCCTGCTTCATTTTGACTTACATACTAGTTGAATGACCATTGAATATAATGGTTTCAACATAGATAGATAGCTGAGACCTAGGTTAGGATTTCTCTCTGTTAGCAATAAAAAAAAATAGAAAAATACAGTATAAAATGTTTGTAAGTACATATATTAAAATGCACATAAATATGCATTTGAAGTTTGTTTAATATACTGAACATTTTTAAAGTGGAAGATTTCTCACACTCATCCCTGCAGGTGACTGTTGGCTGATGGCTGCTATTGCCTCTCTGACTTTGAACCAAGACATCCTAGCACACGTGATCTACCCAGAGCAGAACTTTACTGAAGACTACGCTGGCATCTTTCACTTTCAGGTTGGGTTATTCTGCTTCCGTTTTAGTTCTGATTGCTTTGTTGAGCAATGCTGCAATGACATGGTAGAAAAGCTGTTGGAACGCCGTGGGTAGTTCTCTAATCCTTTCTCTCCACAGCTGTGGCAATACGGCTGCTGGCTGGACGTGGTCATTGACGACAGGCTGCCCACCAAGGATGGGAAGCTGCTGTTTGTTCATTCAGCTAACAGAAATGAGTTCTGGAGTGCCCTGTTGGAGAAGGCCTACGCTAAGTGAATATGTGTTGTAGTAGCCATACCAGGCTGAGATGGTGAACAAAATGCTCTGAGCTCTGACAGGACTGTTGCATTAGTCAAATTACGTGAGAGTACAGCCGGTATTTTAGAGCTATAAAATATGCAAACTGAGCAACATTGGCCCTAGTGAGTTTGTATGATGAAAAGCCAGCAGGCATGGAGATGCCGCACCTCACAGAGTTCTTGTATCTCTGTGGCAGGGTAAACGGCTGCTACGAGGCCCTTTCCGGAGGCTCCATCACCGAGGGCTTCGAGGACTTCACAGGTGGCATCGCAGAGAGCTACGTGCTGCGCAAGGCCCCACCCACCCTGTTCAACATCATCCAGAAGGCACTGAGTCGTGGCTCTCTGCTGGGTTGCTCTATAGATGTGAGTGTGTCTCCCTGCACCGCACCACATTCCAGAACGAGCTGGATCAGTCCACACACCTGGTCCAGGTTAACACACTAGAACACTAACACAAGTGATCCAGGATAACACACTAGGACTCCAACAAAACTGATCCAGGATAACACCATGATAAGTTTGAACAGAGATTTGGGTCATATTGTATCTCTAAACAGGTATCAAGTTCATCTGAAACTGAATCTTTGACCAAACAGCAGCTGGTGAAAGGACACGCCTACTCTGTCACAGGGGCAGAAGAGGTCAGGTCCCTCCTGCACACACACACACACACACTCACACACACACACACTCACAAACAAAACACACTCATGCATACATGTGTATGCCAATGGGATTGACAGATGATATTTGGAACACACAGATGGTTATGCCAATACGTGACTCTGCAGCGTGTGGAAAAGAAGTCTAATCTAACTTTCAAAAATTACATTTTAATATAATTTTAAAATATTTCTGAATCTCCAAATCTTCATGTTCAGACTGATCACTTGTGGTTTCTGTGTGGTTTTTGTGGGTAATACAGTATCTTATGTGTTTTCCCCATTCATTTTTTGTCGTTTTGTTTTAAAAATGTTATCAGACATAAGACTTATTTACATGAAAAATATATTACATTACATGGGCTGTAGAGGGTGCAAAAGTTCTGTCTCTGCCCTAGGTCCAGGTCCACATGGATGGGGGCACTGTCCAGCTGGTGCGGCTCAGAAATCCATGGGGCAGTGTGGAGTGGACTGGAGCCTGGAGTGATCAGTGAGTCTTTTTGTGTTTTGAGCTGATTGCTCATTAGATTTGTAGTTCTTGGAACTATTAAAAAATGATGAGAGTCTTCACATCGTTGTCAGCTCCAAAGAGTGGGACCAGGTTCTGCCAGAGGAGAAGGCCAAACTCAATCATTCAGCTGATGATGGAGAGTTCTGGTGAGGACGACAAGACATTTAACTAAAGTACCAGAGGAACATAGAAAACAGAACTCTGAGTTTCTCTCTCTCTGTTTCTCAGGATGGCCTATTCAGATTTCATCCAGCATTACTCAGATCTGGAGATCTGTAATCTGACTCCAGACACTGTGAGCAGCGACAGTGTGAGTCGCTGGAGTCACCACCAGTTCAAGGGCACGTGGAAGGTGGGATCTACTGCTGGTGGCTGCAGGAACAACCCAGGTACCTGTCAATCACGCACCTGTAGCCAATCACACATCTGATAATGTAATTACATGGACCAATTGAACATAGAATTGTGTATGGTATGCAGCAGCCAGCCAATTTCCGGTACTCTACAGGCATTTAAATGTATTCTGATTGAATTGTAGTTTAAATTAAACAAATCATAGGCAGATCAGCAGGTTATTGACCAAATGGGTTCATGACATCCATGACAACTATTTATATATACTGGATTTACAGTATTAGCTGGGGTGCTAACAATAATCATTGCTTGAAAAACCCCAGGTATCTGATTTGCCTGGCATCACACATGTGGTTCTGTGTGGAAAACAGTTGGCCCAAATCCAACCCAGATAGAAAACTGAGATAAAATTATGTAAATATATATGAATTTTATGAAAACATGAAAATGAAGACATGGACAAGACTGACAGGAGGGGCGGAACCCCTTTGTTACAATACAACACGTTACAAAGAAGCTTTAGAAATGTTTGGGTCCAGATCCCTAGTGAGCAAGCTGGCAAGAAGACTGTCAACGAAAAACTCTATGGGGAGAAGTGGGAAGAAATCTTGTGAGGATCAAGACTCAAGAGGGAACAAGACCTCGTTCAGCAGCCCAGTTAATAACCAGTCCATGGTTTTAGCAGCATCAGTTCATCTAATGCCTGCACTGGGACATTTTCTGGCATCATTTTATATGCTTTCTCACCGATGAGCAAGTGTAGTCCAAAGTTGATATCAGCTCTGCAACATGCAAATAAATTTAATTTACGGGGGCAGACACAAACACTGAGAGAAGCAAGATTTATTATACACAACTCCAAACTCTAAGTCGTGGTCACGGTCCATGGTCGTTTTCATAAAGCAGTCCGAAACAAAACTCATACACAACGAACACGAAGACATACTCACACAATACACAAAATAACTCACAGTTGAAACATAACACCAAGAACAAAGCTGCACTTACACAAAATAACCCGCAACATGATAAGACAAACACGAGGCATATCCTATATACTATCACTAAACAAGAAACAAATGAATTCACTAATGAGGGGCGGGGTTACAAAATACAAGGAGGGACTCGACTGACAGCACGCACATGGTTACATAAACAAAAGGCAGGGCAGGCAGAGAGGCAGAGGAGGAGCCAGGCATGATATTATCAAAGAAATGAGCTGCTCAAAATGTATTGGAGAAAACGATTGTCTGAGTTGAAAGATGGCAAAACTGAATATTTTGTTTAAATAGCCAAAACCTGTTAATGTAATGGAATAAATGTATTTTGTATAAACCCTGTGTTTTGTCCAGATACGTTCTGCTCCAACCCCCAGTTTGTGATAAAGTTGGAGGAGGTGGATGACGACCCCTATGATGGCATAGATGGCTGCTCATTTGTGGTTGGCCTTATGCAGAAAAGGAGATGCAAAGACAAACAGTTTAGATGTGACTTCAACACCATTGGCTTTGCAATCTACAAGGTAACATGAAATCCCACAGATTTTGTACTGCAGTCCTAGTACAGAATGACACTACTGTAGTACTAGTGGAGCGTCACCACCTTATTTTTCTTGTTATACCATTACATTGGAGTAGTAACACTGCAGGAACCAGCTTCAGTAACACAACCTTTCATCATTTAAAAAGAACTATCCTTTGTGTTTTAGGTTCCAGACGAGGTGTGTATGAAGCATTAGGCCTCAATATGCCATAATGCTTTGTCCTTGGTGTGACGACCATCCACAAGCTACAGTAGCACATCTTTCAGTCCTCTAGCCCTTGTATCATTACTCTGCATTCATGTTCATTTCATCATTGATGAGTTTGCATTGCTTGTGCTCTAGTTTATAGGTCTCCGGAACATTCATCTGGGATCTGACGACTTGTTGCATCTGAAAGCAGCTGCCATGAGCGACGTGTTCACAAACAAGCGTGAGGTGTGCACCCGATTCATGCTGCCGCCGGGGGAATACGTAATCATTCCTTCAACCTTCGAGCCACACCGCAAGGGCAACTTCATCCTGCGCGTGTTCACGGAGAAGCTGGCTACCGCCAGGTACAGTCATCTACCTCCCATTAAGTTTGCACACAGGACAGCCCGAGGGAGGAGTCAGGGGCGAACCCTGACAATTTTGAGTGAAGAGGTTTTGTGTGCCTAATCTTAGTGGCCTACAACAGTGCCTTAGCCAGTGGATTTTTCAGATAGGAAACTCCTGACAAATCTCTCTCTATCTGTCATTGTAGCCCAGTGGAGACAGACATCAAAGCAAATATTAACCAAGAGGTAAAGCTGAACAAACAGGATCACATATATTGGCCTGAACAACCCCCGATTCTAGTGAATCAGTTTCCATTTAATTAAGCACATCATTTCTGTCTTACAGGAGAATATCTCTGAGCAAGATGTGGACCCAAATTTCAAGAACCTCTTTGAGCTCAATGCTAAAATTGTATGTGATCACACTGAACTAAATCTAACTTGATTGATCCATTATTTGACCTATTACACTGATTTTCTTATTTTACTTATTTTACTGTTTAAACTTATTTTCTGACCAGGACTCTGAAATGTCAGCAACTGAGCTGCAGAAGATTCTGGACAAAGCTGTGTCTCAACGTAACATTGCTCTCTCTCTCTCTCTATCTGTCTCTCTCTCTCTCTCCATTTCCCTATCCTGCACACATTTTTGAGTATTGGGCAAGGTCAGGTCTTGATTACTATAGCCATGCCATTCTGAATTTTGCTCAACAGGAACTGACCTGAAGACAGACGGCTTCAGTCTGGAGACCTGCCGGAACATCATCAGCCTGGTGGATGTATCCTCCCTTTGATGAGCGTGAGACGGGACTCAAGCACAAGTTGTTTTGTTCAGGCTTTTTATTTTGTAACCAAAAGGATGCAGAATGTAGAACAGCATGTGGAAAAACAAAAAGAAACAAAGGGCCACATGGTGATGCTGGCGAGGAGGCGTTACTCCATGCCACAACGTTCTCCTGTCAGCTTCAATCCACCACTGCGGTCACGTGCAATGCTGAGCTGGACTAGTAGGCTCGAAATTCCCAGTCCCACTTTAATGGCTTTAGATATTATATCTACGATATTCTCAACAATAGTTTTGCATTTCTCCTTTGCTGTAAATTGGTGGAGGAAATGTAGGACTGTGCAAAAAAATTGCACATGAGCACATATCTGTTTCTAAGTAGAAAATTTGCCAGGTAACATCTAAGGTTATGGCCTTGATCATCACTCAGAAAGACGGTAATGGAACACTTGGACTGCTGGAATTTCACATCATCTGTTTGAAGCTGCAAAGATACCAGGTATATGACATGCACACCCATTATAGCAGGTACTTCCTAGAGTGCTACAGCAATTTTCAGCTTAATTCAGCATCAAGACAATAACAGAAGAACCCTCCATTGCACTTGGTGTCTCTCCTCCTGGTTTCAAGGAGATTCGTATGAATGAAATAGTGGTTTAAAGCACTGATTGATTGCCCAGAATTAGCTGTGAGCTACAATATATCTGTGTGGCACAAATTCTCTCATGACCTTATCAGGAGATCTTTAAGCTCCACGATATGGACAACTCAGGCACCATGAGCTCCTTCGAGATGCGAAAAGCACTGGCTGAAGCAGGTAAGGATTGTTTAGACCGCAGTTCTCCCAACATTAGGTCTGCACAATCGCACCACAGCACAGTTCTCCAACACAGTGGAGCACAGTCCTCCAACGTCACAAAACAGTCACACGACAGCACAGTTCTCCAACAGCTGAGCTGGCCTGTAATTGGCTTCTTTCAGAGCAAAGTCACACTCAACCACTAGATGGAGACAAAGAACAGTTAATGGATGTTAAGGCAATCTGGAAGTCTGGCGCCTCTCATTGAGTAATAGTGTAATGTAATTAAACTTGTAGAGTTAGGGGTAAGATTTTACAAAGAAGCAGTACACAAGATTTCAGATGAAACAGGACATTTTGAACATAAGTCACTGTCCTTTCTTTGAAACCTTGTGTAGTACAATGAAATAAATAATTTCTCTGATAATGTTTACTATATATATATATATACATATATAGTATACTGTATAGTATATATATAGTATATATATAGTATATATATATTATATATATATATATATACAGTTTATAAAGTTTCGACTACAAACCTCCACCCTGTTGAACTTTACCTCACCTAATCCATTGTTGTCCAACATTTTAAATAATTCTGCATGCAATAATACAACAGATCAATTTCTGCAGAAATAAACCGTGTATTATCATAGCCAATACAACAGCATAATTCAGCAGTTAAATATCAGGGACTTACTGAACATGCACTCCAAACGCACCAGGCAGCTGACAAAGCTGTCGAAGTTAATGATGAGATCAGGGTTACTGTAGCGAGCCACAAGGATTTGGTGTAGTGTGTTATTCAGAGAGAATCCTGCAGGATACACACCCACACATATTCAAACTCTGCCACCTGCTTAAATGTCCAATACAGAGGTTACAGCTTTTGAGTCTGAAAAGAGGCACTTCAAAGCCCTTGACTACCATGTTCAGGTGAGTTGGGAGCTGTGATACAATACAGACAGAGTTCTAGCTCTGGTATTATTGAACAGGGTTCTTCTGCACATCTGGAAGGTATGGAAAAGTAGGGAATTTAAAAGCACTTCTTCTGGGAATGTTAGACATGTAAAAATGTTTAGGAAAAATGATAAACAATTCATTGTTGAAGTATTACAGCTGCAAGAGCAAAAGACTGAATACCTGCTTGGTTCAAACACTGTCACCCTTAATGAATGTTACATTATGTTAAATTACACATTTTTTACTTTTACATTAATGACTGTAAAGGGTTGGTCAGACCTGCCTCCTCCACAGCCCGTCTCATCTCCGTTGAGCTCATTGTGTGAGATTTGTCTTCATCTTTCTCATAATAAATGTCCTAATAGAACATACACACAGTAGCCCATCATCACACTTCCCAGAGCATTGCTGTATAATAACATAATGGCAGCAGCAAATATCTGAACTGTAGTAAAATATTCATTTGTATAGATTGAACTGGGATGATTAAAAATGTTTAAATGAAATATTTTACCCCATATCTTAAAATCTTGCCCCAGAGAACTTCAACATCCCCCAGACTCAGTTTTGCCCTCCCATCTTTCTGTCATCATGATGTAAGGGTCACACAGCCAATTTACAAGCACAGAAGTAATATATTGTTAATATTATTGATCAGTAACAATATTTTTTTAGTTATAATTGTATATGACATTGGTATTGGTATTAGTAGAATTAGTAGGAATAGTATTGGTAGTGTCTTGGTGGTATTAGTAGTATTAGCAGTTGCTTAATAATAGTATTGGTAGTGTCTTAGTGGTATTAGTAGTTGTATATTAATGGTATTGGTAGTATCTTAGTGGTATTAGTAATATCTTGCACCTGCATGGTATCTACTTTATTTGTGCTTACATATTATTCTTATTATTATTTAGTAGTAGAAGTGGTGGTGTAGTAATGGTATTGGTAGTATCTTGGCAGTGTTAGGGGGTATTATTCGTGGCCTGCTCCTATTTGGTGTACATTCATCAGGATACATCCAGCAGGTTAACCATATGGCGACAGGTTTCCAGGCTAAACCCTTCAGTACGTATACCTGTACCTATAAAATATGAACACCACAAGGTCATACGCTCCAGAGCACTCCTGTAAGGCCGCCAGGCTAAGAGAGTCTGCCAAATTACCTAAAGGTAAATGTTAAAAGAAGGGAAGGGGTGAAATAAAGGAACACTGAGGAGAACTTACACTTGATCTTTCTGTTCAGGATGTTCCTCAGCTCGAAGGCAGAGAATTCGTCAGCCTTAAAGAGATGGAAGGACAAACTAAGCACTTTTCAGGTGAATTCTAGATGTCTGATCTGGGGATCTTTGTTGTGCTTAAACACGGACCTCAGCAGCATACTGGCCAGAGGGGTTTCTGAACACAGCATCCGTCTCGTGCTTCAAGGCCTCCATCTAAAACAATTGTATTGTTTACAGTGGTTTTCTCCACAGTATCATTTACTAAACAGATATAGCACAAAATGTCATAGATGAGAATTTTACCTCCTTAACATTTGACTCCACATGGTTATCAAGCTCTCTGGAATAAAAACAGAAAGTAGTGTGTCTAAAACATAAATATCTGACTTGTCTTAATTCTTGTTCAAATGCTCTTTTTTTCAGCTGAGGTGAAGTTGTACGATATTTACAGAAAAGCTGGTTCGAGATCAGTTTTGCCTTCCAACTATACGAGGATTATATGGGAGGGCACTGGTTCTGGAACTGCCTCCTTGTTCCAGGTGACCACAGCTTGGTAGCTAGCGCACCTTAAGTCTCCCTGCATCTTGAAGAAGACACGGAGGCAGAAGTCTCCATTCTGGCCTGGTTTGAAGGTGGAGGGGATGATGACGTACTCGCCGGGGGGCAGGCGAAAGGAGCAGCTGACCTCACGCCTGTTAGTGGTCTTTGAACGGGCCATGGAGATGTTGCGTTGGAAGAACCTTCGCCCTAGGCGAACATTTCTCTGCCCTGAGTGCTGAGGTAAGCAATCTGACAGTTAAATCTGTTCTTTACCAAAACTCATCCAACCAGAAAAAAAATGAGCAACCTGGCCAAAAAGTCTTGTACAGTTGTTCCTAATCCCATCCTTGGAGACTCCCAATCAATCCCCATTTTGTGTTCCAATCTACCTCCCAACGTAGCTGATCTGAGCAATAAGTGTTTTGCCTGTGTTTACGTGAGTTATGGAACAAATGTGTGGGACAATATGAATGAGCAGATGTGTGGATGGATATCTGCTGCTTTGTGGACGTACCTCTGCAGGAAGCTACGGGAAGCAAACAGAAAGACATTAACATTTGGTGTAGATCAGGGCCTATAAGTGTCATAATTTGTCATGAACAAAGAGATCTTAGGTAGATCTAATGTAGGTTAATCTATATATGTTCATTAGGGTTACAAATGGGCAGTATTTTGACTGTGCTGAAATACTGAAATATTCATGGTTCTGAAACTCCTGCTGGCACTACTGTATCATTTTAATTGTTCCTCTGCTCCAATATATGTTATTAAATGAATGAAGAACTAGATAATAAGTTGACTGTTTCGAACAGGCAATTTTGCATCATAACTGGAGTTTGGAAAGCATGCACAGCTGTGTCTCACTAGCAGTGTCAGTTTGGGGAAATATTAAAAACTTTCTGTGCTCACTTATTCTCACTCATAACAAATTACCTTATAGATGGTGACCCCAATGAAGAGCATAACTTGTTGGAGATTCATCACCTTGCGACGGTTCTTCTGGATCAAATCCACCACAAAGCTGCAGCCCATCCCGCCATCACGGGCATCATCATCCTGCTCATTCAGCTTGATTACAAACTGCGGGTTCATCCAGAATGTATCTGGAGAATATTGCAAGTGACGTCAGAAAAGAATGTCAGATCTGTGTCAACCCTGTAAGTCTACATCTACAGACATGCAAATGGGGGGTCATAATTATCTTCTTAGAGTAAGAAGGTCTGGAAAGGTCAACGGTCAGCTAGCACTTTTTATCTGCTTATGAAACAATGATGTGGCAATAGAAACTTAGTGTCCTACAGCTGGGAGCTGGGTGCATAAAACTGGGGTAGTTGTAGTCCTACAGCTGGAGAGGAGGTAAATGCTGGGGTAGTTGGAGTCCTACAGCTGGGGAAGAGGTAAATACTGAGGTAGTTGGAGTTCTACAGGCAGGGAGGACATAAATGCTAGGGTAGTTGGAGTCCTACAACTGGGGAGGAGGTAAATGCTGGGGTAGTTGGAGTCCTACAACTGGGGGGGACGTATATGCTGGGGTCGTGGGGGTCTTACTGCAGTTGTTCACACAGCCCCCTGCTGTAGATCCTTTCCTCCAGCTGCCTTCAAACATGGAGAGAGTCCACTTCTTCTCCCCAGCACTGTCCAGCACTTCTTGACTCAGATTACAGATCTCCAGACACGTGTAGTGTCCCAAGAAATCAGAGAACGACATCCTGAAACAGATACAGAATCACACAGCGGATATATAGTGAAGATACGAAACTTTATGGCACTTGTCTATAGTGTGGTATAGAGACCAAGGACTTTCACTGAAAGTAAATTATGCAAAAGTAAGATATAAGGCATGATAACTTGTGATATATGTAAAGCACAAAGGTGTGAATGACCAGAACTCTCCATCTTCTGCTTTGTGCCTCAGTCTGGCTCTGTCTTTCCGGCAGATCTCATTCCATTCCGGTGACCTGCCAGCCAATCACATCGCTTCGGTTTATAAATCAGCACAGCCAATTTAAACTAGTACACATTACAATGTTGCTGCAGAAAAACGATAATAAATAACATAAATTATAACAACGAAACAGCAATTCAACATTTAACCAGGAAAACAACACACTAGTCCTATCAATTCAACTAACAAAAAAATTCAGTTAGAAATGAGAAGGCCTGAAACATGTTGCAAATTTAGCATCATTTTCTAGCAGTCATGCAAATTGTTTTTGTTTGTTTTTGACACCACTTTGCTCTGTAAATGCAGGTTATTCATGAATACAAAAAGCAAAAAGTCAAAACAGCAACTGACTGAAACTATAACAAGGGATTACAGACAGCATCCCCATAACAACACAGGCCATGCCCCATGACGCCAGGTGGGTTCAAAAACAACACTAGACTGGATGAAGATTGATCCACTTTAAAGCCTTTGTGTGTGTGTATGTGTGTGTGTGTGTGTGCATGTGTTTGTGTATGTGTGTGTGTGCATTTTTAATGAGTTCTTGGAATTGACTGTGTTTTGTTTACATTGTTCTCATGGGTGTTTTGTGTATTGCATAAGAAGCTACAGAATAACCCACCCATCACTCCAGGGGCCCTTCCACTCTACCATCCCCCACGGATTCCTGATTCTTATCAGTTGAATCAGATCCCGTCTGGACTGCTGCTTCACAGATAAAAATAACTTTCAGTTAAGATAAAATTTGACTTGTGAACTGTATATTCCACATGACAGACTATACATATGAATATTCCTTTGAAAATGATTTCACTAAAACAGCATTTTACAGCCACCATTTCTACAGAATCAAAAGTACAAACTAGTAAACAAGCTTTGTTTTTAATACAGATATATTTATTCAACTGCTCTTGGCTGCTCCCAATGGTTGGTTTTGGTAAATCAGTTGCTGCAAGCAGAGCCTAACTTTAGTTGATGTTCATCCCATTGGATGAGACTTACACACAAGCACAGGAATCCACATGAAAACCTGGAGCCAGAGCCACAAGGCACCTCCTCAGCTCCAGTCACAGAGTATGCATGGCCTTTCACCAGCTTCATACTGGACACCTCCTCTGGCCTGGAATTCTGGGACACATTGAAATCACAACTAATGTAGACCCCCCAATGACACTGACGGCAGAAGGCAAGCCTGAGAGAAACAGTACTGATCTACAACAATCCAGAACCTTCACAGTTTACTGTTAATCCCAATCCCACAGATCATCCCAAAGTTTTGTCAGGATAGAGTTACAGCTAATGTTAAAGGTAGTCATCTACCTGCTGCTGCTAACATGAAGAACGAAAGCATAAAAAACAAAAGCTAAGAGGTAAGCTCTGTGGGTTCCTGGAATGGGTACGGAGCTTCATAACGTGTCTCACCGGAATAGTGCAACACAGCACCGAGCCCGTCATGAGAGACTCTCGGATGGTTCTGAACAAGTCGGGGCTCGCCTCCCTCAGATTATGGACCTCCGTGATGCCACCGGTGAAGTCCACTGCTGCCTCGGTGGGCAGACCTCCAGAGAGGGCCTCGTAGCAGCCATTCAGCCTGCGTGCATATGGGAGAACATGGAACCAATGTGACTGCTGTGTTACAGAGTACAAACTGGTTCTCCCAGCGCATGGTTGGGCTTCTGCAGTTTCAGGTTAACAGTGCAAGCTGAGTGATATAGAGGAAGATGGCTCACACACACCCACACACTCACTTAGCATAGGCCTTCTCCAACAGGGCGCTCCAGAACTCATTCTTCTTCTCCGAACGGACAAACAGCAGCTCCCCATTTTTGGTTGGCAGTCGGTCATCAATAACAACATCCATCCACTCGCCATACTGCCAGAACTGTACATTGGAGTTTTGAGCACTCACTGTACATGTTACATTTTAAAAAAGGAATTTTTTAATTCCTTATATTTAAAGGGGAATTTGCAAGAGAGGTAAATACATACAGTATACACACAAACATAGGCAGAAAGAGAACAAGATGATAACCTGGAAGTGAAAGATTCCAGCATAGTCCTTGTCAAAGCTCTGCTCAAGGGGCACCACACGGGCTAGTGCTTCCTGGTTCAGGGTGAGTGAGGCAATGGCTGCGAGGAGCCAGCAGTTGCCTGGGAAACCAAAGGTGATTGGTTACACAGCTTCACTGTTCATTTTATCTCACTCAGGGCCCAAATACTATGGACACTCCTAATGCTCAGTAACACATTAGGCGTTAATTAAATATTTATTTACTGTGGTGTCCGCCCTGTTTGTTTCAGTGTTTGCAAGATTCCACCCAATGGCCACACATGTCGAGATATGACTTAAAAAAACAGGAGTGGCTTCATTACACTGGTGAGCTGGCCTCCATTTTAACAATTACTACCCAGTGCCAAACTACTCCTGGAAGCATTGTCAACATAAACGCTTTAAAAAAGCAACATAAACACTTTTCCTCTGTGGTGTGATCAATCACACCTCAATACCTCGATCACAGCTGACCATATCCAGCAGATTTCTCCTCTGCAACATACAGAGAATATGACCCTTTCTTTCACAGGAAGCTACCCAGGTATTTGTGCAGTCTCTCGTCATCTCAAAGCTGGCCTATTGCAATTCCCCACTTGCGGGTCTTCCTTGCAGGTGATCAGACCTCTACAACTGATTCAGAATGCTGCAGCATGACTGGTCTTCAATCTCCTCAAGTTCTCACACGTTACTCCACAGCTGCGCTCTCTCCAATGGCTTCCAGTAACGGCATGCATCAGATATAAAACCTTGATGCTTGCCTACAAAGCCAAAAATGGAATAGCCATGTCCATGGTCAAAGCCCGATCACTTCCGAATCTCAAGTATGACTCGACTCGAAACGCCATGCTTAAAGTCTCATGAAAGACAAAACTCAAGACTATTATCTGTTCCGGCTCCGAGATGGTGGAACGATCTTCCAATTGCTGCTTAGAGTATCTTGCCATCTTCAAACATAGACTGAAAACTCACTTGTTTGTTGAGTATTTAAATGAGCACTAATTCAGCAGATAGCACTTGTCCTTGTTTTTAAATTGTATGTTTATCTGTCTATGGTTCTTTGTGCTTCTCGGTTTAAGTTTTAATTCATGTTTAAGTGAGCCTATTAAATCTAAATACTAGGTAATGACATTGATTCCTGTAGTTTAGTAGTTGTCTGGCTCAAGGGTATCCTGAATTCTAACCTATCTATGCTACTATCTAGGATGTATTCTGTGAACTGATGCAAAGCACTTTGTAAGTCGCTTTGGATAAGAGCGTCTGCTAAGTGCCCTAAATGTAAACGTAAATGTAAATAGTACAGGACGTTCTTATGTCCTTACGAAGGACTCAAGTTCGTACTGTATGTTAGCATAGAACTGTATGGAAACGGTGGTTACCCAGAGCTCCCTGACAGACATCAGGTCTGGTTGTTCCGTCAGCAATGAACAGAGGTTTAGGTGTCAGCTCCTGAAACACAAAACACACAAACACGCACGCACACACACGCACGTACACACCCACGTCTTAGCAACCTGCTGTGTTTATGTTTTGGTTCTGCTTCTTGTTTACCGTTTCCTTCCATTATTGTATCTGCCTTCTGTTCCTGTACATCTGTGTTGGCCATTTTAGCTTTGTTTTCCGTCTTCCTTAATAATGCATAGCATCGAGTATTTAGTCTGTATGTAGTTATTTTTTTAGCATGTTTGTTCATGTACCTTGTTCTAACTGGTCTGTTACCTGTTTTTGTGTGCTTCCTAATTCATAATTCTTGTTCTGTTTCAGTTATCGTATTAGTTTATTTATCCCATTGCCTGTTTTGTTGCAGGTAGGTCTCTTATCAGTATGGAGGAGTCTTTATTCTCTATAAGGTAAACAATATGCATAGCGGTGATCTAACTCAATAATAGAATTAATTAGACTACACTAGTCTACCCAAATATCTATTTCCATTTACAATGCTGTAGTAAGACTGATGTTAGGGCCTGTATTTCAGTGCGACATTAGAACGGAGCTGGATAAACAAGATAAACGGGGTCTCCACTCATACCTGACATTATCGTCTGTCTAGGGTCATCTCATCACAAGCAGACAGCACTAAGTTCAAGTGTAAGACTGAATTGGAAACCAATTACTCAAATCATGTTCTGAGATGAGATTTTCAGAGGCATGTGTGCACGTATCACAGAGTGAACCGGACAGCATCAAAGAACCGCATCATTCTGGACTTACGAGAAGTGCATAATGATTGCGAGACATAGGCTAGTTGGAAGGAAAGCCTACAAAATCAACACCTTAAAGCTAGCAGTTTGTAGCCACGAAATCTTATATAAAAAAGTGAAAGCGGTTATTTGTCTCAGCTGTCCACTAATGACTCTCGAGATAATACCAGGTGTGAACATACACTATATTGCCAAAAGTATTCACTCACCCATCCAAATTACCAGAATCAGGTGTTCCAAACACTTCCATGGCCACAGGTGTATAAAATTAGGCACCTAGGCATGCAGACATTTTTTACAAACATTTTTACAGACAAATGTTTTACAATTTGTGAAAGAATGGGTCACTCTCAGGAGCTCAGTGAATTCCAACGTAGAACTGAGATGATGAGTCTGGGTTTGGCAGTTGCTAGGTACTTGTCTGACTGCATTGTGTGAAGTGTAAAGTTTGGTGGAGGGGGGATTATGATGTGGGGTTGTTTTTCAGGAGCTGGACTTGGCCCCATAGGTCCAGTGAAATGAACTCCGAATGTTTCAGCATATGAAGACATTTTGGACAATTCCATGCAATTCCATACTTTGTGGGAACAGTTTGGAGCTGTCCCCTTCCTCTTTCAACATGACAGAGTCCTGACATCAACCCGATAGAACACCTTTGGGATGAATTAGAGACTGAGAGCCAGGCCTTTTCATCCAACATCTTTATGTGACCTCACAAATGTGCTTCTGGAATAATGATCAAAAATCCCCATAAACACACTCCTAAACCTTGTGGACAGCCTTCCCAGAAGAGTTGAAGCTGTTCTAGCTGCAAAGGGAGGACCAACGTAATATTTAACCCTATGGATTAGGAATGGGATGTCACTTAAGCTCATATGTGAGTCATGGAAGGTGAGCAAATACTTTTGGCAATATAGTGGGGGGGGGGGGGGGGTTTAGACCCATGTAACTAACCACTAGAACTAAACGCTAAAATACGCCATGAGACATAAGGGACTGATAAAAATCATAGAGATAAAATTATTAACAAAAAGTAAAATTACATTAAGAATATAGAAACTGTTAATATTGTTTCAGCGACCAATTGACTCTATTCAGCTCCATCAAGTTTGATATCTCCTTATTGTTTAATACCGCAATACATTTTTCTTACATATGGGTAAAATGCTATAAGTATGTTGAATGACAAATGTAAGAAAATATGATTAAACAGAGAAACCTCCCGTAGACCTCAGAAGAACATAATTGTATTGGTTATTACTGAAACAGAAATAACTACTCAGAACCGTATTTTCTCTGACACGAATTTCAGTAGACCGCGACAAACCAGTCAAAACACAGGAATGGCTCCGACTGGAGCAAACTGCATTCCGTTATTGGTTTGCAGATCTTGCATAAGATTTGAAAAGTAGTTAATGAACGTAAGTAAAAATAATATTTTAAATAGAAGCACCTCCCCTCAATCGTTCTATACAATCATAACAGTAAACGTTATTATATTATTGGTTATTATAAGACGTTTATAAGACTCTGCACTACTATGTGAAACGACAAACGTAGCCTATAGTTTAACAACTAGAATAATCACTGGTCGAATTTAGTCTATTAACAAGAAAAAAATGTGGGGCGGTACCTCGGGTCTACACCATGTAACGTCGCGAACTTTATAAGAAGTGGGCCCGAATTCCTTAAACCCTAGCGAAGAAGCGGATGCTTCAAATGCATCGTCCTCAAACAAGCAGCCGTTGTGCATACAGGTCCGCTTGAGCGTCTCATAGTCTTGATCAAGGTATTTGACCGCGTGAGAGTTGGTGCCGATGCCTATGGCCCGTGCGCGATTGTGCTGAAGAGTTGTCGCGATTCCGGACATTATTCCCAGAACTACAGCATGCGCGGAAGGCACTCAACTCTTTATATGCGTGTAGGAAGGGGACGTCAGATATTTCCAGAGTTTGTATTTTTGCATTGCAAATATTTGGATAAAAGCACCAGAAGACCAACATTTTTTCTGACAACTTTTATTTCTGCTAATAGTATTTTCATTAGTGTAAATAATTAGTGTCATAGGAAATTGGAACTCTGGAACAGCAGAACTCTCCTTATCCAAAGGAAGGAACTCTGGATTCAGCTTAGAGCCAAACAAAGCCACTGGAACAGACACACACACACACACACACACATGTTGAACTAAAATACACTGTTTCGTATATTAATAAAATCACAATTACATATGAACATAAAAGTACCTGCAGAATATCCAGCTCAATCTTCCCTGTATTGTTCTTATCAAACGTATTGAACATTTCTGAGCAAAGTAGAAAAAATAGGCAGATAAGAAATCTGGCTTCTTAAAAAATCTGAAAAACCCTGCCAAGTCTGTAAGCACTGACTGCTGCTCACTGACACTCACAATTACGCACAATTGTGGTAATAAGAAGACATCATTTCAGGCTACTGTATGTAAGGGCATAAATAAGGTTTCAGGAATATGTTAGTTTGGTTGAATTGACTCACGGAAGAGCATCTCCAGCCGGATCAGGCAGCTCACAAAGCAGTCGAAGTCGATGGCACTCTGCTGGTCAGCGTAGCGTGAGATGATCACCTGGAGTACAGGAGTGTTGATTTGGAAACCTGAGAAAGCACAAACAAACAAATAACAAATAAGGCTAACAACAAGTTATCAGCTTACAGTCATCAGGGCAATTATCAATTATGGGCAACATATATTACTATAATACAACACTCAAAACTATCTTGTTAACAAGGGACTCCAGTTTCTATCAGGTAACTATGAAGTTCCTTAGTAGGTAATTCAGAGTTGGGCTGAAAGCTGACATTCTGCAGAGCTGATATTGGAGAACTGTTCTCTAAACACTCTTTACCTGCTTCAGTCAGTGCTTCTCGCATCTCGTGGGAGCTCATGGTGCCCGAGTGGTCCGTATCGCGGTGCCTAAAGATCTCCTGATGAGGTAATGAGAGCATATGTACCACACAGCTATTCTGTAGCTCATAGCTAATTCTGCAAAATCAACCAGTACCGATGAATGCAACTCCCTGGACCCTGAAGGAGAGACAATTGCTGGGAATTGCTGTAGCTCTACAGGACACACTTGTTCACTTTACCTGCCATAAGCTTGAATATCTCTAAATATCACTATTGTTATATATATTGTTATACTGGTACTGTCATTCTCTCTTAATCCCCCATCTTACCACTTCACTACTCTTATATTGCACTATTGTCCCGTTTTGTGTCTCTTGTTGCATGTATGTCTTTATCTGTGACCTTGTACAGTTAGTGTCTCTCAGTCTTTTATTATTTATAATTTTATTTTATTTTATTTTACTACTTAGTCAACTTTCATGTTATGTTTGCTGTAACTTGGGAAGGAGAGTAACGCAATTTCGATCCTCTGTATGACCTGTACATATGCAGAATTGACAATTAAACTACTTGACTCGAAGTGCCTGCTATAATGTGTTCGTGCATGTACCAGGTATTTCTGCAGCTTCATCCAGAGGGTGTGAAACTCCAGGAGTCCAAGTCTTCCACTGCCGTCTTTCTGAGTGCTGTCAAGGCCAAAACCTCTACGACTGACTGAGCACATGTTACCGGCCAAATTTTCTAGTGAGAAACTCCTAACAGATTTGTCCCCATGTGCAGATTTTTGCATAGTCCTACCATTCCTCCACTAATGTACAGCAAAGGACAAACACAAAATGATATTGAGAATATCGCATTGCTGTGTGACTCTTATCTCAAGTTATTAAAGTAGGGCTAGGAATTTTGTTGCTGGTGGTCTTGCTCAGCATTGTACATAGTCCCAATGGTAGACTGAAGCTGACTGGGAAATATTGTGCCATGTTCTGGAATGTTCTGGCATGTTCTGGCATGGGGAAGATACATCCAGCAGGCTGATGATATGGCGGCAGGTCTCCATACTGAAGCCATCCGTCTTCAGGTCAGTTCCTGTTGCATAATTCAGAACAGCATGGCTAGAATAACCCTAATCTAACACAACCTTTACCAATACCTCAATGTGGATAAGAGCGTTAAAGAGAGAGATTTCCTACGTTGAGACACAAGTCTGTCCAAAATCTTCTGCAGCTCCATTGCTGAAATTTCAGACTCCTAACGAAGAGAAAAGCTTTCAGTTATCAGTGTAAAAGGCCAGGGAGTTGATCAAACGTGTTAGATATTAGTTAAACATGATGTCATACATTTCCAGCAATTTGCTTAAAGAGGTGTTTGAAATGTGGGTCCACGTCTCGTTCAGAGATATCCTTCTGTAGGACAGAAATGATGGATTAAATTAAACTGAAACTGATTCATTAGTGGTTGCAGGGATTGTTCAGGCCAATTTATTCCAGTTGATTTGTTCAGCTTTACCTCTTGGTTAACATTTGCTTTGATGTCAGTCCCCATTGGGCTGTAGGCACACAGAGAGATTTATCAGCAGTTTCACAACAAATATAGAGACATTGTTGTTTACAAACACAAAACCTCTTCACTCAAATAACTGTTTAAAACCACAGCTGTTTTATAACCACATTGTGTTACTGGTCGAATAGGAGCAAAGATAAAAGACATTCTTATGCAGTCTTATTGGACTTAATTAAAGCTTATTCAGTTTCCTGAGAAGTCCTGCTTGTGTGGAATACAGCCCAAGCTTCAGCACTCTGCCAATTGATGCTAAACTCGTTGGGACTACCTGGCGGTAGCTTGCTTCTCCGTGAACACGCGCAGGATAAAGCTGCCCTTGCGGTGTGGCTCGAACGTTGAGGGGATGATGACGTATTCCCCAGGTGGGAGTTTGTAGCGGCTGCACACCTCACGCAGGTTTATGAACGTATCGCTCATGGCAACCGCCCGTGTGCGCAGCAACACTTCGGGTCCCAGGTGAATGTTGCTGAGACCTTTAAACTGCACACACATCCAAAACACAGTCATGCAGCCACGCGTACAGCTTGTAAGTGATGGAATGAGTAGTAACACAGTTAAAATAAAAGGGCTGAAAGATCTGCTACTGTGGCTTGCAGATGCAGGAAAAATCAAAGCCTAATGCTCCATACACACCTCATCTGGGACCTGAAACACAAAAACACACCAAAGGACAGTGCTTTTAATGCTTTATAGCTGACTTACAATTCAATGTCTCCTTTCTCATGGATGGTTATGGTACTGAAGCTCCTGCAGTGTTACTACTCCAAAGTAATGGCATGACAGTAAGTAGCAATATGGTGACACCCCACCAATGCTAGCATTATGCTGCTGTTCTAACACTGCAGTGCAAAGACTGTGGGTTTTCATATTACCTTGTAAACCGCAAACCCAATCGTGTTGAGGTCACGCCCAAATTGTTTCTCTTTGCGTCCGTCTTTCTGCATCAGGCCAACCAAGAAGGAGCAACCGTCGATCCCATCATGAGGGTCATCGTCCACCTCATCCAGCTTTATCACAAACTGGGGGTTTGAGCAGAATGTAGCTGGACAAAACACATGATTTAAGTCATTTGTTTCATTCCTGCAACAGGAAACATTTCTGCTAACCACTCACTTTCAGTAAGTAATAATTCTTTGAAATATTTCAGTGTATTTAGTCTTGTCATTATTGGTGATTTACATGATTTTATCTCAGTATTTTATCTTAGGTTTGGACCCAGGCCAACTGGTGATGCCACACCCAATACTCTATCTTTATAGTTCATCTATCATTTAATCAGGTAACTCAATCCCTCTTTTTCTATCACTGATAATGCTAGAGCCTCTTATGAGCCTCTTGAATGTATTCATCTAAAGACTAGTACTGCAGCACATAAGAGCAATCCCTATTAACAGCTAATGTCATGAATCCATTTCATCATTAACCTGCTGATCTGTTTAAAATGTGGTTATTTTCAATGTGGTTCAGTTCAATCAAGATTTACTATGTCAGAGTATTGGAAATGGACCAACTACTAGCCCTCCATACCACACACAATTGCACATGTTTGATCCATGTAATTAAATTATCAGATGTGTGATTGGCTACAGGTGCATGATTGACAGGTACCTGGGTTGTTCCTGCAGCCACCAGCAGTAGATCCCACCCTCCACGTGGCCTCGAACTGGTAGTGACCCCAGCGACAGACGCTGTCACTGCTCAGAGTGTCCGGAGTCAGGTTACAGATCTCCAGCCTCGAGTACTGCTGGATGAAGTCTGAATATGCCATCCTGACCAAGAGAGAGAAAAATCCCAGAGTTCTGTGTTTCTATGTTCTTCCAGTACTGTATTTAATGAAATGCCTCAGTGCCCTCACCAGAACTCTCCATCATCAGCGGAATAGTCGAGTTTGGCCTTCTCCTCTGGCAGAACCCGGTCCCACTCTTTGGAGCTGATGAAGACGTGGAGACCTTCATTATTTTTTAATATTACCAAGACCTACAAAATTCAAATGAGTAATCATTTGGCTCAAAAGACTCACTCATCACTCCAGGCACCAGTCCATTCCACCTGGCCCCATGGGTTTCTGATCCGTACCAGCTGGACGGGCCTCCCGGACATGTGGACCTAGGCCAGACAGAACAGGAAAACTGACCCAGGCTGTGATGCAGCAGGAGGACCTCACCAGGCTGGGGGAGGAAGCCTCTGTCTTGGCAACACCCACCAGTACATGCACCAAGAGCCTTAACAAGACCCAGGTGACCCATAGATTTATGGACCAGCTGAAAAGGTTCCTGCATCGAGACGCCTCTAGGTTGGGTGACTGCCATATAGCCTGCATGCAGGCTGATGTGGTCACCCTCATGGAGCTGTGTAGGGCAGGGCAAAATCAGAGCGCTGTTGCCCTTGCATCAGGCTAAGGGGTTTGGGAGCAAGGCTAGTTCCACCTCTTGTTTCAGTTCTCCTTGAGTTTTATGTTTCACCTGTGTCTGCCTGTTTTAGCTCTCCCTCATATATATTTTAGAGTTACCTTCACCGGTTATTGCTGTTTCTGTCACCGTCATAATCAATACTCTGTTAATATTGTTAATGTTATTAAAATATGATATTGCATTGTACTCATTCCCTGTTTTGGTTTGCCTTTGAGTTCCCTCACGTTTGTGATTGGCTCCCCTCGTGATCTTGTTTGTTTCCTTTGTTCCTACTAAACGCCTCCCTACACTCGCATTCTTGTTTTACACAAAATGTGCACCGGCAACATGCTTCCCTCTGTATTACACAGAAAGGCACGTGTTACGGTAGTTGGACATGTTTAAATTCATGCAGAATTTCAGAGTTTATGTGGAGTTTGTTGTTCTTACCCAGTAGAAACACAGAACAATAACAATTGATTAGACTTCTCTCCACAAACTGCAGAAACATGTATTTACGTTTTTTGTATTTTTCAAATGTTAACTGGTACAATACCATTGGCATACTCATGTATACATGAGTTCTTACGCAGCATGCACACGTATGTGTGTTGTGAAAACGTGAGCAACACCCACCTCACAGGAAAAAGATTTCTGAGACATGTTTGTGTTTCTGTTGCTTTATGCATGAAAAAATGGTGTTCATGCATCTGTTCTTTATAGTCTTTATATCTTCTCTGTCATTCATGAACAAACATGCCAGAAGTGCATGTGTGTGTGTGTGTGTGTGGGTGAGTGAGTGTGTGTGTGTGTGTGTGTGTGTGTGTGTGTGTGTGTGCGTGTGTGTGTGTGTGTGTGTGTGTGTGTGTGGGGGGGACCTGACCTCTTCTGCACCTGTGACAGAGTAGGCGTGTCCTTTTACCAGCTTCTGTCTGGTCACAGCTTCAGTTTCAGATGAACTTGAGATCTGTTCAGAGATACAACATGACACAAATCTCTGTTCAACATATGGTGTTAATAATTCAGTATTTCAGCACTACTGTCTGAGTTAGGGTAAGGGGTAAGGATAGGCTCTATATTAGTCTATATTATGGAAATCAGAACTACTGGTTACACATGGTTGTATCACACTTCATGTCCTTACTACATCTCATGGACAGTGTAGGAGTGTGTTAGAGGCCTGTATACATTTAGACTTTTTAAGTGTTCTCAAAAGGTTCACAGAAAGTATTCATGAAACATATTATCAGAGTTTCAGGTTTTCTTATATTACAACACACCAGGTTTTGATGTTCAAGTGATACTGAAGGCCTTATCTATTTGGGTCAGGCGTGCTACTGTATCCTGGATAGTATGTGTTGGTCTGGATCAGGTGTTTTAGCATGTTTGCCTGGATCAGGTGTATTAGTGTGAATCAGGTGTGATTGTGTGTTAGCCTTGAACAATTATATCAATGTCCTATCATGTTAGCCTGGATCAGTGTTGGCGCCCTAGCATGATTTCCTGGATCACGTGTGTTAGTGTCCTAGTGTGTTAACCTGGACCAGGTGTGTGGACTGATCCAGCTCATTCTGGTGTGTGGTGCGATGCAGGGAGATACACTCACATCTATAGAGCAGCCCAGCAGAGAGCCACGACTCAGCGCCTTCCCGATGATGTTGAACAGGGTGGGCGGGGCCTTGCGCAGCTCGTAGCTCTCGGCGATGCCACCTGTGAAGTCCTCAAAGCCCTCTGTGGTGGAGCCTCCGGAGAGGGCCTCATAGCAACCATTCACCCTGCCGCAGAGAAGCAGGAAAAACAGGAGCTGTTGGCCTTTTGTTCTTATCAGTATGTTTCTAGGAGTGGATTATTTACATTGGAGCAGATCATATCTGAGTGGGCTGGACAATCACATGAGATCTTCAGCTTGACTGAACAGATTTACTTGGGAAAGCAATTATTTGAGGTCGTTTAGGCTTTGAAGTACTGTCTGTATCTTGAATTATTACCTTGCTGAGGTTAGAAGCCCTGCATTCAGCCATTTTGTCATAGCATTAATATGGAGTTCGTGTTAGAGCTCGGGAGAGAATGTGTGTATTTTCTTGGCTGTGGTTAAGCACATCCACTAGAGACAAGCCATTACCCTTATTTACACATTCAAATAAAGATGTATAGAGAGACACAAACACAGGCTTGCACACACACCTCACATTCAAGCTCACTCACCATACTCTTTATTCATCAAACATAACCCAATCTTGAGCACACACACACAAAAACACACACACACACTCACTTAGCGTAGGCCTTCTCCAGCAGGGCACTCCAGAACTCGTTCCCCTCAGCCGAGTGGACAAACAGCAGTTCACCATTTCTGGTTGGCAGCATGTCATCGATGACGACGTCCACCCACTCGCCATACTGCCACAGCTGTTAACCGAGGGGTTTTAGTAAGAAGGCTGGTGTGATATTTTCTCTTGCTTCCTACAAGGCTTCCCAAGTTCTCAAATGAATAACTCATAAAATCACAGCTTGGGAGATTAGTGATAAGAATGAAGTGCAATGTTCATTTAGCACTTTCAGCCATTAAGTGTTTGGCTAACATTTTAACAATACTATAACTTATTGATTAATAATTGTTTTTATTCATTTAATACCATTAATTAATTATTATTAATAATTTAAAAAAACATTGAAGCAAAATTAGGGGATCTAAGCATGATGGATCACCCAAAGCCCACCTGGAAGTGAAAGATGCCGGCGTAGTTCTCCGTAAAGCTCTGATCAGACGGGACCACACGGGCCAGGATTTCTTTGTCCAGAGTCAGGGAAGCAATGGCTGCCAGCAGCCAGCAGTCACCTGAAAGGTTCAAAGGTCATTCATCAGAAACAGACTAATTGAAATCGGGGACCACAAGTCCATGACGGGATCTTTTAGAAATCCATTATATATGATATACAATATTAATATTGTTAATAACAGTAATACATTATTACTATCAGAATTTATAAAAACCTTTCTAAATTAAATTGAAATAGAAAATTCAGTGTGACAGTAGGTCTGAGCCAAATCTCAATCCCACTACTGTAGGTGTGTGTGAGAGCGTGTACACATTGCCTGATTATTTTCCTAGTGACTCACTTTTAAGAGCTAAACGTGAGTTTAGAGATTTGAGGTAGCTGCTATTGCACACCCTTGTAACGCCCGTGCTGGGATCCTGTGTTTGATGAGTCGCAGCGTGGTAGTTTGAATTGTGTTGCCTTGTGTACGTTTGGGGTGGATGATGAGATGAGAGAAGACTGCAGCCAGGTGTTACAGTGTGTGCTTTATCCTGCAGAACCGGTCTGCACACATTTTCATCTCTGCTTCACACTTGAAGTCATCGGGGCACGGCAGTAACTTTACCCTCGACTGTCACTTACCCTTCATCTGACACCTCGGACCCAAAATCATAAATAATATATGATGTTTATTAATTACTGTATGCACTTCACTCAAGGACATACAGTAACACACAGCTTTAACCTGCTAGAACGTTTCTGAAACTAAGAAATGTTAGAGCTCAGGACATGACCTTCGCCGAAGGTTAAAGGTTAAAGGGCTCTAAAGGTGTGGGGCACTTACCCAGACCTCCCTGGCGGATGTCCGTCCGTGTGGCACCGTCCAGGATGAACTGGGGGTCTGAGCAGAGGTCCTTCAACCATGACAAAGATGAAAGAGAGACAGGTTCAGTGAAAAAACCCAGAGGAGAATTGACACTGTGGCATCAGAATCTACATTTGGCACTAACCCAGTGTAGCATATAGCAGCAGGATGTGAGACAGTAACAGCTTTACAGTACAGTTACAGTAAGCTTTTCAGCCTCAGGGCTGGCTTCTCTTTCATTAAAGATTAACAGACAATATTATTTGGCAAACAGAAAATTATATTAGCTTGTAAACAGCACAGGCATAATATGCAGCGTTATCTGATAAAATAATATATATTTTTGTCCAATATTAAAATATTATAATGAGGTTGCCCAGTACATATTAATGTCACAGCCATATCACAGAGGTTTTGTATATTTTGAAAGTTTGGTATATGGCATACTTTTTCTGTTTCTGTTCTGTTTCTGTTTTTCTGTCCTCAAAAATATGATATATTATGGCTATATTATGGTGTTTGCATATTCACCTCACCCATAAGCACACGCACACACACACACACACACACACGCACACACACACACGCCCATTCCTACCGTTGGTCTCTTCCACTCCAAGCCCATGGTTTTGGAAGAGTAGCGCCCCAGTTGATTGTAGCCGAGGGAGCTCCATGTAGCTGGAAAGGTGGGGTCGCAGAAAAGGGTCCCGCGGTCGAGACACTCACGCCGTAGCTTTTGGAAGTCCTGCGCGTTGAACAGGACGGCATTGTCATTGGTGCCAAGGCCATTCTCTCTGTCTTGCTTCCTGGAGAGCTCGTTGGCTATGTTGGACATGGTGGCGCTAGCTCATGCACTGCTATGTCGTCTGTGTGCTGGAGTGGGTTGCCAGGAGTCTGGTGCTGCTCCAGTGTGTGATGCTGAAGTGTCGCCCGGACGACATCTCAGTAGGTGGAGCCTACCTGTCTACCTGTCTGCAGGTAGCACGCCCTCTGGTGGAGCAGACCGTCATTTAAGGGGAATGGAAAACATATGCACTGTGTAGAATGTAATCTATACTACAATGCACACTTAAGAAAAAATAATAAAGAATGAATTAATAAAGACATTTATGCACTGTTTGTCAATGAGCATTTGGAATTCAAATTTTGCATTCTCTCTTTGCATGTGGTGCCTTATGAGATCATTCAGATAGGATAAGGAGTCATTTTGCGCAAATATGTGTGTTAGTGTGGGTGTGGTTGGGGAGGAAGCGGTGTGTGGGTGTGCCGGTGTGTGGTCAGCCCAGGGGAGCTGATGGAGAGTTAACAGCGCACCCTTGCTGTACTGTGCGTCAGCAAAATGATTACATTCCCAGCTAGACTCTGCAAGGGTTCTGAAACAGAGAGCAACAGCTTTGCTCTGGTTTGAACAGGGTCTGTGAAATCCACTTCCAGGACAGAAGAAAACTCTTTTGGTTTTCTGGCGACTTTCAATAAACCACAGCATGCCTTCAGATTCCTGGCTCTCATGCACCTTATTCCAGCTCAAATTGACATTTCGTGACAAAGATGCAAGTGGAAGCAGTCATGCAAGAAGAGAGATGTTAGAAGTTCTACAATGAAGAGTCTGGAGCCCCGAGGTGACCTTAAGTCTTGATGTTTATTTGCACATGTTGAGACACTTTGGATCGTTTGTTTGATCAACCTTGATGGCTCCATGGCACAGAAGAGTGTAGAAAAAAAATGCAAAAGTACAATGTATATACAATAAAAAACAGAATTAAAAGTAATCATGAAATAATCATAAAAACACATTTTGATTTTTTAAATTCCAGAAATTCCACATGATTCGTCTTCTACAGTTATCTGGAGTTCAGGTTGACGGTGTCGTCTCACACACACTAAGCTGTGTCAGGGTGTCTGAATCCACTTTATCTGTAACAGAGGCAGAGAAGCAGAGAGAGAGGAGAATGTGCTGGGTGAACTGTTCATCACTGGTACCATCATTCTAAGTCAGAGTTTCCTATCTAGGGTTTGTGGTCTGTACAGACAATGTAGTTTTATGTTTATTTCCAAAGGTCGACAGACTTCTTGCACTACCTGCCCTGTGGTGCGTGTGCCTTGGTTCGGTTTGTTCAGGAAGGCCCCACTGAGTAATGAAGTCTCGCACTTGCATTCTAGCAATGTGTGTGGTAGTGCCTCTTGCTGTTGTACATCTCTATCCAATATGAAAACTTGTGAACAACCACCAAGAGTTCTTGTTTTCCCCCACACTTCAGCAGTGTGATGTATTCTGCTTGTAAATGACAGAACGGACAAGGAAGAGCCACTGTCCCATTGACCTTATGACAGAAAACATAGTTCTGAACAACCAACCTTGCCTTGAGTGAATTTGAGTGGCCACGTATGGAAACAGAGATTCAGGTCCCTCAAATCTTACCCCTTTGGTCCAAATACATTGTGGAACAACTTTTGCACCAGAATCAAGCGATGTTCAAACCTCCTGACATGGAGGACTGGACTGTAACTCCTGAATGGAGGAAATATCATTTTTTATTGGTGCTTAATCTCTCAGTGAGAGATGCAATGTGTAGATATCTGAAAGAACTTTCCCTTGCTGCTGCCACATCAGCCCGCCTCTTACCTAGTGCCTCAATAGAATCATCATTAGTGCATGCTCTGATGTTCACAATGGCTAATTCACTGGGCAGATTAACTGCTTCCAGAAGTGCCCCTACCAGCTCAACGCTCTTAACTGGGGTTCTTTTGGCTCTATGATGCCACAGGTGTCCAAAGACATGTACAACCCCAAACGTGTAGTGAGTCTATGTACATGGTGACCTTTTGGTGACCTCCGCATGTTTATATGGTTCAGTCAAAGCCACCAATTCAGCCTGGTGAGTGGATAAAGACGGGAACAAGGCACTATAGACAAGTGCTTCATGTCTGTTAGTCACAGCCCTGCCAGATCGACATCGTCCATTAACATGAGACCATGACCCATCAGTGATGAGAGTCGCAGTATTATCAAGGGACGTGTCCTTTAAAAACTGGATGGGGTATAGACATTTCAACACAATCATGATCGTCCTGCTCCTCAGGAGCATCAGTCAGTGTCGACATCATAAACGAGGAAGATGGGTGTTGATGATGGGTGCTTTTTGAACACTGGGACCAGTTAAGGCGGCAAGCCAGTTGCCCCATCTCAAGGCTGTGACAGCCAAAACACGACCATGACTTAGCAGTGCAGACACTGAATGTGGGCATTTGACTGTAACCGTTTGTTCCAGAGTTCGAGGTGCAAAAGCCAAAACAGTGAGATAAGTGGCCTGTACTGCTCATAAACAAGGGCCCATACAACACGCTACAGTATCCAACTTAGCTGAATGATGTGTTACAGAGACAGTGAATGGTTTGCCAGTGTCACAATGACCTACAGCCCTTACAGATACCAGGGCCAATTTGAGCTGCTCAAAAACAGAGCAACCCACTGTCAAATTAACATCAACTACAGAAAAACAGCTGTGAGTAGCAGATATGCCATAAAAAATTGCTGGTTGTCAGTAAGCAGTGGGGTCAACTTACTGATTATTCTCTGATCTCCCCCTTCCCCCCGACTATAGTGCTGGTTTTGTAGTTAGGAGGTTTCCAGGAATCTTTCCCTGAATTCACTGGAGCAGCCTGTTCAGTTAACAAACAACAACAACTAATTAATCTCTCAACCCCTGAGAGATTTAACAATCTGCCCTCAATCCCTGAAAGATATAACAATCTAACCCTAAATCTCTGTGAGGTATAACCTTCGTACTGCCTGTCCTGCATAAAGTAGCAGCCATCATCTGGTTCAGATTGATGGTGTCACTCACCAAAGAGGCGTCAGTGTGCCATCCGGGTCACGGCACCAAACTGTTAGCAGTTCTGCAATGAAGAGTCAGGAGCTTGAGTTGATCCTACGAGTCTTGATGTTCATGTGCTCGCGTTGAGACACATTCTTGTTTTTTTTTTGTTTTTTTTTTATTAGGCTAGTCTATCAACAGGCAGTCAGTCTGACAACACAGAAGTGAGATCAAACTTAAGAAGCAAGAGACAGAAGGAGGAGACAAGGGAGGGAGGATAGACAGAAGAAGGGTGGATGAGGGAGGGAGGGCAGACAAATGAAGGGTGCATGAGGGAGGAAGGATAGACAGAACAAGGGTGGATGAGGGAGGGAGGACAGACAGATGAAGGGTGGATGAGCTGTTATCACCTCCTGACCTTGATGCCTCACAAGCAGTCACCATGGCACAGAAGAGTTACAGAGACATTAAGAAAAATACTAAAGTACAACATAATGCATAATACCGAAGTGGGTTTTGGAATGAGGTGAAGAGCTCATTATATCATTATTATTATATTATATATATAGTATATCATTTCTCATTAGAAAATCCCGAGGAGGGAAACTTTATTAATCGCTCGACTGAAAACAACACTTTAGAATCAAAAACTTGTTCCCACAAACTACAAGCCCGTTACAGTTTTTTTGCAGTCGCTAAGACCCAATTTCTAAAAGTATGTCTCCTTTTGTCAAATCTTAACACACAGCAGCCAATGCCACACATACACAACACACAAAACCTCACACTTTTGGAAAAAGCAAACACTTCAACCAAAACTCTTTCAACTATTGCCAAAACATATTTTTGCATCCAAACTCTACACACACATATCAGATGAACAACCTTTCCCATATGACAACTACACACTGATGCGACAAATGGAAAACACTGCTACCATGTGTTTGAGTGTTCAGTGTGTAGTCTGCTGTAAAGGTCTGCCAGAGATCTCACATATACATGAATATTCACAAATATAGAGGTTGTTTCTGCATATTCGGAACATTTACACCATAAAGTAAAACATAAGGGGAAGGCTTATTTGGTTTTGCATGAACACTACAGAAACACATGTTGTATATACTATAATGGACAACAAAAACAAACAAAAAAAAAGAAATACAAAAAGACATAATAATCTCAAGCTTCCTCCATCACCTGCTGAATGGGGTTGGCGACCACCTCCCCCAAAAGGTGGTGAGGTGAAGCACAACAAATCATGGCTGTTCAGTGAACCAGTTTGTACTTGAGCAGCCCGGTGCAAACCTATGTTGTCCCACAGATTTTGGTACATGGGTGTAGCAGTTGCATGGCAGTGTTTTCCAGATGAAACACATGGTTTTCAGTTTTTAATGTTTAATGTAGGGAACTGGGGGGAGCTCACGAGCCGGTCCTCAGCGGAAGCAACGTAATCAGTGGTGATAACCTGCACCTGTCGTCCTTGCTACTTAACCCTTTCAGACCCTGCGTCCACTGCAATGGACGTCATGTGTTTTCTTCTTTTTTAATGTTTTGTTGTACAAAAGACCAATTGAAATCTGTTGTCAATCAGAATAGACCTTTAACAACCAATCAAATAACACCTTAGCCTCGCTCACTGCTTTAGGAACCAAAAAAAAAACACACACTGAAGTTGGCAATGGCAGCACTCCAGCCAAGGAGGCAGAGTATGGGCTCATTTTAACTAATTTTATCTGATTTAGAACACTTTTTTCCTCCATGTTATGAGTTAATTTTACTCTTAAGGGGTGGTTTGTGAAATAAAAGTTCAATATCAGTTGTAAAATCAGAAAGTTAAACGCAGGATTTTTTAAATCTTGTTGTCCATCACAGTGGACAGTGGGTCTTAACGTATATAATTCAGGCATGTTTTTAGTGCTGCTGTTAGAGCTTTTCTTATGCAATTGCAGTTTATACAGACAAATAATCTGTAACATAGATAGTGTAAAATAAGATTACAAATATTTATTCTACAGAGTAGACAGCACTTGAAGTGCTTCAGTTAATTGACACCGGAAACATATCAGAAATTGAAAGCTTGGATAGTGATGATGATGAAGATGCAGAGAGTGCAAGACTCTCAAGAGTAGGTAAGCGTAGCTATCTGTTAAATACTGTAACTCCAATACTCCCATTGTTGTCCATAAAAAAATGTATGATCATATAGCTATTTATTGTTATTGATTCCAGGAGATGTCAGAGATGAGGAAGTACCAGTGATAGGGCAAGAAGTTGTTCTTGAGACAGTAAATGATGAGGAAGGATCAGGGCAGGAAAATGAGGAAGAAATTGTTTTATATTGTGAATGTGATCCTTATGCTAATCTGACAAAAAAAACATGTCCAGTGGCGTCGTACAGCAAGGAAAAGAGGAAGGCCAAGTTTGTCAGAAAGCCCACCACTCCAAGAGGAACCATTGAAGAAAGCCTCTGCTGAGAGACTTCCAACTCAAAATGCGCTTGGACATGATGGACCACATGCCAAATTACGATGATCGTAAGAAGCATCCAGGTGTAAATATCCAAAATGCACTGGGAAAACACATGTGTACTGTGACAAGTGCCATGTCCACTACTGCTTCGTTCCACAACGAAACTGCTTCAAAGCAGCTCATAGAGAATGACTCTAAGTTATGGACTGGCATGCCTCAATATTGTACAGTTACAGGATCCAGTTAAAAACACTACCTACTTTTCAAAATGCAGTTCTTTAACAACAGTAAAGTAAAAGTAAAGTAAAGCAATTTTCAAGTTCTTAAAAAAGTTGTTTTTGCAACTATAATTTCAACTAACTTCTCCTTGTTACATGTTATATATATTATTTTTCATAATAAGAGATGTTCCCAAAACATGGAAAGCAGTTTATTGACCAGGTTTATGTTCAAAAAGGGAAAAACAAACAAAAAACTATTCATATTATATAGCGTTGCTTTACAACTGTTAAGACCCACCGTACACTGCAGTGGACATTAAAGAAAAGGACTATAAAAGTATTATATTTGGATTTTTTTTACTGAGTCTTGTTTTGGAGTTCATTACAGACAGAAAATTGCATTCATATATTTTTTTTCATTACTGGAACATAATTCGGGTCTGAAAGGGTTAAGAAGGACAGGTACTCACAGCTGAGTTGTTGGTAATCATTGAACATTCAGCCCTTTCCTGCTGGTAACGTGTTGCGTTGGGTGTCTCGCCAGCTGGTCTCTGTCCCAGTTATTTCGAGTACTCTCACTCCTGCGCCGTTCTCACTGGCCAATCTCAAGTTTTCCCATTCTTTCTACTTCTCTGTCGGGTTTATTGATTATTTTGGTTTCAGTTACTTACCTCGCGAGCCAGAGAGCCAGTTGTTCCCCATGGCGTCCTCAATTCTTTTGTTCACGTTATTTTGGGAAGGGTTTTGCGTTGTTTATAACTCCAGTCAGAGAGCCAGTTACTTCCCCTGGCGTCCTTAGTTCGTTTTCCCCCTGTTTCCGCTGTTGCGTTGCGTTGTCCGCGAGTGTTTGTTTTCCTCGTTATTTGCCTCGTACTGTGTGCGCGACGGCTTTACGTTTCCTGCCCAAATTCCGTATCCGTTGGTACGAAAGACTTAAGCTGTTATTTTTCACGAGGGAAGGCACTTGGGTTCGCCTATTAACCAAACACACCGCGTTTGATCTCGCGTTCGAGTTCCATCGCGTTATTGCACCAGGTCAATAGATAGTCTTCTTGGGTTAGTTTCCAAAATGGTGCTATAAGTACCACTTTTTCTGTCAAACGCAACTCTAAGAAAGAATGAAAGTGAGTGTGAATGACTGTCAAGATGTGATGTACTAAGACTGCATTATGCAGTAGGTCAAACCATGCTGCTTTCTTTGCCAGACATACCGACATTCCAGACGTCTATCTCCGTTTCCGGCTGAAAAAACATCAGAGATGAGCTTCTGATTTTCAAAACCAGTGCTACAGATATGTAGTATGTATTTAGGGATGAACCCAGCACAACATATTTAGGGCAATGAGGAAAAAACATAAATCACAGACAAAGGATATGGCACAGTATTGACAGAGAAGGTCCACCTGAAAGTGAAAGATGTAGGTGTCTGTAAAGTTCTGCTCCAGGTGGATCATGCGTGCTAGATCATCTTGGTCCAAAGTCAGAGAGGCAATATCAGCCAACAGTCACCTGTATGTAAAATAGAAGCCTATTATGTGTGTGTGTGCGTGCGCCTATGTGTGAATAGCCTCTCGTATCATGCTTTAGAAACATTTCTCTCAATCTTCATTTTTGTATCAATGCTGAAGTGGTGAATGAAGCTTGTGGTAATTATTCCCAATCTACCATAGCACTCTTAGAGCTGAGATACAGTCCTGGAAGAAAGGCGCTTCATTCTCCTTCCAACGTGCTTCAGAAAAGAGCTTTGTTCTCCTGATGTGGTTCATACATCCATTCTTTGTACCCCCAGGGCTGCCGGCAATGTTCCAGCTCCACTCGCCCCTCACCATCATGCACCTACCACAGACAGAACTGTCAGTCTGCCCCTACAGTCACTGCAACACACTGCAGTTCATACAGTGATGAATCTTTTGTGATATTACTGAGAGTCCTAAATCTGTGAGGCAGGGTGGCCCTGCTCTCTCTCAAACTTTCACAAGCTACGAAGCAAGTCTTTAGCTTTCATATCAAGTGGTCACATCATGCTTCATAGATTTTGCAGGACTGAGAAGGAGACTATTCCCCCTTCTTCAAATGTGTGTGTGTGTCTGACCTCCTCTGCCCCTGTGATACAGCAGGCGTGTTTCATCAACTGCTCTTTGGTTATCACTTCTTTGCAGTTCCATTTATGGGCTGCAAGTCGAACAGAACAGAACTGTCATCCTAAATATACACAATAACAAAGTGAAACAACCCAACATTTCCCCAAAACTAGTGATGGCAAAAGTGGGGCTTTTGGGAGATTGAATCAAATGAACCAATTGATTCGGAAAATGATTCGATCTTGTGAGATGTTCGAATCACATGCCACAGTGACATCTACTGGGCAACCAGGGCCTAAATCCACAACTTTTTCTTAACAGAAACAGAAGTAATGTGTTTCTTTTTTTTATGAAAAATGACGAGATATTCCCCCATAGTATATTGTCCCTAAATAAATTTGTCATGAAAACATCATTAAAACAACCCTGTTCTCAATTTTTCATTGATACACTGTTAGTCAGTGGATTGATATAGCTGACATTCATTTTACATTGCAAAGTAGGGAAATGCTTTTGTAATATTTCATTTATGAAACATTACAAGTAATCAGTTGTTTTTATTAAGAACCATGATCTGTTCCACAGTGCTTGGATTAAGATGGTTTCTTCTCTTGCTCAGAATTTCTCGAGCTTTGGAAAAAACTCTCACAGGGCACTGAGGTTGCTGGAATTGAGAGATATTTTTTTGTTAATTGAAACAAATGAGGAAAAGACGGCAGAGGTTCTGAGCCAATAATCCATGGGGTCTTCTCCTCTGGGCAGATATGGAGATGAGAGATATCAGCTGTAGCACTCCGAGTTGTCTCTCCCACTCTGTTGTCTGTCAAACAAATCCCACAGGTTTTCCTGATCCTCCTGACCGACTAGAGATGCTTGACCTGCTGATGAGGGACCTACATTTGGCTGGATCTGAGCACACAGTATGGCTCTGAATACCTCAGAATTCATTCAGCTGCTTCTGCCCTGTGTCACATCATCAATAAACACTAGTGACCCAGTGCCACTGGCAGCCATGCATGCCCAAGCCATCACACTGCCTCTGCCGTGTTTTACAGATGATGTGATCGCTTTGGATCATGAGCTGTACTACGCCTTCATCATACTTTTCTCTTTCTATCATTCTGGTAGAGGTTGATCTTGGTTTCATCTGTCCAAAGAATGATCTTCCAGAACTGTTTTTTTTTAGCAAAGTCCAGTCTAGCCTTTTTATTCTTGAGGCTTATGAGTGGCTTGCACTGTGCAGTGAACCCTCTGTATTTACTTTCATGCAGTCTTCTCTTTATGGTAGATTTGGATATTGATACGCCTACCTCCTGGAGAGTGTTGTTCACTTGGTTGGCTGTTGTGAAGGGGTTTCTCTTCACCATGGAGATTATTCTGCGATCATCCACCACTGTTGTCTTCCGTGGGCGCCCAGGTCTTTTTGCATTGATGAGTTCATAAGTGCTTTCTTTCTTTCTCAGGATGTACCAAACTGTAGATTTTGCCACTCCTAAAATTGTAGCAATTTCTCAGATGGGTATTTTCTGTTATTGCAGCTTAAAGATGGCTTGTTTCACCTGCATGGAGAGCTCCTTTGACAGCATGTTTTCTTCACAGCAAAACCTTCCAAATGCAAGCACCACACCTCAAATCAACTCCAGGCCTTTTATCTGCTTAACTGAGAATGACATAACGAAGGGATTGCCCACACCTGTCCATGAAATAGCCTTTGAGTCAATTGTCCAATTACTTTTGGACCCTTTAATAACAGGGTGGCACATACGGAGTTGAAACCCCTAAACCCTTCATCCAATTTTAATGTGGATACGCTCAAATGAAAGCTGAATGTCTGGACTTTATGTCCATGTACATTATATAACTATAACTGGAATATGTTTTAGTAAACAGGTAAAAAGACAATTTGTGTCAGTGTCCAAATATATATGGACCTAACTGTAGGTCATTAGTTCACCAGTGTGTTGATTCGATGTAAAAGTGTCATGTAGTGTGTGTCTCAACCTGGGGAACAGATACGGGGACAGGAACAGAAAGTACTATACCAGACGCAGACACCGGAACAGACATGTAGATACGGTTAGACACACACACTGGGACTGGGAGGAGTCTGCTGATGGGCGGCGGGGACGGGAGGAGACAGCTGGCGGGCGGCGGGGACGGGAGGAGTCAGCTGACGGGCGGCGAGGACGGGAGGAGTCAGCTGATGGGCGGCGGGGACAGGAGGAGTCAGCTGGGGGGCGGCGGGGTGGGAGGAGTCATCTGGGGGGCAAGGGGGCGCGAGGAGATGGCAACCCCTTCTGGGTCGCGGGGACAGGAGCGGCAGGAGTACTGGTGACTGTAACTGCTGATGCCCGGGGAAGCGGCGCGGCCGAGGAGGCCTGAGGCAGCGTCTTGGCCGTGGGGGCCCGGGGCAGCGTCGCAGCCGTGGGGGCCCGGGGCAGCGTCGCAGCCGTGGGGGCCCGGGCAGCGTCTTGGCCGTGGGGGGCCGGGGCAGCGCCGCAGCCGTGGGGGCCCGGGGCAGCCGCAGCCGGGGGGCCCGGGGCAGCGTCGCGGCCGAGGATGCCCGGTGGAGCGACACCTTCATCGGCGTGGAGGCCGGGGAGAGCGACGCGGCCGCAGAGGCCCGGGGGAGCGACGCCTTCGTCGCTGTGGAAGCCTGGGTGAGCGACGTCTTCGTCGCCGTGGAGACCCCGGGGGTTGTAGGCACCGGCGAAGAGGCATTCGGGAGCGGTGTGGAGGCTGGCGGAGGGAAACTCGGGAGCGGTGCGGAAGCCAGCGGAGGGACGCTCAGGAGCGTGGAGGCCTGGGGAACACTGGAGAGCGTGGAGGCCAGGGTGACCTCCCGCTGCGGCAGACCCGTGTAAGGGTATTCACTGAGCTGTACGGGAATGGGCCGGGTGGTGCCCCTAGTCTGTAGCAGACGGCAGAACCCTGCTACAGTCCAGGCCTGTGCCATACGGCGAGTTAGAATGATGTTTGCCAAGACGAGAGCCTTCCCCTTTAGCAGGGATCGAAAGAACAGCACAAGTAAGTTTTCTGGATGCGTTGGACATGTTAGATGCTCCACAAACGCAGCACACTGCAACAAAAAATTGTTTACAGAACAATCCTCGCCGTTGTATTCCTCTGGACATAATCCGAGGGAAGGTAGCGCTACTGGGTTGCCCTTATGATCCCGAACTAAGAGAGACTGAAGGGTGTCCAGTCGTTCTTGGAAGTATGTAGCATCTTGATATTCTGACTGGCCTTGAGAAACTAATTTCTCCTGCTGCGTCACAATACTTAGGTCAGTTGTACTGTCAGGTTCGAGTGGAGCAGACATGATGCAAGCGCAGGATTTCAATATTTTAATATTTTAATTATTAAACAAACTACACACACGACGACGGAACTAGGAGCAGGGAAACACATAAGATATGTGACAGAGGAACAAACACAGGGAAACTAGACTACACACTAACAACGCAGCACATAAGAAACAACAACTTGAAGAAATGAACTGGAACACAAGGTAGGAAAACTAGAGACTCTAAACAAAACTGAACCATAGGGGAACTCTAAGCAACAGGGGAGAGACTAAACAAAACAAGACATAAACACTACGAACTGAATATACAGAAAACTAAGGGAAACTGGTATATTACAACTAAGGGAATACAAGATCAAATGCGACAAACCGAGTACACAGAAAACTTAAGGGAAAACAGATACACTACAACTATGGGAGATATCAAACAAGGAGATTACAAATGACAGGAAAACAGACAACAAGGTAACCGAGCATGGAACAGACCATGGGACTGGAAGGACTTACGACAAACAACCGACAACGAGAGCCACAACAGGGGAAGCTACATACACAGAGACAGGGAAATAGAAATGAGACACAGGTGGAACGAATGATCACGGGGGCAGGGAAAACACAGACAACAGGGAAAACCATGGAGATGGAAAACAGGGCGGGGTTAGGGCGAACAACTCGAGGTAAGGACAGAGGGCGGAGCTAAACTTGACACCAGAGCATGGAGCAGATGCCAGGAGACAGGCCAGTACACCAGGAGACAAGGAGGTGTGCAACAACCCAGCAGCAGGACCGCTACCTCCTCCTTTGTGTAAGGAGGAACAGGAGGAGCTTGAGCCCTGCAAAATGACCTCCAGCAGGCCACTAATATCCATGTCTCAAACAGACTCCATGAGGGTGGTATGAAGGCCCGACATCCACAAGTGGGGCTTGTGCTTACAGCCCAACACTGTGCAGGGCGATTGGCATTTGCCAGAGAACACCAAAATTGTCAGATTCCCCATTGGTGACCTATGCTCTTCACGGATGAGAGCAGGTTCCCTGAGCACACGATAGACGTGACAGAGTCTGGAGACAATGTTCTGCTGCCTGCAACATCCTGAATGTTCTGGATGCTGCCTGAATGTTCTGCTGCCTGCAGCATCCTGAATGTTCTGGATGCTGCCTGAATGTTCTGCTGCCTGCAGCATCCTGAATGTTCTGGATGCTGCCTGAATGTTCTGCTGCCTGCAGCATCCTCCAGCATGACTGATTTGGCAGTGGGTCAGTAATGGTGTGGAGAGACATTTCTTTGGAAGGCAGCACAGACCTCCATGTGCTAGCCAGAGGTACCCTGACTGCCATTAGGTACCGGGACGAGATCCTCAGACCCATTGTTAGGCCAAATGCTGGTGCAGTGGGCCCTGGGTTCGTTCTGATGAAGGACAATGCTAGGTCTCATATGTCTGAAGTGTCAGCAGTTCCTGCATGATGAAGGCATTGATGCTATGGACAGGCCTACCTGTTCCCCAGACCTGAATCCAATCGAGCACATCTGGGACATCATGTCTTGTTGCATCCACCAATGCCACATTGTACCATTGTACCATCTGTTATTTTAGTGTTTCCTTTATTTTTTTGAGCAGTGTATATATAATAAAATATAATCATAAAACTTCATTTCATTCCTTCAGTTAGACACTGCAATCATCCAGATCAAGTCAACTATGACACATCATTTACTGTCGCACTGTATATATGACCACGATGCAAAATACACAGACCAATGTGAGCGCCCGTATACACACACGGTAAAAGTTTAACTGCGGTGAACTGTTACATTGTCAAAATATTATCATCTATGCAAAATAATACTGCAGTGCCTGTGTTCTAGTTTGAATATGACGTGTTGAGGAGCCCAAGGTGTCAGAGCAAAGCACAAGAACCACAGCAAGGGAAAAGAGCAAAAGCTCACCAGTCATTACACATTACACGGCTCAGCCACGCTAGGGTTTAAATCCAGATCACTGGAAAGTGAGGAGATGGGTGGGTCGTCTTCAGCCTTGGACATGAGCAGTGTTCCGACTTCAGGTACGGATCAAAAGCAAGACTTTAAGGCCTTAAGGGGCGAGTGGCTGAAGCATGGAGGGCTTTTCTGTGACGCAGCTTTCCCTGCCGGGCCCACCTCTTTGGGCTACGATGAGCTCGGACCATCCTCAGGCAAAGCCAAAGGAGTGGAGTGGAAAAGGCCTCACGTGAGTCTTAGTTAAATGTCATTAAAAGCCAAGAATTTGGTGTCATGGGTCAATTCGTGGTTTGACTGGTAACTATAAAGTGTCCAGATCTTGATGTATTTATTGTGTGTGTATCTCAAATAAAGGGAAAAGGGAGTGTTTTCAAAGGCAAACACTTACTTACAGAAGACATGCACTGATGGGAGATGTAGTCTTCTTCCGCTGGGTGTGGATGGCCCACTAAGGTCTCACTAGCAAGGGAACTGTCCTGAAGACAAGCATCATTTTAGTTTTTATGAGCACCAGGGTCACCAGCACTGATCAGCATTTCTGATACTGACAGTTTATATGTATATATATGTCATATATATGTTTATATGACAGTTTATATGTATGATGCATCATAGTCTTGCAATTATGTTTGTGTTAGTAAATACATAATCATCATCATCATCATTGTCATCATCATCATAGCTTTATAAAGCTTTAGTTAATGGTGTGTTGATACTTTCAAACAGCAAAGCATATCTACTACCATCTACGGGAATTAAGTAAATACTTCATCTGAATGGTAAAAGGAAATAACTCACATGCTCAAAGCATTGATGCACAATAATGAGCAATAGAGCAGTGGCAAATTAGTGTTTCCAAATGCAAAATTCTATTAATGCAAATGCAAAATTCTATTAGAAATTCTAATTCTAGATATACGAGAATCCAAGTGTGAGAAATTCAAGTATGAAAGAGAAAACAAGAAAACACTGTTGATATTTGACATCAAAACTGCAGCAACATTTAGTAAATTGTACTGTTTTCCTTTTAGGTTTACTAATGTTTAGTTTTGTGTTGTCTGTGTCTTTATGCTTTTTAGGATTTGTGCTCAAACCCTCAGTTCATTATCGATGGAGCCACAAGGACTGACATCTGCCAGGGACAGTTAGGTGAGTAGCAGGCCCTCGTATGAAGCACGTCAGGAGAACGAAGTGCTTTTCAGCTCGGAGAGTGCTATGGGAGATTACCACTTCAGCATTGAAAATGTGAAGTTTCAGAGATATGTTGTGTATACTCTTTTGCATGATATGAGCGGCTATTCACACACACACACACACACACAAATAATAGGCTTCTGTTTTCCATACAGGTGACTGTTGGCTGATGGCTGCTATCGCCTCTCTGACTTTGGACCAAGACGTTCTAGCACACGTGATCTACCCGGAGCAGAACTTTACCGAGGACTACGCTGGCATCTTTCACTTTCAGGTGGACCTCCTCTGTCAAGACTGGCCCTTAGCCTTTGTCAGTGATTTATTATGTTTTTCCCTCTCTGCCCTAAAGATGTTGTGCTGGGTCTATCTCCAAATACATACAACATAACTGTAGCACTGGTTTTGAAAGTCAGAAGCCAAACAAGCTCACCTCTGATGTATTTTTAGTCGGAAACTGAGATAGATGTCCAGAATGGCGGTATGTCTGGAAAAGAAAGTGTCATGGCAAAAAACAGATATTTTGTCCAGCCAGTGAAGAAAAAACACTTGGACACAGGAAAGTGAAAAAGAGAAAATAACATTTTATTGCAACCACACCATTATATAACCTATTTTTTTTTACCATTGTCTAAGTCTTCTTTTAGAAAAAATAGGACCTCCCATAGGGCTTATTGGCTCCTTTGGGTTTATCCTTTAAGCTTTATTGGTATGCATTGGTATTGGTATGTATATATATGATGTATATTACACCCATCCCCATATACAGTGACATATAGGCTGGCTGCTCTTTTCCTAGAAAAACCCAATATTTATTACCCTTACATCATACACTGCACCCGTTGATCCATATAGTGGAAGTCTGAGATATATGTGCATGCGTCACAGAGGAGGTCTAAGGAAAACTTGCATGTGCCACATGTGTCTTGGCCTTATTAGAGCTAGGCTACGGTGCTTTAGGGGTCCCCATAGAATTTACTCCACAAAAGCTGCATGCTTTGTCCTGCTACATAATGCAGTCCTAGTACACCACATTGCAATATAACAATTTAACCAATAGCATCTCCAAGAAGTCCAGTTTGACTGGCACTTCACACAGCCCATCAGCATGTGTGTTAGCGTAGCACCATACAAAAATGCTGCTTCTGTCTGACCAGCTCTTGTTCTCCACAGCTGTGGCAATTTGGCCAGTGGGTGGACGTCGTGGTTGATGACTTGTTGCCATGCAGAAACGGGAAGCTGCTGTTTGTCCATTCAGAGAAGAAAAACGAGTTCTGGAGCGCCCTGCTGGAGAAAGCTTATGCTAAGTGTGTGTGTGTGTGTGTGCGCGCGCGTGTGTGTGTGTCAAAGCAGTCTAAATGCAAAATGCAGAAAAAATTTAAATGGAAATGACACAAATTTTCACATATCTACATAGGTTTATTATTACCTAGTTTATTACCTAGTATTACCTAGTCTATTAGGTAAAGTATTACCTATTCCATACGATTTGAAAATACAAAGAAAATACATAAAGGTGTTATCTTAAGTAAATGCTCTTACATCCTCGTCTAGGCTGGGGGACGCAACATAGTGTTTGAGTATATTTAATGGAAACTAAATGAAAATAAAATGAACAACCAGAAAACGTATTGCTGACGATATAACCGTGTATTGACAATTAGTAGTAGTATTCCACGAAAAGGGCAAGACAGACGTTTTATCAGTTTGTCAGGAGCGACCAAGGCCAAAATAACAAACAAAACGGGTCTTAAAAACAATACTAACAACCTATACTAACAAATAAAACAGACAATATCCTAACTAAACTACACTTACCAAACATCATAAACACATACAAACAAAAGGGCGGCCACTCCCTACTACCATGATATAGTAGGGGTTGCACATGACAAAGAGACACAAAGAGACAGTCTAAAGCACCGCCGAGGTCTATACACGAGTATAAACGATGATACACAAGTATACCCCAGTAAACACAGGTATGAAAGCAAACATGGACGTTCTCTCCTTTCCTCTCTCCCTCCTTCTCTCTTGTCTGTTCTTTGTCCTTCTATCCTATCCTCCGGTATGATGTCAGACCTGGTACGGATAGGCTGAACTGAGAAGGAGGGGGTAAAATCTGGGACGGACCTCGAACGGAGAACAGAAAAAGACAACACAAAAAACCCCTCGCATTATCTACATTACAATGCACTTAAGTTAATGTAACTGGTTACTGTCTTCCACACACAAAACTGTGGTTCCTGGGACTGAGCTATAAAGCAGCAGGGCTGATGGAGCTGACATGCTGGCCCTGATGGAGCTGAGAGGCTGGCCCTGATGGAGCTGAGAGGCTGGCCCTGATGGAGCTCTCTCCTCTCTGCCAGGGTGAACGGTTGCTATGAGGCTCTTTCCGGAGGCTTGGCTACTGAAGGCTTTGAGGACTTCACTGGAGGCATCACGGAACGCTACGAGTTAAACCAAGCCCCCCCCAAACCTGTTTTGCATCATTAAGAAAGCGCTGAGTCATGGCTCTCTGCTTAGCAGCTCTATCTCTGTGAGTAGAGCAGCATCCATTGCTATGGGGGCTTCTTAGCTGGGTATAATTTTGGGTATAATAATTGTGACATAAATTATGTAGCAGATAATTGTTTTAAAAAAAGGTGTTTTAAAACTGTCCAGCAATATTATGCTATTCCATCATAGTCATAACTGAGGCACACACCTTTTCTACCAGACACAAACTTTAGATTTAGATTATCTGTCTCAAATTGTCCCACATGCCATATTTGCTATGTTGTGGTTTTTTGTACTGACCTCTAAGCCCAATCGTATAGCATGTATTCATCATCTTATGAAATTGTACTTATATTGTGTCTTTCTCTGTACCCAAGGACACTTTACAACCAACACACTACACAACCATCATACTACACAACACATTTACATCCATTCAACACACCGGTGAACTAATGACTGCAGCATGTGTAATTGCAGTGTATTTAGTCAATATGAACACTGTATTCTGCACATGGTCTACTGTCTACTGTCACTGTCTACCGTCACTGTGTTCCTTCATGGTTTTGGGGAAATGTTGGTTTGTTCACTGTTTCACTGTGTATATTTAGGATGACAGCTGTTCTGCTTGACTTCCAGCCCAGAAACACAAATGAAAAAGAAGCCAAAACGACAGAGCATTTGGTGACGACTCACGCCTACTCCATCACAGGGGCAGAGGAGGTCAGAAACACAAGCACACACTTACACACTCCATCAGAGGAGGGGCAGAGTAGGTTAAGCATGCACACTCACACACACACACAAACACAGACACACACATATATTTGAAGAAGGGGGAATAGTCTCCTTCTCATTCCTGCAAAACATATGAAGCCTGATGTGTCCACTTGATGATATGAAACCTAAAAGCCTAGCATACAGTCTGACTTGCCTTGTAGCCTGCGAAAATTTGCCTCACAGCTTTGGGACTCTCAGTAATATCATAAAAGATTCATCACTGTATGAACTGTAGCGTGCAGCAGTGCCTGTAGGGGGCAGACTGACAGTTCTGTCTGTGGCAGGTGCATGTTGATGAGGGGCTCGTGGAGCTGGTGCGTCTCAGGAACCCCTGGGGGCACATGGAATGGACCGGCGCCTGGAGTGACGAGTAAGCCCTAGAGCAATCACAATGCTCACATACCTTCCAAGTCATACTGATGCTCCATGTCACATGCTGATGGCAATGACGATGCTCTCCTTATCTTCCTCAGCTCTAAAGAGTGGGACAATGTCTTCCCAGAGGAGAAGGCCAAACTTGATCATTCAGCTGACGACGGAGAGTTCTGGTGAGACCACATTTCAGTGGATTAAAAACACACATAGTACAGATCAAGTAGAAGCTTGAATAAAAGCTTGATTTTTGTTTTTGCCTCCCTCTCTGTGTCAGGATGGCGTATTCAGACTTTGTGCAGAAGTACTCAAAGCTGGAGATCTGTTACCTGACCCCGGACTCCCTGAGCAGTGCCAAGGGGGGCTGCTGGGACCTTCAGAAGTTTGAGGGGAGATGGACAGTGGGCTCCACCGCCGGTGGCTGCCGTAATAACACTGGTACCTGTCACTCATACTGGACACTGTCTGCAGGGCAGGCCCACAGCCTCACAGGCCCCTCCCACTATTTACAGCAATAGATGCTGCCAAATGAGTGGAAGTATTATATCAAATATGTCAGATTTAAGAATGACAAAACAAATATGTTGCCTCCTGAGCTGAAAATGGAAAAAAAATTATTTGAATGCACCTTTGAAGACATCAAGGTCACAGGTCAAAGTGTAGGCCTAAGTGCCCATAAAGCCAACATACAAACATACTAATGAATGCACAATGAAGGGAGCATATAGAGACCCCAGTTGAAGGCTGTACCAGAGCTGTACCTTCTGACTGATGTTCCCCAGATACGTTCAGCTCGAACCCCCAGTATGTGATCACGCTGGAGCCTGGCAGTGTGCAGGACTGCTCCACTGTGGTGGCTCTGATGCAGAAAGGGGGCCGGCAACAGAGGCGACTGGGACACGGCTATTATGCCATCGGCTTTTACATCTATAAGGTGACACCTTCCTGGGAGACACCTACACACACACACACACACACACACACACACAAACACACACACATCATACACATACATACAAACACACATATCAATACATGAGCAACTCCAGATAGCTAAAGCAGTACCTCTCGAAACCTCTTGAGTTTCATTATTCTAACTCTGTAGTTGTTGTTTGTCCATGGTGTGTCTGTGTGTTCAGATTATAGATAAGGTGTGTATGGTGAGTCTTAATGCAGAAATCTGTGCACCGTAATTGTATTCTCTCTCATGTGATAAATCTAAACATCCCCATCAAAGACATGTGACAGGTGACAAAAACTGCAGATTCAATGTGTATGTCAGGTATCAATTTATTGCAAGATATCTAAAAATCTTTTTTTGTTGTTGAGGGTACAAATGTGTTATTTGTGTTATTAATGTGTTATTATGCATCAGGTGAAATCAAGTGAGAATCAATGTCAAAAAACAGTCACCCGTCTGTATGAGTGTGTGTCAAGTCAAGTCAATTTATTTGTATAGCACATTTAAAAGACATCGAGAGCCGACCAAAGTGCTGAACAATATTTGCAATAAGACACACCTAAATATATAAAACATTTAAATACAGAATATAAAACTAAGCATGAAAAGTAAATAAAATAAGAAAACTCATAAGAACATTTACAATAAAATATACATAGAGCACATCTTGATGACACATTAAAATAACTTACAACCAAAACAGATGGGTAATAACAAACTGCTCAGGACTCAAAGGTCTGCGAGAATAAGTATGTTTTTAAATTGGTTTTAAAAACAAGCTTTTTATAAGCTTATTCCCTTATAAAAAGTGGAAGGTTGTTCCATAGTTTTGGAGCTGCTACCGAAAAGGCCCGGTCACCTTTGAACTTTAACCGAGACCGCGGAATGTCTAAAGTCCACTGGTTAGAAGAATGTAGTGAGCGAGGAGTATAGCGAGAGTGAAGGAGATTAGAGATGTAGGTAGGAGCTAAGCCATGAAGAGCTTTAACAAACAATAAAACTTTTAAAATTCAATACAATTTTCAACTCTACACTGAATTTTACTGGGAGCCAATGTAGTGATGCCAGCACAGGGGTGATACTGTCTCTTTTTTAGTGCCAGTCAGGAGATGTGCAGCTGCGTTTTGACGTGAAAGGCTCGACTGACAAATACCCAAGTAGAGTGCGTTGCAGTAATCCAGTGTGTGTGTGTGTGTGTGTGTGTGTGTTTGTGTGCAGTGTAAGGGCAATGCAAATCTTCATCTAGGTACTGATGATCTGAAGTATCTGATGTCTGTGGCTCAGTGCACCTTCATAAACCGCCGTGAGGTCTGTGTGCGCATGAGCCTGCCTGCTGGACGTTACGTCATCATCCCTTCCACCTATGAACCCAACTGTGAGGGCAGCTTCCTGCTTCGCGTCTTCCAGGAGAAATAGGCTGCATCTGCATCCCAGTAATAGCAAAGCGCCACAATTAAGTTAATTAAAGAAGCCAATTTGACCAGGCAACCCCTGCTGTTGAGTCAAGTGCTGAATGCTTAAATGCTTACTATTAATAAAATGAATGCATTTTAAATAAACAAAACTACCATAACACTTCATGAATGACTGAAATACTTTGCTTCCTCCCTTTAAAATGAAAAGTTGACCAATTAGATCAGGCCATGTAAAAGAACACCTGTGAGAGCTCATAATATAATGTTATAATGACAAACTAATGAGCTACATGAACTTGTGACCAATTAATAAATAGACATTTTAAGGACATGCTAAAGAGGTCTAAATGTGAGGGACAAGGAAGCGATCACACCAGTCTCAGGGAAAATGGAGCATTTAATAGATAAAGTACACAAACTCAAAACTCGTGACATAATCCAAATGAACCAGCAGTCAACTGGTACAAAGACGAGACATAAATAGACAGACAAACGTCCCTCAGGTGACGAACTGTGACCCTAATGGGCCACGCCCACCCGAGGGACGAACACGATGCAAACAACAAGACAACGGAGATCTGTTTCGCTGCTGACGGGGCGGACAGCAGGGGGCATCCGCACCGTGACACTTGTAACGGACAAGATATGTTGCCTGTGATAATCATAACATTTTTAATTAATTGGTCCTTGTATATAATAAATATTTCCCTTCACATGCAATAGTTCTACACATGGTATTGCATTTATAGAAATGTATTTATATGTTTAAAGGAAGTTGCATAAAAAAAGAAATGCAAGTAATGGGTAATGAATATTATATTCTCTTAGAATGCTTCGCAAAAACGAAACATAACGTGTAACGAAAAATAACGTGTGCAACTCACAGGACCAGGCAGAAGCTTCAGAAACCAAACACAGAGTTTAATGGGGATGGTGAGGCAGCAGACAATCGCAGAGGGATAGTCCAAAAAATCTAAATCATAAGAACATACAACAAAGCTATGGTCATAAGGTCATAGCCCAGCAGACAGAAAACAACACTCTGAAGTGCTGACTACAAGACTGAGGCACTGTTCGAAATAGCCTACTACATACGGCATACTGCATACTGCACTCAGTATATGCTGGATAATAATATCGGGTTCACCAGCAAAACACCGACATTCAAAAATCTGTACTTAACCAAGAAGCTAGAGAAATAATCGTATTTGTCATTGGTTTACGTCACATATATCTTAACAGAAGAACTCCTTAGAACATGTACAGTAATCCAATCTCTTCAATATTAATTTTCATGAGGGTACCTCAAAGAGTACCGTGAGCCAGTGTAAGGTACCCTTTGAGGTGTGTATTTACATAAATGCATGGACGCTTACACACATTGGCCCGTAGAGGTCACTGTTGGAAAGCAAATGCAAAATGAAATGCAAAAAAATATTGACACTTAGTTGCCCAGTATAGAAACACAACGGTGCGTGAAGTGTATTTAGCATTTGTGAAACCAAATGACATGCTTTCTTTCTAACCGTTTTTGTATGTCAACGATCTTTGTCTTACTCATATATGCAAAGTATGCCATGTGTGTTTGCGAACCGATTGGCACTTATAAAAGTATGTTTACGACAAGTAAAACACGTTCGGTTTTTTGGTTTCTGGCACTACAAATAGCATCATAGCAACTACACTTGAATCCAGTGCCTGCTGACCTCACGAGATAAAGCAAAACTGGTGATGACTGAAGCAGAAGTACCCCGTAGCGAAGCCATTAAAACATCCTTCAGAGAGATCCAGATGTGTGCTCTCTGGAAAAGTGCAGGACTGCATAGCTACAAATAACAATACGCTGTAACAACAGGTACATTTTGTGATCTAGACAACCAGAATCTCTCTTATGAATGAGATGACTGTCACCCAGCGAAGTGCAGAAGATAATCTATGAGATACGTTTTTTCTCGCTGGAGTTTAACAACCCAGTCAGTGTAGACTTTCTTTGCATGATGTGAACTGATGGAGCTGAAACGTTCTTTTAAACGTTACTTTTACGTTTATGTATAATGAAAAATAAGGGAAACATGACGATTAGGGAGATGACAAAAGTTACTCAAGACATTTCGAATAAGATTTTGCTTTTGTGACGTCATAATAATGATTTAATATACGTTAGAACTTACAGAATGCTTCTTCCTGCTTTTTAGAATGTACGCGTAATAACTTGTTCATTACAAACCAAGCCACGCCTGACAGGTTTGGGGGCGGAGAATCAAAGTTACTTAACTCACTTCTTTAATCAAAGCATTCACACATTTTGTACACTTAACAACCAGAAGTAAAAACTAAAAATGTCGGGTATCGCATCAACTTTGGCAAAGAAGCGAGCTCGCGCTGCTGGGTTTGGAACGAACGCGAATGCCATTAAATATCTCAATCAAGACTACGAGGCGCTGAGGAGCCAGGCTCTAAGTCGAGGACAGTTATTCACGGATCCAGCTTTCCCAGCCTCATCTGAATCTTTGGGATTCAATGAACTCGGACCAAATTCGGCCAAAACCAGGGGAGTGCAATGGAAGAGACCCGGGGTAAATTCTAAATTTTCCACTATAAAATGACCAACTTTGAGCAACCCTAAATTTGGTTGTTTAGTCGTATTTTGTATCGACGTTGCAGGGCGTACGTAATGGCCCTTTTGACTAAAAGCAATATTTCAGGCTAGAGGATTAGCCACTATTGAATATGTGTGATGTGTTGATACCTTCCGTCACCGGGTACCTATGCCAGCGAATCAAGTATGTAGCTAGCCAATCGAAGGAAGATCACATAAATAGTGCAGGGGAGTTTATATTTTGACATGAATTGAATACTTTTCGTTGTAGCTGTATTGCTTGTATACCTGAATAGTGCAGTTTTCTACACTTTCTAAAAGTAATTTGCAAGTTAGTGTCTCGAAAGTAAATTCCTTTTATGGTCAGCTAAATCCTAAAAATCCAAACCAAATGTTAATCGAATCTAAATGTTCTTAAAGTTAAGAGCAAGGACAGCTTCAACCAACGTTGTTAGTCATTGTAAACTGGCATGACTGAGGAAGGCGTGTCTATTTGCAGGCTCAGTTGTTTTCTGTGTCTTGCAGGACTTGTGCTCGAGCCCCAAGTTTATCGTTGGCGGAGCTACGAGGACCGATATCTGCCAAGGAGCCCTTGGTAAGTGGACGCATAACGAGAAATTAAGGTCGTAATAATGCATATTATTCTCGTTAAAACTGGTGGCATTTAGCAGTGTTTAACGTCAAACCATCTCTGAGACGGGAAGCGTCATATCTCCTCTTCTCACGCACGAGCACACGCACGCACTCCTCTCATACCAAAACAAATACACTGTTACTGCCCTCCTTTGTTAAACTCCCCAAACCAGTTTCACAGGCAGCTTTATGTATCACCTTAGTGTTTGGGTGTGATTGTAAGCCTGATGTCTTGGCGTTTGTATGGCTATAGGTTTTCTGTGCGTTCTCACTCCTCCTCTGTTTTACACACGAACACACACACACTCAAGAAAATGAGCATGTTACTGCCGGCATCCAACATTTTGTGCAGAGAATGAGAACAGTATATACATTTATGAGCAGTATCAGGAGTGCATATAATACCTGTGTGTACAGGTCATATTTCTAGTCATTTAATATGTAATTTAATTAATCTCATGCAGACATAAAATTACAAGTATGTTCTGTGTGTAGGTAAGGAAGATTATTTGGTTATAACAATTACAGGTCCCACTTGCGTGAATGTGGTGGGGTTTATTGCCTGAATATTCACCATAAACAGTAACTTGCGTGCAGAAAAGCGTACCTGGAAGTTCAGGAGGGCCACCGTCTGAACGTTCGGTACGTAGTGTGAATCACGAGGGTCCAGGGAGCGCAGGCCTTTCAGGCCACGTGCTTTTGTTTCAGCAGAGGCGTTGACTTCACTGTTCATCCCTTCCACGAAAGCTCAGTAACCCGTTTAGTGAGGGATAGAATGGGCAGTGTCAAAACGTCCAAGAACGCCTTGACAAACAATTATGTTAAAGGTGTGTGTTTTTCTGAACAGTAGGTCTAAATGGGCATGTAACGTCGCATTCATGTTACAACACTTAGCTGAATGCCTGCGGATTGGAATAGAGGCAACCAGTTTTGCCCAGTGGGTGTGTCTAACCAGATCTTTTGTTCAATGTAAATGCATAACAGGCCTCAATATGTTCCTATAACAGTGAGACGATACAGAGTCCCAGGCCACACAAACATGCTGTTCAAATCTGTGTATCAGCATAGAAAGACAGCTTTGATCTTGTACAGAAATATCCTATACTACTGAAATCTATTCTGAGTTGCAAACAGAGGAGGAGGAGACTGTTTGCTGACATGAAACACACACACACGCAGTCACTGTTTGTATGGCTTTGCTTAAGAGGAACTATATAGTTCTTGCATGACTCTGACCACGGCCTGGGACATTTTGATTGGCTGCCTAAGGAGGGGGTTGTGGTCTACAGAGGGATTTGCATGTTCTGTCATGGCGGATCTCTCCAAGAAGCATTACATGTACCATCTTCTCAGCACTTATCACTGGGAGCATGTGACTTGTTATCCAGAGATTCAGCACTAGTATGTGGTATTGTAAATCTGTGGCAAAGAGCTGGTCTCCCCCCCCCCCTTTCTTCTCTGTGTGTGTGCATATAAGTGAGAGACAGAGAGTAGCCTACATGTGCAAGAAATGAGGGGTTGCTCGTAGAAATCATTTCACACCAGGAACACCAGCCATTATGTCAGTGCCTTTAGCAGATGTCAGACATTTCTTCCAGGCATCCAGATATTTCTGTGACACTGAAGAATTTCTGGTATAATACCATAACAACTTGTTCTGAGCTCCGATTGTTTAAACATGACCACTGTACTTTCTCACATTCTTTATAATGAAATGCCTCTTTGAGTCTTATTCAAAGATAGCTGAGGTAATCAAGGAATGGATAGCATCTGATGTGTGAGGGTTCTGCTTTCCAGACCTTACAGAAGACAGCATCTCCAGAGTGGTACGGTACAGGCAGCCGCCATTGTCTCTGTGGGCTTGTGTAAACTGTTTAGCAAATACTTGCCCATTTTGCGAGCAGCAGCAAAGTTGTTTTTGTGGTCATGTGACATTGGGACGTTGAAATAGGGTGGTGAAGAGTGCAGGGCTGACCGACCAAGGATGAATCATCTTTAACATTTGAAGCGATGGCACTTTAAAAGTGTTCATGTAATTCATCGGTTCCTGTGTGTGAGTGGCAGCAACAACCTATTGATGTTTCAGGGTATCCTGTCAGGATCCTTGTGACTGGGGTATTTCTGCCAGAGCCTGATATTTGTTTAGGCAAATCAGAGTCATTTTACATGCACTCTGTATCTCTTCCTCTCTTTCTCTCCATCTCTCTCTGTCTGTCTCACTCTCTCTCTCTGTCTGTATGTCTCTCTCTCTCTGTCTGTCTCATTCTCTCTCTCTGTCTCTATCTGTCTCAGGGGACTGCTGGCTGCTGGCGGCCATTGCCTCTCTCACTTTGAACGAGGATGTGATGGCCAGGGTGGTGCCCAGCAACCAGTCCTTCGGGGATGGCTACGCTGGCATCTTTCACTTCCAGGTACTGCAACCCCAGAGATGCTTTCCGAACACCATCTGAGTCTGCAACCGTCTGACTCTGTTTCCTGGACCAACATTCTGTATGCTGGGTTTGCTGGAGTCTGAACTGCTTCCTTGCATACACAAATGCAGTCAGACTCCATTTCAACTCAGCTAATTGACTTCATTTAATATTATTGAGAAGGATGTTTGTTTCTTGAATTGTAGGAATTGAGTCCAAAGCCTTGCATGTTAATGTGATCATCCCATGTGGTGACATCCAAACCTTGTTTTCTGCAAACCTTGTGCTGGGATGTGGTGTTGGTGTTTGGATCAGATGGTTTAAAACCTGACCATCCCTCCTCCCCTCCCTCTACTTTAATTACACCCCCTTTAGTTCTGGCAGTTTGGTGATTGGGTGGACGTTGTCGTTGACGACCGGCTGCCGGTGAAGGACGGCAAGCTCCTGTTTGTCCACTCTGAGGAGGGCACAGAGTTCTGGAGCGCTCTGATGGAGAAGGCCTACGCTAAGTGAGGGGGGTGGGGGTGGCATATGTACACACAAAAACTACTACTAACAGTTTAGCTTGGTGAGAGAGTTGTTGCAACAAAAGCACACACAAACTTTAACTTGAAAACCAGCATTCAGCGTTTTTGATTTGGCCGATTGTTAGGGGTGACCCTGCTGAAGTTCAAAGGTCACAGGTCGAAAGTTGGAGCTGTCATACCCAGTCACCCCTTTTGCAAAATCAGCCAATCAGAAGTGTGGACAGACCTTGAATTGTTTGCTGGATAGATTTATTACACATGCTCTTGGTTGAGAGGCAATTGAGAGGGCATCGTTCAACCCTACGATGACCCTGACTCTCTGCGGCAGGGTAAACGGCTGCTACGAGGCCCTCTCCGGAGGTTCCACCTCTGAGGGCTTTGAGGACTTCACAGGCGGCATCGCGGAGAGCTACGAGCTGCGCAAGGCCCCACCCAACATCTTTCAGATCATTCAGAAGGCACTGGAGGCCGGAGCAATGCTGGGCTGCTCCATAGACGTGAGGCTCTGCCCCCACTGCACTCAAGCCTCATTAGCTTCTGTGAACCTGAGTGGAGCCAACTGTTTATGTGGGTGTGTCTGTGGGTGTGTGTCTGTTCCTAGATCACAAGCGCTTCTGATTCTGAAGCCATCACCCGACAGAAGCTTGTGAAAGGACACGCCTACTCTCTCACTGGGGCAACAGAGGTACAGGCACAAACCTCAGGAGTGACTCAGAGCCGGGAGCAGTTGTTTAACATTCTTAATGCAAGAGCAGGTTTGGCAGACCGTAGTTTAGCCATTGCTGGTACTTAGCATGTACAGAAATCTAATGCAGAAGGAAGAAGATGATCTGATAAAATAGCGAGCGTGCGAGCGCGTGTTTTCACATGCTGCAGATTGGCTGGCTGGTGGCATTTGAATGTGTTGGTGACATTGATTGGGGGCCGTGTGTGTTTGTGTGTGTGTGTATTTAAGGTGCACTACCGTGGTGGTCTGGAGAAGCTCGTGCGCGTGCGTAACCCCTGGGGTCAGGTGGAGTGGACTGGCGCCTGGAGCGACAAGTACGTACACCACCTGCACCACCCATACAACAATTTTTCCTGCTGAAAAGCATTCCAGAGATACTACACAGTGATGATTGTTGAATGTGTGATGTGTGCGGCCATATTGTTGATGTAGTGAATAATGAATGCATGATTGTTTTTGTTTTTTCTCGTCTTTGCAGCGCGCCTGAGTGGAATTCTGTGGAGCCTTCAGAACGGCCAAGCTCCAACGCCGAAGATGGAGAGTTTTGGTAATGTGAACAGCTGGGACATCCTGTCAGTAGGGCTGGGCGATATGGCCTAAAAATAATTTCGCGAGATTTCTAGGCTATATCGCGATACACGATATATATCGCGATATTTTGAAATCTCCTCTAAAACACTCCATAAATGATCGATTTATCCCTTTGATATATACAGTAGTCACACCAGTATGATTCTAGTGCCTGCAACAGATGTATGTCTCCATTAAAAATGTCTTTTACATTTTGTATATATGCATTAGCGGTTTCTATTGGAGATATTTTACACTTTGAGGCAAAAAGGGGTATCTATCACGTTTTTGTCATATGGGATTGCTTTTGAAACGAAGCAGCCAGAGTCATTTGCTTCTGGGCTGGTTGAATTTGCGTTTTATTTGGTGAAGGTCGAGATGTGGACATGCGGAGTTTCAGGCATTGTTCGATCTGTAATAGCTGCAATACTTTTGCGGCATATTTTACAGATAACGGTTGTTTGTTCCTCATCATCTTGGTGAAACCCAAACCAAACAGACAACGGATCCAGTGCTGTTTTTCTTCTGAACCAATTCGTCCGCCTCCATCTTGTTTCTTAGTGCCTAACGTTGCCAACTCGCTTCGTTATTAGTTCTCTCAGTACCTGTGCTGTTTTTTTTCTGAACCAATTTGTCCGCCTGCGTCTCGTTTCTTAGCGCTTAATGCTAACTCTCTTTGACAATCGCTCTCTCTGTACCCCACTGTGCTCTTTTCCGCCTCCTCTGTACACACACACACGCACACCCCAGCAGCACGGGTGGGCGGGACCAATGTAGGTGAACTGAGAGGGAGATGAACTAAACACCAAAGCAACTCTCACGCTGGCAGATAGAAGCAAATTTATACTTGATGTTCGCGATATAATAATTTTTTATATCTCAAAGATAAAATACATCGATACATTGAGTATATTCGATATATCTCCCACCTCTACCTGTCAGTACTCTGGGCTGTTAGTACTCTGAGCTGTCATTACTCTGGGCTTTCAGTACTCTGAGCTGTCAGTACTCTGAGCTGTCAGTACTCTGGGCTGTCAGTACTCTGAGCTGTCAGTACTCTGAGCTGTCAGTACTCTGGGCTGTTAGTACTCTGAGCTGTCTGTACTCTGGTCTGTCAGTACTCTGGGTTGTTAGTACTCTGAGCTGTCAGTACTCTGAGCTGTCAGTACTCTGGGCTGTTAGTACTCTGGGCAGTCAGTACTCTGAGCTGTTAGTACTCTGAGCTGTTAGTACTCTGGGCTATCAGTACTCTGAGCTGTCAGTACTCTGAGCTGTCAGTAGTCTGGGCAGTCAGTACTCTGAGCTATTAGTACTCTGAGCTGTCTGTACTCTGGTCTGTCAGTACTCTGGCTGTTAGTTCTCTGGGCTGTTAGTACTCTGGGCTGTTAGTACTCTGGGCAGTCAGTACTCTGGGCAGTCAGTACTCTGAACTGTTAGTACTCTGAGCTGTCAGTACTCTGGGCTGTCAGTACTCTGAGCTGTTAGTACTCTGGGCTGTCAGTACTCTGGGCTGTTAGTACTCTGAGCTGTCAGTACTCTGAGCTGTTAGTACTCTGAGCTGTCAGTACTCTGAGCTGTCAGTACTCTGAGCTGTCAGTACTCTGGGCTGTCAGTAGTCTGAGCTGTCAGTACTCTGGGCTGTTAGTACTCTGAGCTGTCAGTACTCTGGGCTGTTAGTACTCTGGGCTGTCAGTAGTCTGAGCTGTCAGTACTCTGGGCTGTTAGTACTCTGAGCTGTCTGTACTCTGGTCTGTCAGTACTCTGGGCTGTTAGTACTCTGAGCTGTCAGTACTCTGAGCTGTCAGTACTCTGGGCTGTTAGTACTCTGGGCTGTCAGTACTCTGAGCTGCCAGTACTCTGGGCTGTTAGTACTCTGGGCTGTCAATACTCTGAGCTGTCAGTACTCTGGGCTGTTAGTACTCTGGGCTGTCTTCCATGTTCCATAGCTTCCTGGCTTGATCCCTGCTGCATTTCTAACTGACAGACAAAATGTGTAACATAAATAATAGAACACCATGTGTAAAGTACAGACCATAATTATACAACATACGAAGACAAAAGCTGGAAAAAAAACATGAAAAAGACAACAGCAGAAATATATAGACTCACAATGAAAGAGCACTATCTGCTATTTGGTTATTTTTATCAGACATTTGTTTTTCTTTAAATTGTGACTTGTTTTATATGTGTTCAATATAAATATGCAATAAATATGCTGAAATTTCTGCATATTAATATGTATGATATTAATAACAGACATAATTCAATATAATGATGAGGGAATAAATGGTGTTTAAATGTTCTATTACACGCTTGTTGTCTAATGTAGTGAGCCACCTGCATCTCCTTTTCTCAACATACAGAGTTTAATTGTGTGTGTGTGTGTGTGTGTGTGTGCACACGCGCACGTATTTTTGTGTGGGTGCGTGTGTGTGCGTGTTTAGGATGTCATTTACGGAGTTCATGCGGCAGTACTCTCGTGTTGAGATCTGCACTCTGACCCCGGACGCCATCACCAGCAATGATATCAAGCCCTGGAGTACATGTAACTACAGCGGCACTTGGAGACGGGGCTCCACGGCGGGGGGCTGCAGGAACTTCGCCCGTAAGCTTACATTTACATTTACATTTACATTTACGGCATTTAGCAGACGCTCTTATCCAGAGCGACTTACAAAAAGTACTATGTGTTCAGTCAGAATATGCATCTCTATCTAGTATAAACAGGTTTAAGTCCAAACTACTTGAGGTCAAGCACTGTCATAAACTGTTGCTAGTGCTGATGCCTAGAAGGAAGACAACAAAGTAAGATTAGACACAGTGCAATACCTAGCAAGACTGAAATACCTACAAGACTACATGCAGTATAAGTGCAATACTTAGCAAGTGTTCCTAAAGATAAAGTGCAATTACGCTTTATACCAATGCTTCAGTGGATTAGTGCTTATAAGTGCTTTACAAAGAGATGGGTCTTCAGTCTGCGTTTGAAAACCGCGAGAGAGTTCGCTGTTCGGACAGCCAGTGGAGGTTCGTTCCACCATCTGGGTGCCAGGACAGAGAAGCATCTTGTCGCGTGTCTTCCTTGAATCTTGAGGGATGGCGGGTCAAGCCGAGCCGTACTTGAAGCGCGAAGGGCTCGAGGTGCGGATCGACTTTTGACCATTGCCATAAGGTATGGAGGAGCTGGTCCATTGTTGGCTTTGTAGGCAAGCATCAGAATTTTAAACTGAATGCGAGCTCCACCTTTACTCCTACCACTCGCCTTCACCCAACGGGAAAGGCATTTTTGTGCCATGGAGCTTATGTAACGGAGCTTTTGTACCATGGAGCTTATGTTTTAATAAATGTTACTGTCAATTGAAATCCACACAGTCTGGCACTGTTGTTACCTTAGTTGACTGAAAATTCTAGCTCATTTAAGCTTTTATTTTACATTTTTGAATATTATTCTACACATTTATAAAGAGGAAGGAAACTGCATTTAGATTCAGTTTGCTGTTTCTATCACATCAGTAACAAAATGGCTGCTTTAAAGCCTGTTTTTTCTTTCATTCCCAAAATAAATGGTGAGCATTATTCAACTGGGACTGCTATGGTCTTTAGGAGGCACGTAACAATAACGCAACTGAACAATTTACGAGAGAATCACGGGTGAGGAGCATGAGTCAGATGAGTGGCAGATGCACATAATCTCACCATCCGCTGAGCTCTGATGACAATACACACACATCAGAGTGCAGGGAATCAGAACAGGCCTTTGGGTTGCATGTCGGACAGTGTTCAGAAATCAACTCACACCTGCTCTAAAGAACAGAAAAGCCACTGACTATAACCAGCTTTATCTTATCAACTGCTTGTTTTTTAGCACAGATGAGAAAAAGCTTTTGATTCAATTCATTCGCACGCAATTCAATTAATCTGATCCGGGTTAAGAGTTGTCCAGAAAGAATGATTCGTTTGCCCTTCGCTGATCTCTAGACTGAGTTGGTCCTCTCTTTTCTCTTCACGTGTTTGTCTTAGTCGTCAGAAGTTGTTTTGAAGTTTTTCATCAATGTTTACACTGAAATCAACGTGTTTGTGTGGAGCACACACAAACGCACACACACACTACTGTCACAGACTTAATTCCAGACAGTTTAAAATGTACCAGCACAGTTGTAGGACTTCATGGAGCATCTCAAGGCCTGCAGGTTTTTAACCTAAACACACACACACCTACAATATTGTGTAGCCTTTGCATTTTAAAACCCAGGTGGTTTTCACTATAGTCACTCCACTTTTCTTTTCAGAATCATTCTGGATGAACCCACAGTTCGTAATCAAGCTGGATGAGGAGGACGAGGACCCAAACGACAACCAGGCTGGCTGCAGCCTGGTCATGGGCCTGATCCAGAAGAACCGACGCCGCCTGCGCAAGGATGGCGAGGACATGCAGACCATCGGCTACGCCATCTACGAGGTGTGTGGGGGAGGGCGCAGGGGCAGGGGTGGGGGAAGATTTCCAGGCCGGGGACCAGAAGTGGGGGCGAGGAAGCCTGCTTGGGGTAGAGAGGAAATTGCTGCTTGTAATTGGGCCACAGGAGCATGTTGGAGAACAAAACAGAAAGAATAATTAATCAAGAGCGTTGTCATCTGGGAGGCCTGCAGTAGCAGTACATCTGCAGTGTTTGACAGCCCTGTCTAGATCAGGCTTGAACTCTTGCATTCTTTTGTGCCGTAGTACGTAATTCAAAAATACTTCATATACAAATCTGTCATCTTTTCATCTTATCTTTCTTCTCCTTCCCACAGTTGCCTTCACAGGTAAGAGTCAATCCAATCAAATTTGAGCAGCCAGCCTCATTTGGTACTGGGTTACAATCTTTACCATCATTCCATGATGATGTCTCTTCCTGCTGTCTGATTGGCTCTCCTCTCCGACAGTATTCTGGCCAGAGGGACGTGCACCTGGATAAGAACTTCTTCCTGACACATGCGCAGAAGGCCCGCTCAGAGACCTTTATTAACCTGCGAGAGGTCAGCACGCGCTTCCACCTGCCCCCAGGGGAGTACCTCGTTGTTCCCTCCACCTTCGAGCCCAACAAGGATGGAGACTTCTGCCTGCGTGTCTTCTCCGAGAAGCAGACCGAGACACAGTAATCATACTCAATCCCATCTCTCTAGTGCAACAAAAAAATATATATAAGATTTTAGCAATGATAACATGACTTTGTTTTCCCTGCAGGCGGTGTGATGATCCTGTCGATGCCAAGTTAGACAATGTGAGTTTTCTACCTTTTTCATCAGAATGTACATTTGTATTGATGTCACTTTAAAGCCTTTTTAGCCATTTTGTATATTTGCATAATGAAAATCGTAATGATGTTTATGTGTAAAAACAAACAAAAACAATTGTTTTTCACTAGTTCACTCATAGAACATGCAACATTACTGCATAATGTCACTCAGAATACCTTTTAGATATTGCTAGTGTCTGCTTTTTATTGATTCTCTATGTCAGTTCTGACAATTCTTCTTGTTTTATTGTGCATATGGATTTAAAGGTTAGGCCAGTGTGATGCATATGTAAAGACTGGTGTAGGCTACTGGACAGTAGCACCCAAGTTCATGACTGTTTTTGTTCAGGAAACCGTGTCAGACAGTGAAGTGGATTCCAGCTTCAGGAGTCTTTTCTCAAAGCTTGCGGGAAGCGTAAGTGTCCTTTAACTTAACCATTAACAACATGTCACATTACTACGGAACTTGACCATAGTTGCTACTTTGCCCCCTAAAAATTAGCATCATAATAATGAGGTTATGCTAATGAAATTATGTTAATTAGCATAAATGCTATTATCTGAGAAATTATTTTTTTCATTGTGTTGTGCCTAAATGACTCTGACTCTGCCTCCCTGGACAGGACATGCTGATCTCTGCCGTGGAGCTTAAGACAATCCTAAACAAAATCATTGCCAAACGTACGTGTGCGTGCCTCATACTCCCTGTTCTTTGCCTTGATCAAAGTGAACTTTGTTCACTTTGATTGTTGCTTCTTTTTTTGTTGTTGCTTCATTGTTGTTGCTTCTTTTTTTTTAAGGAACTGACATTAAGACAGCAGGCTTCTGTCTGGAAACCTGCCGGACCTTGGTCAATCTCATGGATGTATCCTTCCTTTTGTTCGTAAACATGCTCAGTGTTGTGTTTTATTCATCTTGTGTTACCCATCACTTAATCCCTGTATCACGGTGATTGGGGGAAAAAGGAACGTGAGGGTTGGTGGGGTGTGGGTGGCGCCAGCCGGCAGCGCTGACCGTTTGCCTTGACTCGGACTCAGGACAGTGGGGATGGGAAGCTGGGCTTGGGCGAGTTCGCTACCCTGTGGAAGAAGATCCAGAAGTACTTGGTGGGATACAAGTAGCTGTAATGCCATGGCTGCACTAGGGCATGAAAACCACCCTACGCTGTGTTGTAATGATTTCATGGGGCTCTGTCACCAAATGTCACCAGATGCTTTGTATACACAGAGAAAGGAGTCATTCATAAAATATTCTTGCCCAAAAATATGCTGTTTTTGGCAAGGTTCTCTGTCATTTAGTGGAAACTGTCTAAGATCTGTTCAGACCTGGTGAGATTCTGGTCCTAAGCAGCCCAGTCTGATGTAGTGTTACTGTCACTGATGTTACATCAGGCCTCTAAGCTGATCTCAGACAAGAGCCCATCTTAAAAATAGAGATAAAGGCAGTTTTGATATATGGACTGTTTAAAGAGAAAGACATTGCTGCATCATTTCAATTGCCATAGAAGTTTGTTGCCTGAAGTATATTTGAAGAAGCGACTAACTTCTCATCTGCGTTTGCATTTAACCTGTTATTCTTTGTTGTGGTTGGTGTAGAGCATTTATAAACATAATGACCTGGATAATTCCGGAACCATAAGCACCACAGAGCTGCGCCTCTGCCTGAAGGAAGCAGGTAAGTCGAGCGTCCGATCGGTCACATGACCGTTCGCCAGGTCAGCTGGAATACATTTGTACTTTACTACAGCAGTCATACACATGCTCAGTCAGCATGCAAGTGTGCTTTCGAGGACATGCTACAATACAGTACAATTCAATATGCTGCAATGCACAATACAGATAGAATTTCATGCTGTCATGACATGCCAAAATGGTTTACTATATATTTGTGTGTGTGTGTTTACTCTATCTCTCTCTCCAGGATTTACTTTGAACGACGCCATCTTCCAGGTCTTGGTGGCCCGCTACTCTTTGCAAGACTTGACCATTGACTTTGATGACTTTGTGGCCTGCTTCATACGCCTGGAGATGATGTTTCGTGAGTGAGATCTGATCCAACACCTCAGGACACACAGTTACAATAAGCACAGGACCTCATTGAGTGATGGAGGATTTGACTGGAAAATCTGTGCAATAACATATTAGCTGTTAAACCATGACATGCTGTTTAATCTCCCCTGTCCTCTCCTCCTCCCCTCCTCTCTCCCCTCTCCTCACATTTAGGAATGTTTAAGACGTGTGACCCACACAACACTGGCTTCATAGAGCTCAACTTCCAAAAGGTTAGACAGAGCATTTTACTCTTAAGAAATACAATAAAATGTTGCATTGCTTTTTTTAAGTGGCTTCTCTCTGTGTTTTTATTTTCAGTGGCTGTTATTAACCATGATCTAAGAGACACATGCCTGAAAACAGGGGCTAAGTTGTCATTGTTAATTATTCTCAGTTGCTTAAACACCCTTCTTGTATTCAGGATTTCAGAACAGTGAAAACAGACCCCAAAATACTGTTAAGCAGAGTCTACACTCCCAGTGATATTTGAGTTTCTTTTTAAAAACCTACAGTGAATTAGAATACAAAAAAAGATTTATTTAAGCTGAATAGTATGTGCATGTTAAAATCTTCATGTGGTTGGATTGGAAATCATGTTTTGTGTATAAGTAAAGAGAAATTTGAGATGTGTGTTAAGGCTATTGAGAATATATGAAATTACATGTATTTTGTAACACGTGTGAAATGTGAATGAAACTTAGATTAAGGCCATTGTTTAAATTTGTATTTTTAATTTTGTGACATAATGATCCATAACAACTAAGCAGCCTAAACACCAGAGGTGGATTGAGTTCTTATGCTGTGGGATTTTGGGACTTTGGACTTCCAATTGACATACCTGGAGTGGTCGTCTCAGACTGAAGCTTTAACCATTCTAGTAGAAGAAAAATGGAATTCCAGTAACTCTGTAATACAGCGGGAGTACAGTCATAGCTGCTGACTGGGGTCTGGGGTAAGGTTATGGTTTCGCATCTGTTAAATCCCTAGTTTTCGCTAGCGTCATTTACATTAACCGACTTGCAAAAGGGTCATGGAGAAATTACGGCTCTCGGTGAAGAACACACTGCTGTTGTAATGTTTGATATCAATGGTGAAAGCTCTTATTAGAACATGTATCTGACCTTGCCCCGTTTGAGTCTTCTGTGTTTACTGTGTTTATGTACTGCATGGTTTTATTTCAATTTTCTTTTTAAATGGTGCGTGGGGTTTAGAGTGCTGTTGAGGTACAATGTTGTTGACCACTATGTAATATTTTAATCTCATGTTCCTTTCTAAGACCTATTAAACATTTTCAGACGTTCGTACTTGAATGGGGAACATCTTTCACCGACGTACTGCGAGCCTCTTGCTGTCAGTCATTCCATGGCCCCGCCTCCCAGGGTTGGGCAGCACAGTGCAGTGCATTGATTGTGTGCTGGTTTTGATGACTTCATAGCATCCTTTAAAGCTGGTCTGGTCAATTTTATGTAGCGTGTTGTTAGCCTCGCCTCAGTCCAGTACAGCGGAGTAGGCGGCGGTAAGTGTATCTATCGGCTACATAGCTCCAGTATTTATTATAATTTTGTATAACATGCCACGTCATTATTTTGGTCTTCAGTTTTATAGAAGGGAATGAAAAAATCAATTAGCTAAGATCATTTGCGTGCTTCTCAACCATTTAAAAATGAAACGTCATCAGGTTAACGTTGTAACATGCAACCTAACAGCTATTCAGAATAAACTACCGTTATCTTTGTAGTTAGCACGAAGCCATCTCAATTTAATCAAAATCTAGCTACAATACTGTCGTACTGTTGCAGGGTACTATGCACACAATAATTTAGGAATTGTCTGGTTTACCTTAAGTAGCTAGCTTATTCGCTACATGCTTAGAGTATACCGTGGTCAAACACAGTAGCTGTCTTAACTGTCGCGATACTGACATATCTAGACTGGCGCAAGGGTGAATATCATTATCGCTACTTAGTGCTAATGGACGTATAGAGCGCAATACTAATAACCCGGTCATGAACGCAGTGGAGCATCGGTGTGTACGCCTGTACCCAATTTGACAATCATAAAAATTGGGCAATCTGTATTTCTGCAATATCTAAAGGGTTCAAGAGGGACGTCTTGCGATTATGCACATAGATACTGCGATTGAATTTGATGAAAACACTGAATTTTGCCAAATAATATTACGTTAACTAATATATTTATATTTGAAAGATCTTGTTGGGTTCATTCAAACGTTCACGGTGCAATTATCAGAAACATCTGAGAACTGCCCGGATGCTCAAATCACTAAATATTGTATGATTTGTTGCGGTCTTTATTGCTGTATTACAGACACTGCAATTATGATTAACAAACGATTCCATGTGCGGTCACACACACAGCATGACACATGAGCCAAACATGAAAACGTAACAAGCCATGTTTGATATTCTTACTATTAGCAACAGCATTAAACAATGATATTGTGGCTAGCTGCTTTATTAATGTTCTTTTACGTTTGTTGTATTGTTTTTCTTTGATCTGATGGTCTTTCAATTTGTGATTTAAGGAAGTGTCTATTTTTTTTTAACCAGCTCCTGCATGCATCACGGAACTGCAGGTATATTACACACGCAGACTATATTACTGTGGTCTAGAGCTTCCTGCTAACAAAACGATGTTGCATGTCCTGTATGGCCTCGTTCTGCTTAAAACAGCACGTTGAGAGGGGTGCAGGGCTGTGGACAGTGACCCAGACACAAATAAAGCCTAAACTTACCCTAATGCATTACATTAGATTGAATTATATTTTCTAATTAAAATGCTTTGACTTTTCGTTTTCTATATATATATACTGTAGTTGTCTCAGTGATGGCTTGTCAAACCTTACAAAGGCTGAGGAATGCTGTCTTGCTGCTCACGTACAAGGACTGTATTGGTGATGGAAATGTTCAGCTATAAGATAAATTGGTACAATGAATCTGTATCAACATTTAAATGTCTACTTGCTTATAGTAAGGTATCCTTAAAAGAAGTCAGTCCTTCTACCATTATCATGCACAGTAAATTCTCATTTCCTCCTAAAGATTTAATAATTTTTTTTACTAAACTCTTGCCTAGTGTGCCTTTAACGTATACTGAACCATGAAGTTATTATGTTGTATTATGTGGTGTCATATAGTGGCCTGTGCATTGTGATGTGTAACGTCTTGGATGTAACATGTTCCTGCTGGGGCCCAGTCCTGCGTCCTCGTTGCTCTGGGCCTGCCGTGCTCTGGGTCCCTCTCTGGTCTCTCTAGTCTCTCTTATATCTCATATCCGTGCATGTTCCACTCAGCCGCCTCCTGTCTGAGTGCAGCTTCCTGCATCACTAATGACTGTTGACAGTGTGTCAGAGGTCATGATCTAAGCTTTTCTCTCTCCACGACAACAGTTTGGCAGCACACTGCCTGAAGTAACATGTTTTGTTTAAAAAAAAACAAAAAAACAAAAAACTGCATAATAAGCAGATTATTGCCAAAGTGCTATACTGACACTTTTCTCTCTCACACTCATTGCATGTGTCCCCAGAGACACACACACTCACACACACATTTAATGTCTCTGTCTGTCTCTGTGTTTGTTCGTCTGTCTGTCCGCATGGGTTTATTTAAAACACGCTCGCGCACGTTTGTCCACTCGCGCGCAGCATGCACCCATTCGGCGGCATGTCGACGCGCATCCAGCGGGAGCGTCTGCGCGCGGAGGGCGTGGGCACCAATGACAGGGCCGTGCAGTTCCTGCGGCAGGACTACGAGGCGCTGAGGCAGGAGTGCGTGGAGAGCGGCGCCCTCTTCGAGGACCCCTGTTTCCCCGCCCAGGCCCACTCGCTGGGATTTAAGGAGCTGGCGCCCGGTTCCTCCAAGACGCGTGGCGTGGCGTGGAAGAGACCCACCGTGAGTGCCAGATGCACCATCACTTGATGCCCACGCTCTGTTCACACGCTGTTTGATGCGGTTTTATTGATTCGGGTTCAAGTAGGTTCGGTTATGATTGTCGACAGAAAGGTGTGGTGGGAATCTATAATGAGAGTTACAGTTCGCATTTCATGAACGGCAAGTAGAAATGTCATCAGCCAGCATTCCCTCAGGTTTTGGCTGTCCTATAGAACTCTGGGCCTTTATGACATAGCTGTATGTCCACGCCCACCTCCAAGTGTTAGGCACGGTTGTGTTTCCAGGGTGTGACCAGGACCTGACTACAGTGTTGCACACATTGTGTATATGCTAAGCTGGAGTCTTGACACTGACGTCTAGCATCCAAAGAATGGTTTTTGTTTTGCAAGAATTCAGTGTTTACAGCTCACTCAAAACTGTGATAACCGTAATAGAGTAAAGAGGAGTTCAGATGCTGGAGGATGTGTATGGCTCACTATATTATTCTGAGGGCCATTCTGTGTAATTTCACAATCTAAATCTAAGACTGGTTGTTCTTCATCCAGCCAGGAGAGTGGGACTTTTGCACATCAGAGAAGATTATTTAATTTCCTCAGTGAATTTCCAAGGACTATTTATATTAACCAGGCCTGAAACTGTATCCTGACTTAATACTTTCTCAGATTAGCAACTGGTGTATTATTTTCTGTCTAACTGCCACCTACTACTTACCCTTTCTAGCTTTTAAAGGTTTAAATCTAATGGGTGTGTGTGAGAGCCAAAAGAGCTGGAATTTCTTGTTGTCAAATTCGGTTTAAAGTTACGAATGACTGAATACCCGTTTACGAGGATTTCAGAACAGTGTTAGCATGCAGTCACTGTTCACTAAATATATGAACCAGATTTTATCAAGAAACAATCATTATCAAGATTTTCTGGAGGCATGTATCTGTCAGTGGAGTATGCTGACATTCTTAGCATAGTTTACTAAGCCACAGCTAGTGTGTACATGGAATAAATAGTATAATCCAGGTTTGAGGCACCGCTCCATTGCTTGTTTAGGTCAAGCCTTCATCTAGGAATTAACCGGGGTTTAGACTCACAGGCCAGGATTGTGTATCGTGGGCAGTAAAACCTTCGACTCCGCTCTTTAGCTCATGCGGAAGACTGAAAACCACTGTGCACTGTGGTGCAGGTGTGCTCTAGGCCTGGGCCGGAATAACCGGTCCTGTTGTGCTTGATCATTTGCCTGTCCATTTGTAACATCCGTGTTCTTCGCAGGAGCTGACGGAGAATCCTCAGTTTATAGTGGGCGGAGCCACTCGAACTGACATCTGCCAGGGAGCCCTTGGTGAGTATTTCCTGGCCTGCTAGTCGTTAAGGAGCATGAGGTAAACTTATGGATAACTAAATTGATATTGATAACTGAATTGAGCCATTGATACGTCCGCGCTGGTATCTCTGGTAAAACTTTTTTTTAAATTATTTTATTATTTTATTTTATTTTATTTATTTTTTATTATTAAAGTTATTTTTTGGTTAACTTTGGTGTTTAGTTAAGGATTCCTGCCCTCAAAAATCTGCTTTTTAAAATGTCGACTGTCCGGATGTCTGTCACTGTCAGCTTGCTACTTCACTAGCAGCACACCAGCCGGTTAGCTCTGTTCTAATGATGTCCTGAACTGTCCATCCCACCTCCTTCACTTCCTTCCTCTTGCTACTTAATTCATTTTAGGGGGCCGTACGTAATACTCAGCATAGCACATGCAGAGAAGTTCGAATTTTCATACTCGTATACAGTTACACTGCACAAGTTAATTAATTGCAAGTATTTTACACAACCCTGCCCCACAGCATGGCGTTGCCTGAAGCCACACCTGGAAATCTGCCCGGGTCCTGCTGTGCGGTGGAGGGGGAGGGGTGGGGCGGTGGTGCAGTGTGGAATTCAGCCACAAGGTCTGGACTCGGTTTCTCAACAGCATTCACCCGTTGCACAAGTCCCGTCGTGCGCTTTGCAAGCTCACGTGGGCCTGCAGCGACGGCTTCACTCTGCAAGTCGTGGCAACGACGGCAACAGAACATGGGATGCCAACAAGGTCAGGTGGCACACGGAGGAATGCAGGTCACTGAGAGCGAAGCCACGACCTTCCGCGTGGGATCGACAATTCCAGTGAGTCATGAATAACGGACAGAAACCCGGACGGGAGACCGCAGGCGTGGGTTTTCACGCCGTGACTCAGGACTGTTTCTGCTCTTAGAGACAAACGCCTGCTTCAGTTCTGAGAGAATGACAATGGGAATAGCGCTGTGTGGACATGTTCCAGTGGAAAGTTGATGACTGTACACAGCAGCAGATAGCAGGGAGTTCCAGACTCATGGTAGTCTGCTCCCAGCAGTCTGGCAATTAAAATGGCTACAGAAGATAAATTCATTACCCACGGCCTCCACTGTAATAATCAGTTAGTGTAAATCTTAGGATGCATCATGGTCATGAAAGCCAATGGTTGCCTGAGAACCAGAGACAATGAAATGTGAGGGACCAACCTGTGTGGGTTTGTGTGTGTGTGCTTGTGCGTGTGTGTCCGCACAGCCGACTGTATGGTCAGAGTCATGCATTGTATTAGATCTGCATGCAACAGGATCAGTCATTCAGACACTCCAGGAAGCTAAGTATAAAGTGTAGTAATGTTGGGGAAAGGGGAAGGGTTTGTGTGTATAAAAGAGAGGAAGAAATGTAATGAAAGCAGCCAACCACTCTCTGTGAGTGTGTGTGTGGTGTGTTGTGTTTCCTGGGGGCGGGGTGTGCAAAACTCCCTGCCTATGCAGTGAGTCACAGTAGAAGTAGTTTAACAGGAGGATTCTGGAGGATTTGTCATCAGTTGCTGTGTGTGTGTGTTTAAATGGCTCAGGCAATATGTTAACAGTTAAACAGGGTTGTGGAGGATTAGTGTATTGTAAAAATGTACTAATGCAAATGAGGAATAACAAAGCTTTATGAATGAATACTTGATTGTAGAATTGAGGTTGCAGACGAACAGACGAATACCTGTTTAGCAGAGCAGTGTCAGGGGAAACAAGATGGAGCCGCCGAAAAACCAGAATGATTTCTGCCCTGCTGTGTGTTGTTAGTCCGCCCATCATTTAACCCTTCCTCCTCTCTCTCTCTCTCTCTCCCCCTGTCCCTCTCCACACCTCACATTTGTCTCTAGCCCTCTGCTGGTGTTCTGAGGTACTCAACTTCATGTTTGTAGTTTGAGGGGGAGAATTAGTTGGGAAACTGATGCGTGAAGTAACACATTGAACATTAATCTCATGGCTGTTTTGTATTTCTTGTCTTTAAGGTTGAATTGCTCAATGCAAGTCCTGTTTCCAGACAGAGCTTACCCTTGTTGGTTATTATCCAACTGATGTTGCAAGATAAAACTAACTACATTCACATACATCAGTGATTTCTCTGTTTGCTTCAGGGAGTTTTTGAGGTATTACCTACTGTATATTATATAAAAAATCTTACAACAAAATATTATATGTAAATATATGAAGCCTTTATGTGCAAGGTAGGTGTATGATTCAGCTTATGTGTATAGCAGGTAGCAGATGTATGATCACTGGGTTCCATGGTGTGTATCCATGAAGCTTTCAGCAGCCACACTTTAACCATCACTCGGGAAGAAAACGCACACCATAAGCATTCAGGCGGCCTCCATAATCACAGCGAACATCATCTGTGACTCTGTGCTTTGTTTCGGTTGGTGGGTTTTAAAGGGGCCTTTCGTAGCCTCAACACATAACAGATACAGACACACTTGTTCCTGGGGACGACAGGGTCCACAGCGTAGGAGGATGGCTCCTTAAAAACATCACGCCTGCTGTTTCCAGATGGATTGGTTGTGTTTTCTTAGTTTTTAGTAGTGTTGTAAACTGGAGTGTAACAAAGTGCACTGCCATATACACACACACACATGTGTGTGTATGTATGTATATATATATATATATATATATATATATATATATATATATATATATATATACACACATATATACACAGTGGGTGTGGAAAGTATTCAGATCCCTTAAAAATTTTTTGACTCTGTTTCATTGCAGCCATTTGCTAAAGTCAAAAATGTTCAATTTATTTCTCATTAATGTACACTCTGGTCCGTTTTCAGGTATCTCCAGAGATGTTCATTTGGGTTTAGGTCAGGGCTCTGGCTGGGTCAGTAAAGAATGGTCACAGAAGCCATTCCTTTGTTATTTTAGCTGTGTGTTTAGGGTCATTGTCTTGTTGGAAGGTGAACCTTCGGCCCAGTCTGAGGCCCAGAGCACTCTGGAAGAGGTTTTCTTCCAGGATATCTCTGTACTTGGCAGTATTCATCTTTCCTTCAATTGCAACCAGTCGTCCTGTCCCTGCAGCTAAATAACACCCCCATAGCATGATGCTGCCACCACCATGTTTCACTGTTGGGATTGTATTAGGCGGGTGATGAGCAGTGCCTGGTTTTCTCCACACATACCGTTTAGAATTAACGCCAAAAAGTTCAATCTTCGTCTAATCAGACCAGAGAATCTTATTTCTCATAGTCTGGGAGTCCTTCATGGTGTTTTTTGGCCAACTCTATAGAGGCTTTCATATGTCTTTCATATGTCATAAAGCCCCAACTGGTGGAGTGACTTTGTGGAACTTCCTTCCATCTCCCTACTGCATCTCTGGAGCTCAGCCACAGTGATCTTTGGGTTCTTCTTTATCTCTCTCACCAAGGCTCTTCTCCCACGATTGCTCAGTTTGGCTGGACGGCCAGGTCTAGGAAGAGTTCTGGTCGTCCCAAACTTATTTCATTTATGGATTACGGTTATGCTCCTTGGGCAGTTCCTTTGACCTCATGATTCTCATTTGCTCTGACATGCACTGTGAGCAGTGAGGTCTTATATAGACAGGTGTGTGCCTTTCCTAATCAAGTCCAGTCAGTTTAATTAAACACAGCTGGACTCCAATGAAGGAGTAGAACCATCTAAAGGAGGATCAGGAGAAATGGACAGCATGTGAGTTAAATATGAGTGTCACAGCAAAGGGTCTGAATACTTATGACTTATGTGATATTTCAGTTTTTATTTTTTAATAAATTAGTAAAAATGTCTACATTTCTGTTTTTTTCTGTCAAGATGGGGTGCTGAGTGTAACATTAACGAGACATAAACTGAACTTTTTTGATTTTAGCAAATGGCTGCAATGAAACAAAGAGTGAAAAATTTTAAGTGGTCTGAATACATTCCGTACCTACTGTATATAAACACACACACATTATTTCTGTCCAGAGTTCCAGAGTTTTGATTTTCAGTTGAGATCTTGTATTGACAATGGCAGAGTTAAAGTCAGGAACCTGTACTGCCTGAATAACATTTTGAAAATGATTCCTCATACTACCTGATTTTCACCGTTTGTGCCTGAGGAATCTTAGCTTTGTCGTCCTGGACAAAGCTCATGCCATTCAGTTCGTTCAGGACTTCAGCTGACTTCATTTTGTTATAGACAGTAGTACACATGCACGAAACTTTTTTTAGGAACATTGATTAAGTAAGCAATACCTATCGACATTTTCCTTCTGCTTCTCAACCATTCTTCTTTTCTGATTTTGCTCTTGTAATCCCTCAAAATGCATTCACGAATTTCACTGCGATATAAACAAATACTGTAGATCATTCATTTCCCACATCTGTCTTTCTCTGTCATCTCTCTCTATCTCTCTATCTGTCTCAGGGGATTGCTGGCTGCTGGCTGCTATTGCGTCTCTCACTCTGAACGATCAGCTTTTACACAGGGTGGTGCCCCATGGCCAGAGCTTCACGGACAACTACGCTGGCATCTTCCACTTCCAGGTGCGCCTGCTGGAGCACACATTGTTCTGCATTGCAGTCCTCTTTGCACACACCCTTAACTGAAATCATTTTACTGGAACTACACATGAAACCTTTAAAGATTGCCATCTCAAACCTGCCTGAGTCCTAACTGTCATGTGGTGTGTTTGTGTGTGTGTGTGTTTTATGTCATCTTAGAGAATATAATAGTTCTCTAATAATAATATATTATATAGTCTCTTTATTAAGTTACAAACAAACTACAGGAAATATGTACCTAAAATAAAACAGAATTTTCAGAACAAACTTGTGTCTACAGGCAAAAGTCTGTATTTAGTGTGACCTCCCTTAGCACTAAACACGTCTTGAACTACTTTGGACACTACTTTCAACTTTTCTGAAGTCATCTGCATATTCCATTCCATTCAGGTTCCAAACCACTTAGGTTTAAGAGAATAGGGTTCCTGCTATTGCTCAAGTGTAAGGGGAGGCCACACTAAAGTCCCACTGTAGCCTAGAGAAACCGTTTCTTTCGTTTCTTTCTGGTTGTATTCTAATAAATAGGCTTTGAAATGATTACATATGGTATACCATATATTATAAAGCAACGAATATACAGGTGGCATAACACTCTTATGTATGTACATAGTTCTGTATGTATATATACTGACTGCTGTTGTAGCAGTGCATACACAAGCTGTTCTGATGATGCCGCACCATTTCACCACCCACCTGCTGAGTGTGTGGAGACTCCATCCCCCAGCTGCTGAGTGTGTGGAGACTCCATCCCCCAGCTGCTGAGTGTGTGGAGACTCCATCCCCCAGCTGCTGAGTGTGTGGAGACTCCATCCCCCAGCTGCTGAGTGTGTGGAGACTCCATCCCCCAGCTGCTGAGTGTGTGGAGACTCCATCCCCCAGCTGCTGAGTGTGTGGAGACTCCATCCCCCAGCTGCTGAGTGTGTGGAGACTCCATCCCCAGCTGCTGAGTGTGTGGAGACTCCATCCCCCTGCTGAGTGTGTGGAGACTCCATCCCCAGCTGAGAGTGTGTGGAGACTCCATCCCCCAGCTGCTGAGTGTGTGGAGACTCCATCCCTCAGCTGCTGAGTGTGTGGAGACTCCATCCCTCAGCTGCTGAGTGTGTGGAGACTCCATCCCTCAGCTGCTGAGTGTGTGGAGACTCCATCCACCAGCTGCTGAGTGTGTGGAGACTCCATCCACCAGCTGCTGAGTGTGTGGAGACTCCATCCACCAGCTGCTGAGTGTGTGGAGACTCCATCCCCCAGCTGCTGAGTGTGTGGAGACTCCATCCCCCAGCTGCTGAGTGTGTGGAACCTTCACCCCTCAGCTGCTGAGTGTGTGGAGACTCCATCCCTCAGCTGCTGAGTGTGTGGAGACTCCATCCCCCAGCTGCTGAGTGTGTGGAGACTCCATCCCCCAGCTGCTGAGTGTGTGGAGACTCCATCCCCCAGCTGCTGAGTGTGTGGAGACTCCATCCCCCAGCTGCTGAGTGTGTGGCATTTACTCAGAGCTCTGTGTTATTTGCAGTTATGGCAGTTTGGTGAGTGGGTGGATGTCGTCGTGGATGACCGGCTGCCGGTAAAGGATGGAGAGCTGGTGTTTGTTCATTCGGCTGAGGGGACTGAGTTCTGGAGTGCCCTGCTGGAAAAGGCCTACGCTAAGTGAGTGTGTAGGAACATGTGTGTGTGTGTGTGTGTGTGTGAGAGAGAGAGAGAGAGACAGAGAGAATATGTGTGAGAACGCCCTTTATCTTGTTTCTTCTCTTGATATCTGCATGTGATGACTTAAATATGTCCCACAATGAGGGCCATTTATTTCCAAAATATATCTGATCTCTTTGTTTTCACCAACATTAAGGCCCTATACATACTTGTAGCGTGTGTGTGTGTGTGTGTGTGTGTGTGTGTGCATTGTTTCCAGGCTGAATGGCTCATATGAAGCCCTCTCCGGAGGCTCCACCACTGAGGGCTTCGAGGACTTCACAGGCGGAGTGGCTGAGATGTACGAGCTTCGACAGGCTCCCCGGGACCTACCCCGCATCATCACCAAAGCCCTGGAGAGAGGCTCACTGCTTGGTTGCTCCATCGACGTGAGTTCCCCACAGTGCCCCCTCCTGGCCCGGACCTCAATCCCAGCCAGATCACATTGTTCACTTTCAGCTCTCACCACTCCTGAATGAGGGAGTTGTGCTGTCCTGAATGAGGGGGTGTGGTGTCTCCAGCAGCTGATAAGTGAAGTCTTCATCATGGCTCCAAGGCCACAGAGCACGGAGGGTGTTCTGGAGCAACAAAGTAATTTGATGTGAGGGGATACCTTGGCTGCTTATACTGACGTGTCTCCACCAGGGGGAGTGGACAGGTTGACTGTCAGAGTTTTGGGTCTCTTGTTTGTGTGAGACCCAAATGTCCTGTATATCACACCCCACATACTGTAGGGACTTGCTAGCATCAAACTGTTTTGTACGGAACGCATCCTCAAGTGTGTGTGTCTGTGTGTGCGTGTGTGTGAGACAGATAACTAGTGCCTTTGACATGGAAGCGGTGACGTTTAAGAAGCTAGTGAAAGGACACGCCTACTCCGTCACGGGTCTCAGGGAGGTCAGTCAGAGGCATTCTGTCTACTTCTGTCTAACCTTCTATCTGCTTGTGTGATCCATGCCCATTAAACAGTCCACCTACAATTCTGAAAACTCACTAACTGTCTGTTGAACAAAACTCAGCCTCAAAATTCAAAACCTTTACACATTTTGCTTCCCTGTTAAGTCTCTTAAAGCATTTTGTGTGTGTGTGCATCTGTATATGTGTGTGTATGTGTTTGCGCATGTCTGTTGGGGAATGTGTTTATATCTTAGGTTGATTACCGTGGCAACAGAGAAAGGCTGATCCGTATCAGGAACCCCTGGGGCCAGGTGGAATGGACAGGAGCCTGGAGTGACAAGTGAGTCATCCAATCAGAATGGCTTTATTGACAAGTCAGCTAGTTCATGTTGATGTGTCACTAAACCTAAGCTTAATAGTACCAGACAATACCTGGTCCTGTAAGCTGATTTATCCTGAAATGATCTTCAGGACGTTTCATTGGGGAGAGCTTGGCTGCGTGTCTGTGAAACATGGCAGCTGACATACATCACTGTGTTTCTTCTGCAGTTCATCTGAGTGGAATCACATTGATCCTGCTGAACGAGAGGAGATGAACAGCAAAATGGAGGACGGAGAGTTCTGGTGAGGCCTCATGACACGGCGTGGATCTGAGTCTCTGCCCTCTGGGAAACTGAAATGTACCTTTCTTGTCTTATATGACCCTCTCTCTCTCTCTATTTCTTTCTGTGCTGTCTCAGGATGCCGTTTCGGGAGTTCCAGCGTCAGTTCTCCAGGTTGGAGATCTGTAACCTGACTCCTGATGCTCTGAACGACGATAGTGTGAGCAACTGGAACACCATCAAGTATGAGGGCAGCTGGAGACGAGGGAGTTCAGCTGGAGGCTGCAGGAACCATCCCAGTGAGGAGCACACACACTCTCAAACACACACACGCACACAGTATGTGATTTATGTGCTGTAATTAGCTCATGTTTGGCATGGAGCTTTAAAAATTACTGTGTGTTGTGTTTAAGAGCTGTTTGTCATGTTTAAGAGTTGTGTGTGGTGTTTGGGTGTCTCTCCATTCAGACACGTTCTGGATCAACCCACAGTACAAGATCACGCTGCTGGAGGAGGATGATGATCCTGATGATGAAGAAGTGGCCTGCAGCTTCCTGGTAGCACTGATGCAGAAGGACCGACGCCGTTACCGCAAACAGGGCCAGGACATGCACACCATTGGCTTCGCCATCTACGAGGTCAGGGGTTAAGGGAGTCCCAGAACAGCAGCCAGGGCTGGAAATGTTAGGGTTTGTCTAAATTTACATTTGGAGGGACATAGAGACCTGAATATCTTCACCAATAATCTTGTAGGCAGTGATAACTTTGGAAAGTTCTCTGAGGGAAGTTCTAGTGTTGGTTCCTGCCATCTTACACATCTGTGTTTGTCTCTTCTTCTTTTCTCAGGTCCCAGATGAGGTGAGACCCTTTTAATATTTGGATGGATTCAGTTTTCATTTGATTAGAACAATCACACACACATACGAAATATAGCTTCTGTCTCTCATGTAGTTTTTACTCAGCTATGAAGTTGTGAGGGTATCTTGTGTGTGTCGCTGTGTATCAAACTTAAAAAAACAAAAGCAAAACAAAGCCATATTCAACAAACATGTGTTCACAGATAAACTGGGCTAGGCTATCACTTGCGAGATCCAGATTTGTCAGTGTGTACAAACAGTGGATTAACCAACATCCATTAACCAAGCACCGAACTGACTCTACATGGCTGAATAGTTCTGGACTAGCCAGTCACTTTTGTTGTAGCACACTGGGAATGTATTGGGCAGTGTTTCTCAATCCAACCTCTGGTATCCACTAGTCAGGCCTTGCTCTAAGTACACCTGTTGCAGTACACCCGTAGCAGTACGGCTGTAGCCATACGTCCATAACAGTATATCCATGGCAGTACGCCTTTAGCAACCATCTGGTGTTGAAAATGGCTGGGTTCAGGCCAAGCAGAAGATGGTACAGACCAAAAATGTGCACCATATAGAGCGTCGAGAGGACCAGGTTGAGAAAAACATGTACTCGTGAGCGACTCCCCGTGAATGTGCCCTGTGCTATAGCTCCGCGGTTGCCCGAGCGTGCACCTGAAGAAGGACTTCTTCCTGCGGCACGGGTCGTGCGCACGCTCCCAGACCTTCATCAACCTGCGGGAGGTGAGCGCGCGCTTCCGGCTGCCCCCGGGGGAGTACCTCGTCGTCCCCTCTACCTTCGAGCCTGGGAAAGAGGCCGACTTCGTCCTCCGGGTCTTCACCGAGAAGCAGTCCGAGACACTGTGAGGGACTTTGGTCGACTGATTCATCCGCCCACCCATTGCTCGGTTATGTATTCGTCAGTAATGCACAATTCATTTGCTTCAACTGCTCTGCCCTTTCTCTTGTATCTCAGAGAGATGGACAACGAGGTGTCATTCACCCCTGATGAAGAGGTAAGGATGCGTATGGTCAAGTGCACTTTTAAAACTGCTTTCTGTACATTTTGGAATTAAATTCGGGGGCTGTTCAGACTGAAATAGACATGGTGACATTTCTTATGTTTTCTTATAGGATGTCACTTTTTCATGTGTCATAAATCTGCTGTGCCCAATACTGATTCATTCCTTAAAAATGGAACAGATTTATGGTTCCTTTATTGCCCATTGTTAAGTTCTGAATATATAACAACACATACAGGTGTGTTATAAATATTCAGTTGTGAACACTTTGAAATTATTCAAATGAAAAGTATAATAACTTGATTGATCGTCATCTAAGCAATAATAGTCTTGTATAACAGTCTTGTATAACAGAAAAATACATATTTCACATGGCCATATCTTTATTGTATTCTAATGTTTTGTGTGTGGGTTTTACCTCACTGACATAGGAGACAGCAGAGCAGGACATTGACGAGTCCTTCAGAGCCATGTTTGCTAAGCTTTCTGGAGAGGTACTCATGTTTTGCGATGACTATTATCAGTGTGGCTCAGTCATGTGGTCTCCTCCACAGTTTATCAAGCACTCTCTCTTGCTCTTTAGGATATGGAGGTGTCAGCCCAGGAGTTGAGGACCATCCTTAACAGAGTAATGGCCAAACGTAAGCTAGCCTTGCTGCTATTTAGGGAGCACTCTTCTGCCCAGGGACGATATATGTATGTGTGGGTGTGAGATGTGACCCTGTTCTCCTCCGTTTTTCAGACAGGGATCTACAGACAGACGGCTTCAGCTTGGAGGCCTGCAGGTGTATGGTGTGCCTCATGGATGTATCCTCCTTATGGTTCTCTTCATGATATAAACACAAATTTTCCACTAAAGTATGTGATAGTGTTACACGTATGACCAAACAGCCTTGACTGAAGAGAATCTCAGAAAGACGGCAGCGCTCGCCTGGGTATCGTGGAGTTCCAGACTCTGTGGAACAAGATAAAGAAGTGGCTGGTGAGGGACATGTTCTTCACTCTGTAGACCAGTTTTCCATCACTGCTGGTGCTGAACTTCCTTTTCTCTGCCAGATCTGCTTCAGTCTATTGCTTCATTTGCCTTGCTCCCTCCTGTAATCCAAGGCACACCCCCATTTTTAGAATCAATGCTCTAAATGAACAGTCTTGGAACGTCTTGGCCATACAGCCTGTCTTTCCCAGTGCTTTGACCTCTCTGTCTGCACCATCTCCACAGGGAATATTCCGGCAGTTTGATCTGGACAAATCAGGGAGCATGAGCTCGTACGAGATGCGACTGGCATTGGAGTCATCCGGTAAAAACTGACTCTCGTGTGTGTGTGTATTGAACTGAGTCTCTATGCTTCTGGTTACATGCATCTTTCTTCTTCTCCAGGTTTTAACCTCAATAACAAGCTGAACCAGGTGCTGGTGGCACGATACGCTGACAAAGAGATGATTGACTTTGATAACTTTATCTGCTGCCTGGTGAAGCTGGAGGCCATGTTTAGTACGTACTACTCCTATTACTGCCACATAAGAACATTTAGCGCTGGCTCTGAAGATCTAACATGCTCCTTATATTCAGAAGTCACTTATAAGGTGTGTAGTAAGCAATTTGGCTGAAAGTATAGCTGCCCAGCTTGAAACACATCAGCCAATCAAATAGAGCCCCTCCTAGTGTTCCTACTAGGCTTGTACACTTGCAACGTCACTAACAGGCAAATAAACATCCATTCACTGCTCTCTATCTCCATCTGGTGGCTCAGTGTGACTGCACTGAAAGAGGCCAATTACAGGTCCAGGTCAGCAGAGCAGTGACTTACCTCCACATGGCTTTAGATCTCCAAGATCTAAACTCTGCAATATGCTGTTATATTCCATATATGCTCCTCGTAATTGTATTAAATATGTTTTGCCTGACAGGAACCTTTCAGGATTTGGACAAAGATGGATCTGGGGTCAATGAGATTAATCTGTCTGAGGTGACCTTTCACTTAATGCCCTGCAAACTAATCCAGGCTTGTTTGGAGGGGGGGTAGAGTTTTGGTGAAAGATACATACTACATTTGAACTGAGAGTGGAATAAAACATGGATGCAGCAGTTCCTGGTTGATTGCCAATATAAGCCTTCCTCCTTCCTCCTCCTCCGTTTCTCACAGTGGCTGTACCTGACCATGTGCGGTTGAGTGCCAGAGCAGGAATGGGGCCGCGCCCCCCCACTACGATATTCGCCGCCGGTCACGTGGGTGTCTACCAAAGCCCTCTTCACAGCTTCAGTTTGCCTCATCCAACCCAAAGATGCCTGGATGACCCACACAGGCTGCCTTATCCACATAAATCATAAACAAAATAGCCAGACACCTTAGTATCTTGGAGCTTATTATGTTTAGCTTCACCTTGAAGACTAACTATGCAAGAGCTTAGCTACTCATGTTCACAGTGAGTCTGACTTTCAGCTAAATATCATCTCTTCCATACATGACTGCAGACTGCATGTATATTGCTGCATGACATTAAGAGCAAATTAATCCAACACTGTGCCTAAGTGCATGTCACTATCCTCATTTTGTAGAGATATATCTTAACAGCTGCTGTTAATACTGTTACAATGACTGTACTCATTGTCTGATAGGAAGCTTACCCTATATTAACCATCTTTAAAATCACATAGAAAGGCATGTTTTGGGTCTTGTTATAGATCAGTCAGGGATTGCCTTATAATGAATAACAAGACACAGGTTGTGGTTGTAGAAGTAAAACTAGACCTTCCTTGATAAAACTAGGTATCCAGTAGGAATCTAAAGATTACGTATAGCTTAAACATTTCGTCAGAGTGTATATAAACTCATCTAAAAATGCAAAAACAATTTATCAATCTCAGTTTGAATTATTTTTTAAGCTTATTTTGGCCGTTCACTTGTGATGCGGCTTAATATTAATAAAGCGATAATCAAAATCCAAATTGCCTCATCTTGCATTGTGTATTTATTAATGGTGCAAAGCATCCGAAGTGGTTCCCTTGGGTGTGGTAGATTCGAATATACATAAATAGATTATACACAGCAAATCAGAGAATCCAATCATGTCCAACGGCACTGAAGTCCTACTCCCGCGCTTTGGAGTCTCTGCTTTCAAACAGTCCTAGGAGAGTCGCGTCCGCTTCCAGCAGCGTGGTATCGGTGGTCGCACCCAGAAAGCGTGAGGTCAACTCCAGATCCTCCAACCTCAACCTCACGCGGCTGCCCCGTTGGTACTTCTCTCCGTCCGCCTCGGGCCGTTTACACACGCAGTGAAACTTGCCGCCGAAGTCGATGTACAGATCGTCTTGGACGATATGAAAGATTTTACCAATGACAATCTTGTCCTTTGCCGGACCCATCTGCATGAACACAGAGTGCCGTAGCAATGATGCGAATGACTTGTCATCTTTCGCGGATATCGGGTCGGTCTGAGGGGATTCCTGCTGTTGCTTCAGGTCTGAGTGGAGCTCGAATGCGGCAGCGAACCCACTTTTCGGCTTCTCAGACTCCGCGGTTGTATTGTCCGTGGCCGCGTCCCCTCTTGTAGAGTAGCTTCCGTCATCGCTGTAAAACGTCCTGGGGATAAAAACTTTAGGTTTTGTGAGGAAAGATGTTCTGCAACACGCATTACTCACAACCTTGTACAAGGACGCCATCTTGAAATGACAACAGGTTGGACCAGAGGATTCTGGGAGTTAAAAAAAATCTATAACCACATTTAAAATTAATTTAGAAATTCACGCATTTGGTATAAATGAATGAACTGAACTATACAACCTTGATATTCTGTATTTTAAATGGGCACCTTTGTAAATGTTGAAGTTTAAAATGTGTTTTGGCGTTCACACTATGAACCCTCCGTAGTGACGTGTATATACGTCGCCGAACACTTCCGGCCGGATCATTAACCTTAAACTTCGAAGGTGCGGTGTAGTAAACAACATGGACGTCTTCGTAATTTCTAATTCTTTACGATTCCTTAATATCTATGTCGTACATGGATCAACCGTAGGGGACCTGAAGGGATTGATTGTCTCCAATGAAGTAAGCTGAACTGTGTTACATTCATAGTTTATGTGAATATGTGAACAGTGTGGCTAGCCAAGTTAGTTAGCTAGAAAGCTAATCTTTGCCACTCAGATTTTCTCTTACTTTGCTTAAACTAGAACTAGTATTAACACATAGATCGCAAATGTTACTTAGAGTTGTAACACGTTAATAGTTGTCATCAAACCTTTCCATTATATTTTACTTTTTCCACTTAGGGAATCCCGCCTGAGGATTTCTACTTTAAACACAATGGCCGAATATCCGACAACAACAACAAACTCCAAGCTGGAGGAGTTTATCGCCTGGAGTTTCGGCTGTGTGGAGGCAAAGGGGGTAAGTTGACTTGTTCTGATAACACGAGTTGTAGGTACATTAGTTAGCTGCATAAATGCACATTCGCGTCCTTTCTTTCCACCCTGAGTCTTTACGTTTGACAGGCTTCGGCTCTATGCTGAGGGCACTTGGGGCGCAAATCGAGAAGACGACCAACCGAGAGGCGTGTAGGGATCTGAGCGGACGGAGACTGCGCGATGTCAACCACGAAAAAGAGTAATATTACATACGATTTTCAGATATACCAGAACCTGTATCTTTTTCATATATGTATTCTTTCATTCTTCTTTTGCCAGCCTTGCAAGTAAAAGCGATCGTTACGTGCGTATGTGGCTTGTGGATGGGAGTGACGGGCCTGCGTTTGTGTCCCTGTGCGTGCAGAATGGCTGAGTGGCTGAAGAAACAGGCAGAGCGCGAAGCGGAGAAGGAGCAGCGGCGTCTGGAGCGCATTCAGAGAAAACTGGCTGAGCCAAAGCACTATTTCACAGATGTGGACTATGAACAACAATGCCACGATCTCTCGGAGAGACTGGAGGACTCTGTACTGAAAGGTGCGTGTTCCTCTGTAGTCTGTTGCCATCACTGCTTTGCAAAGCCTAACTCGGGAACTGTTGAAATGTAGTCACACTGATGCAGTTCCTTTTTTCTTTTTTTTGTGTAGTGTTGGGTCTGTCTGAGAGTGAAAACTGCTCATGGCTTTTATTGTTTCCTCATTCCAGGCATGCAGGCTTCGTCCAGTGGGCTGGTGCAGGCGACAGAAGGTCCAAGTCGCAAACGCCTGGCTGAGAAAAACGGGCAGGCCTCAACGAAGAGGAAACGCTTCTGGTGAGCAGTCACTCTTATGGAGTGCAGCGAGAAGAATACATTACTGGAATGGCAGTATTAGACAGCCAGAATTGGCAGAGTTTGTTTGGAATTCTTTATTTAATGAAAGATCTGATCCAAAACAAATACATTTGTGCATACTTGTACAGCATATAATAGAATGACGTTACTTAATTGTCCAGGACTGGTCTTGAAGACTTGGACAGTTCGGATGGAGACAGTGATGACTGTGAAGCTGGAGCCTCTTCCTCCAGCTCATCTTCCGTCTGTGGGGCTTCGGGCAGCTCTCCGTCGACTACAGTACTAGCAGCCCCCAGCAGGGAGTGTGACGATCTGGATTCTGGGGCGTCGGGCAGCTCTCTGCCTTCTGCAATGCCAGCAGCCCCCAGCAGGGGGAGTGAGGATCCTGAGCCTCAGGACTGTCCAAGCACTAGCAGCAACCTCGGTCACAGCTGCTCCCCCTGCCATAGTCAGGAGCAAGTGGTGGAGGAGGGGGAGGAGGCAGGGACAAGGGAGTGTACCGGGGAGTGTACTCCAGTGGAGGAGAGCACCGACGGTACTGGCGGTGGGCAGGAAATTGACGAGGCCATTGCCACAGACACAAAAGACATGGGGGAGAGAAATGGCTGCCCGGCTGAAAGCAAAGATGCTCAACTAGTGGTGAGAGAAATGCTTGGACACAGAGAGATGTATGCATTGTGCCTGAGCTTTATTCACAGTCTTAAGCATTAATTTGAATGACAAAATATTCATTACTGATGGTGACTGATTTTTTTTCATCCCAATCTCCGTCTCCCTGCCCCTCTCTGTCCATCTCAGCAGGCGGAGCCACTGTGTCAGGTGGAGGGCCCGTTGGACCTGCTCTCTGTAAGCACGGTGGAGGAGCTGGAGGCCTTGGGTCTGGAGCGGCTGAAGGCAGAACTGATGCAGCGGGGGCTGAAGTGTGGGGGGACGCTACAGGAGCGCGCGGCGCGCCTCCACTCCGTGAGAGGCCTGAGGCCAGATCAGATTGATCACGCACTCCTGGCCAAGCCCAGCAAGGGCAAGAAGAAATAGCCTGGACAAACATACAGGATCATTTAATTTCTGATATTTGCTCTGTATTTTTTACTTACTATTTTTTGAAATTTATTTCTGTAAGATTGTGCTCACTGGTTTAAGGTCAGATCTAGGCTCTCTGAATATGTGTATTCATTGTGTTTGAAAGAACTTTTTTCCAACTTAATTTGCTAATAAGACAGGTGTTGAGAGAGAGAAGAGAGATATACCAAACCATAAAAAGTTCATGTCAGTTTTTTTTCCCTCAAATTTCCTGTAGTTGTGACTTTTTTTGTAAAGTACAATTTCACAGTTCTGTGTCTTGTCATTTTCTGGCTGGTATACATCCTGTTGGGCTAGCCAATGGCCACTGCAGGTAATTATAAATTGGAAATGGAACCTTGGGTTCTCATTTTACGATTGGGCAACTCGGAGGTAGGGAGTAGTATTCAAGCACTTACTTACGGTGGCCCTGAAAGCCTTGAGCTTCTGTATAACAACTTGTTTCTGGCTATAAATATAGGGGGGGGGGGGGATACCAGGTATGGTTGTAACATTGGGAGAGTTGTAACATCAATTCCACCAATTACGGATATGATCATTTCAGTGTTTACCCAATTCCTCCCTGATCCCACATAGTGGATGTCAAGGCTGGAAACAGGCACATGCAGATTCCATAGAGGAAAAATGATTTTGAGGTAAGAAAGTACATTTCTGAATCAAGACTATATTTTGATTAGTACTTATACTATTGCAGATAAAACCATATGAATTATATTACCGGTAGTGGGGTAGGTTGTAACAAAGGAACACCACGTATTTGACATCACGAGGCCTGTGATGTTTGAATTGGTGTCATTTGTAGTAAACAAATGTGTGTACTTTGTATAAAAGTTTGAGAACTCTAGCTAAAAAATTCAGTGAGTTACAGGTGATGAAGCAAAAAGTGTTACAACCATACCTGGTCTGTCTACATAATCCCTGCGTACAATAATTTGTCCAAAAACAGTTCCGTTGTGTTGAGACTGTCATTTTATTGAATTTGCTTTGCGTGTTTGCAGCGTGCTTTTCTTTAGCATCGCTATGGGCTTTCAGGGCCACCGCACTCCCTATTAATTAAAATATTCTTTATGGCATATGCTTTAATTCAGCAGGGGGCGATAAAGCGCAAAAAAGTGATGAACTGTCCGCTGAAAGCAGAAGAAATCCACAACGTTAAACATGGCGGCTGAAAATGTATAGGCATGCCGCACGGCCGATTTTGCATGTTTAAAAAGTTAATTCACATAGTGGCTTAGACTCTAGCTGTAAAAAAGTAGAAGGTCGTAAGCGCCGTATATGAATGCTTCCTGTCTGGATAACACCAGCAGAGTTCCTCTAAGTGGCGGAAGGTTCACACGGGAATGGCTTTCCCCCAGCCGCGACCCGAAGCTCCCCGACTCCCCCGCCACTGTCTCCGGACAGTAGACTGTCAGCAAGGCGCAGTCAGGGCAGTGCGCTTTAACGGTAACGGGAAATAACATTTAACTCGATAATGAATAACTAGCAGTGCCGTAAGTCATACTTGGCGCTTGTACCGGTCAGTGTCCCAGTTAAGATGTGTCCTTTTCAGCCGATGGCAACTATTTGATAACATGCGGAAGCGACAAAACCCTAAAACTCTGGAGCGTGAGCAGGGGAGTACAGCTGAAAACGTACAGCGGCCACGGCTATGAAGTTCTCGATGCTGACGGGTACGTGCGTTGCGTCTCCCTCGACTGTCAGCTGGTGAAACCTGGTATAATCTTCCGTTGATGTTGGGTCTGCGCTACATCACTGCAGTTTCTGTTCCTGTTCCTGCAGCTCTTTCGATAATAGCCAGCTGTGCTCGTGCAGCTCAGACAAGACCGTGATTCTCTGGGACGTCGCAACGGGACAGGTCACGCGCAAACTCCGCGGACACGCAGGGGTAGGAGCAAATGCAAGCGGACAGCGTAGCAGAAAATGACAGTCTCTTGCAATTAGGGAGATTATTCATATCAGTGACATTAATAAAACGTATGGGCTGCATCTGGTGTTCATGTATTTCATTCATTCATGTATGCCCTCGTAAAAGCCTTGCATTCCCCTGTGTGCATATGCAGAGGGTGAACTGCGTGCGGTTCAATGAAGAGGCTACAGTAATGCTGTCAGGTGAGTGTGTCCAGACCCCAGCATTCACTGCACTTCACACTGTATCTCGGCGTTTGTACTATAGCATAGGCATCTCCGTGTGTTGCAGGCTCTATAGACGGCACGGTGCGCTGCTGGGACACGCGATCCCGGAGGATGGAGCCAATTCAGGTTCTGGACGAGGCACGAGACGGCGTCAGCAGTCTGAAGGTGTCCGAGCACGAGCTGCTGACCGGGTCAGGACCGAACCCAGAACCAAGCCACCTTCCCTGTTCCTCTGCCTCATAAATTTGCCGTTCAAAGCTAAATTTAGCCATAGAGCAGTTCTAGGTTCTAGAACTCTATTCTAGGTTGTAGGGATTGTAATTCCCTGTTCACGTGATGGTCATATTGGACTGTGCTTGCAGAATAGTTGGATGTATTTGCCGTAAACTTATCAGCACTTCAACTACATGGGTCTAGTTTCACAAATAGCTGGTGAACAAATGATGTCTCTGGTCTTTTGTATGTGTGCGTGTGTATGTCAGTTCGGTGGATGGCAGAGTGAGACGCTACGACCTACGCATGGGCCAGCTCCATGTTGACTTTGTTGGCAGTGAGTGTCTCTTAGATGTAGTCTTATGAATGAATGCATGCATGCATGTACTGTACAGGGACTGGTGTGGCCAGTTTGTAAAGAGTTGTGTGTGTGTGTGTGTGTGTTTGTGTAAAACGCAGGTCCGATCACGTGTGTGTGTTTTAGTCAGGATGGCCAGTGTACTCTGAGCTCCAGTCTGGATTCTACAGTGCGTCTGCTGGATAAGGGCACAGGCGAGATGCTGGGCGAGTGAGTCCACTTGTCCGCTAAACACACACACACACAGTCATCCCAAATATAGTACATTACCAACTGATCCTTTAATTGTACTATGGTTTATTCCGTTTCTTGTGTGTGTGTTCGGTACTACCGTGTAGCTACACCGGGCACCAGAATAAAGAATATAAACTGGACTGCTGTCTGTCAGACAAAGACACTCACGTGTTAAGCTGCTCGGAGGATGGCCACGTGTACGTCTGGGATCTGGTGGAGGTGCTTATATGATTCTCGCATGCTGACATGCACAAAGACCCATCCAAACCCAAACAGACTAGAGAACTGCAAGGAATTGATTCCAGTTTTTGGATTAGTTGAACAATTCATTAATTATACTTTTTCTGGCTCCTGTGCAGGGCTCGTTAACATTGAAGCTTCCTGTGGGCAAAGCTGTCGTCCAGTCACTGTCCTTCCATCCGACTGAGCCCTGCCTCCTGACAGCCATGGAGGGGCGTGTGCAGGTTTGGGGGGTGGAGCCAGAAGAAACTGAGGTGGATAATATGGATCAGTAGCAACTGGTGAAAGTGTCTCACCAATAAATAAATTGTATCTTTATATTGGTCTTGATCTTATGCTATTTTTGTTTGTTACTATGAATAAATATGTTTGGATCAACTCATTTTATTGTCCTTATTTGAAAAGATTTAAGGATAAAATAAATTAGTTGTTTAATTTGAAATCTCAACTTATAGTAGCACAGTTGCAGCTTGTTTCTTTTAAAAGGAATTACAGCCAATACTGAACGAACCAAATGAATGTCAGTCCCTATAATAATGAGTCAAGTCATAAAAGTTATGGTTGTTTTATTTGGAACAGTATGGACAGCGCATGGAGAAAGAACAATAAATAAAACATTAATAAATAAATAATTTATGATGCAACAACCATGTAAAACAGTCGTAAGAACCTGAGGCTGAACCCCTCCTTGTGTTCTGGTGTCGTGGAAAGCAACACTAGCTAAAGAAATGGCATCAGCACAGCAAGCAAGTACAACCGCCTCATGCCAACACACACGCAGTGCTATGTTACCTGTCCCTTAAACACAGGTGAATTGCCATCTCTTAACCTTACATACAGCCTGAGCAAATCTTTGAAATGCAAATGTTCTTCATCATCTGTAAGCCAATGGGGTGAATTGCACAGTTTTTTGCCAGCCAATCGTGGGTTAGTCTTGTCCGGCATGTCCCGCCTCGCTTCCCCCGACCTCCTAGGCCAGGCAGGTGCATGCAGCGGCGGAGAGCTTCTCCACTTTGTGCCAGCGGTGGGCGTTGTCCAGGAAGGCCATGTCCTCGTGGTGGGTGGGGCGGCAGCAGGGTGAGTGTGTGCCGAGCGTGGCAGGCTGCAGGGCACCGCTATGCTGCAGGCTGGCCAGTGTCAGGTCGTGGTTGGAGGGCAGGTGGGGGCAGGTGCCGCTGCAATACTTGAAGAGTACCATCTCGTCAGAGTCGTAGCCCAGGCCCAGGTCACTCACACGCAGCAGGATCGTGCGCAGGGCACACGGGTCCTCAGTGCTCCGTCGTCCACGGCCCTCGCCTCCCAAACGCCTCCCTGTGCCCCCCCGGGCCTCCCTGGTTCCTCCGTCTTGGCTGCTCTCCTCCTGGAGCCCCGACTTGGAGGAGCTGGTCTGCACTTGGGTGTCTGACACTAAACGAGACGGAGTGAGAGCATAAAGTAGTAAGCTTAAACATGGCCTCGCAAATGACCAGCCTCTCTCTGAAGATCAAATGCTATTTAACCTCACTGGACTGTATTACTGAACTACTAAAACTCAAAGAAAGGGTGATTCTGAAATACCCAAAATCTCAGTTGGCATTCCATGTGAGAGTTGTGACCTTTGAACTTACCCAGTAATGTGTGCAGCCAGTAACCCTCTCCCGCTTGAACACAGAACAGTAGCATGGTGAGCTTAAAGAGAGAACACATCCTTCTTTCTGTCTCGTTTTTGCCCTTGTCCTTCTGTGGAGATCGGGGGAGTAAGCATGAGATACTGAGCTGTGGCGGAGACTGGACTTCATATATATACTCATACGAAGAGGCTGCAAGAGGGCTTGTCCAAGCCCCTCCCCTCTCACCTGTGCCGAGGCGGCCAATCAACTGGATGAGATGGCTGAGGGCAGTTTGATCTCAGAAAAATGTATATTAAAATGGCATAAATATAGTCTTTGGACAGTCATGAGTGTTTTTCCAGTCCAGGGCCCAGAGCGTATGGGAGATGAGGGTAAATCAGTCAGGGCTGTTCACAGGGAGGCTGGGGTCTCTGGGATTGCTGGGATCTGGAGCCATCAAGCCTTAACCAGTCACATACCCACTCCAGACCTATCACAACAGGATGAGTTAATACTCAGGAGCAGTGACTGGTTGTGTACACATGATTGACATGACAAGAGCCAGAGGCCACAACTGAGGAAGCGATCGGGTTATACAGAAAGGGGTGGGAAGCAAAGAGGAACCATAATTAAAAAACAAAGCATATGGCAGTTATGCTTCTGAAAATTCCAAGAAAGATGACCGTCTCCTGAAATCCAAACATAAATTTGGGGATTTTAACAGAACTGTGCCTTTTTTTGCTGTCAGCATTCCTTAAGTAGCTATGAAGAGTTGAACGTGAGAGGAAATGTGGGATGTGTCTGACTGGCAGAAGAATTGCAGTATGATCATTAACTCCCTGCACTTTATAAGGTCATGCTCAAAAGAGGAGCGCTTGGCTTCGCACTGACAATGACTGATGTCAAACTGTGTACATCTCAATATGTGTAACTTCTCAAGGAATTCTTGGCCTGTAGTCCTGAAAGATGACCCAATTCGATTATCTTGAAAACAAGGTATTTCAATGACCAGAGATTTGAATGTGTAGGATTGACATTTTGGGATAACCAGGTGCCTCTTCTGCCTGTTCTTTAAACCCATTCCATTTCCAGTGAACAATTGAATTCTGTTATCTGCTGAATTCAATTAGCTGAGCTTACTTTTCCATACAAACACATACTTGATGTGCAGTTTCTGAAATCAAACAATCCCTTCTAAGAAGAATTAATATAACGGGTATTTTAAATTTATCAACAGATAAACACTGCCCAAGTCTGAGTACCACGAGCCTCAGTAACATAAATAACATCACCCTCAAACAGTTTGTGTGGTATTTATAACATTTATTTTAATGAATCTTATAAGTATTCCTTGGTTATTTTACACATACCCTCACATCAAAAGAATACATGAATCATTCGTATATAGCAGCATATTCTATACATCTTGTGGTGTTAGTCATAAATAGTACAATGTAGTCATGTAACAAATCATATTATTTTTATAGGGCTGGGGTGCCCAACCCGCATGGGCTCTTGCTAATAAGAATGCGGCTCTCCAATTTGAATAATAAAAATGCCCTTCGCATTTCACATATGCTTTCAAAATATGATGTACAACCCAAATATGATAAAGCTCTAAATCTCTGCATATAAATCGACTGCTGCTTCATCATCAAGAAGACCAACTCGTATATATATTAGAAGTCCATTTTGAACTGAGCTGTTCCTGAGCAGAGGACAAAGCCTGCACTGCTTCAGTGTGGTCAAGGCACAGGACTAAATTGAAGCAGAAAACTGAAGCTTGGTTCAACGGGCTTCATTATTTCACCTCACATGTTCACCTCACCCACATTAAGGTCATACACATGCAGAGACGGCCGTAAGACGCCGTGGTTTACAAGGTCGCTTCCACACACAAGTCAACGCTTCTCCCGTATGGTCTCACCGTGTTTGCCACGTGAAAAGCAGTTCGTCACATGCAGGAGTAGAGTGGGAGTGTTTTATGGCCGACCTGTGCTCCTCGGCAAACCGTGTCTTTGCGCCTGGTGTGCATGAAGCTGAGGAAACAGTTCACTAAAACTGTATTGTGACATTATGATCCTCTTAAGCAGGAATGTCAGGACCTCAGTGATAATACACTACTAAATGCTACGGAAAAGGCAATTGGGAAATTACTAGGAAAAAAAAAACTCTAGTAGACTATAGATGTAGATACTCGGTCCACTGCGTGTATAGTATATAGCCATTTAGTAAGTACTGTCGATCGTTGATGTCGATTTCCGTAGTGGTGAGACGATAAACAGTAATGTTCTTCACCTCACCGGATAATATGGGTACTGTAGCAATGAATGATTCGAGACTAGCCAGTGTTTTAACCTTGGTAAATAATAAGCTTCAACTCACTTAAGAAAGCAATGTTAGTGGTGTAATGCAGAGAGAACGCTGTCTGTGAATTTTGAATATCAACCCCAAAAATGTAAAAATAAAGGATAAAACCACGAAGCTGACTTATAGGAAAGCGTTGCAGTCATTTTATTATATTTCAATATTACAATTTCAACAGGTAAACCCTTCAGGTAGTTTATATGAACAATGAACAATGCGCAGTGTCGACATAGACTTAGCTCAAAGACTGCACAGTAACTTTATATTCCCTATCACCCACTTCGCCCCTGTACCAGAGGCACGAGTAATAAACGTATAGAAGAAGAAAAATGCAGCCTGCACTCTGTTCTCACTTAAAAAACATTCAGTTGAAATAAACTTTAAGTAGGTTGATCACAGATACACAACTTCCTTTATTGTCATTTATTATGGTTTATTTCACTTTTTACTGCTCATTTCTTCCTTGTCTTTTCTTCTCCGTGATTTTCTTTTTTCTTTTGTATTTTATTTGGGTTTTTTAGTGTGTGTGCACATTGAACTATAAAAATTAAATGTATTATTGTGCACCTGATCTTCCTTGCGGGATGCAGTTCCTCATTTTTATTACTGTTGAAAATAATATTTCAAACTGGATTTTGCTACCTAGCTTTAGTTTTTTCTCATGGGCCAATCAACAGTAAATTAGAAGTGCATGCTATCATGACTTTTAAAAGAGCAGAATTCCATTTTTGAAATGCACGCTTCCATGAGTTTTAATTAAAAAGGCAGAATTCCATGCTTGAAATGCACGCTTCCATGAGTTTTAATTAAAAAGGCAGAATTCCATGCTTGAAATGTATGCTTCCATGAGTTTTAAAAGAGCACAACTTCACATTTGCAAGATAGGATTGTAAATACCTGGGCATGCCCCTACATGGAGTGTTAAAATAAGTAGAATTGATATAGTAATTTCTGGGATATCTGTATAGGATTAAGAATTATGCTATAATGTCTGAGACATCTGTATAGAATTAATAATGATGTGAAAATGTTTGAAAGATGAACAAATTATATTATCTGTATAATAAGGTGGACAATGTTTTTGGTTTATCAATCAATCAATAGACCACTAATAATAATAGTTTCTTTAAAAGCCAACAGGTGATGCCTGTCTCATTAAAGAGGACTAAAGGTCCACCATGCAGCAGGAACAGGATTCCTCCTGTGTAATCAGACTCTGAGAATTCCATATCTACCCATCTGTCTAGCTTTTAAATTTGTGTTAGTTAGTTTCTTCACTTGTACTAAATGGGGTAAAGGCAGAATTCTTGTATCAATTATGAAGGTCATGTTACATTTATTTTAGTACATTTTATTGCATATTTTTGTCAAAAAATAAATGTCTGAAATAAAAATGAGGTAATAATTTATAAAATTCCAAGCTTATAAAATTTATATCTCATAAAATCACAAATGTATTTATTTTGACAGCATTCTTGGTCAGTGCCATGTTAGCTTCAGTATGCGTTTTCAGGTTTTATTGCACAAATCTGACACAACTGATATAATTCAAATCCGTATATTTATAACAGAGATTCAACTGAAAGATGAGACACCCTTATTTTTCATGCTTTGCACAAGTCCAAACGAGTTGGTGTTTGTGTGCAGTACCAAAGTGCAGTGGTCTCCCAGTGGATCTGATCCAGAAGAAACTTTAGCATTAGCTATTTTTGTGCCCCACTGTCCATCTGTTTTCCAACCACAGCAAATCTGTCTGCCCTTTCCAGATCCATCCACCTGCCTCAGATCTCTTAGATGAAGAATACTGAGAGGAAATTCTCTCTTAACAGATTCTCCAGATAGATTTTTGGGATGTTATTAGACATTCTGGAATCTGTATAATCAGGAGAAAATCTTTCGGATACTGGCAGCACAGAGTGGCTGATGAGATGTTGGAGAGGGTGTGAGGGAGCGAAAGCTTAACTTTCCTGTGGTGTACACTCAGATAAGAAGCTCCAGCCAGACATTCTGATCTGTCTGCTGTGTAGTAAGTCCTCTCCTCCCTCGTGTGTTAATCGTGTGTTTTATTGAGTGTGGGTGAAAGTGGTTTTTCCATTGTGTGACACTAATACGAGATTCCTGCCATTCTAGACTCAGACGGGGCTGGATTCCATAGTGTCTGAGTAAGGACATTCCAGAGGGATCTTCCACTGTACTACTTCTTGCTTTCTCCTTGCAGAAGCTCAGAGAAGGAATGGTTCCCCTCTGGCCCATCTTTACAGCTGGATTTAGAAAGATGAATGGCTATTTCATTTCTCCTTCCTCTCTCATCTCTCTTTTCTTTGAAATCTATCTATCTATCTATCTATCTATCTATCTATCTATCTATCTATCTATCTATCTATCTATCTAGCCACTTGGTTATGGAATTCCATGTATACTCTAGCTGGCCAGCATATTGCATCCTGCTGTTATATACTGGATTGTCTCAGGGGCATCTTTGCACAGCCTGCATCTGAGATCTATTGATCTTGTACTTCCAGTGCCTCCATGATTAATGTCTCTGCTGTCTTTCAATCCAACCCTTTCCAGCCACTGGTAGAATTTTCATATCAACCATTTTAACTATTTGCCGGTGGTACATACCATGCAGAGGTTAATCCTCCCATGATGGGTCCTGGTCAAGATTCCTATCCTCCTCAGGTTCCTGCTGTTTGAGGTTTTCTGTAATAAGGAGCCATCTTCGTGGTGTACTCCTGGATCATGGTTGTTTCATCTTTGATGGTGGCTCTGATGTTCACTAATCCTTCCTCCCCCTCCTTCCACTTAGTGTACAGTCTGGCCTTGAGAAGAGACCCTCCATGCATTGTGAGGAGATCCCTTTTCTTGATGTCAGTGGCTTAAATCTCCTCCTTTAGCCAGCGTATTATGCCAGTAGGATATCTGATGACTGGTAGAATGTAGGTGCTGATATCTTGTTCTTCCCATTCAAACTAACTCATTATTTGTAGATATTTGGCTATAGATGCTTTCCATGATTCACATTCCAAGGAACAGTGCATCAGGAAAGTATCACAGCGCTTCACCTCTTCTACATTGTGTTATGTTACAGCCTTATTTCAAAATGGCTTCACTGTAGCGATGGTATTGGCCAGGTGATAAGCGGCCAAAGGTTCATTCTTTGTTTCCTCAGACCACATAATTTTGTTTCTCATGGTCTGAGAGTCCTTCAGGAGGACTGGTCATATTGTGCCTTTTACAGAGGAGTGACTTCCGTCTGGTCACTCTACCCTACAGCCCTGATATGTGGAGTGCTGCAAGAATGGTTGTCCTTCTGGAAGGTTCTTTTTTCTCCATAGAGCAATGCTGAAGCTCTATCAGAGTGACCCTTAGGTTCTTAATCACCTCCCTGACTAAGGCCCTTCTACCCTGATCATTCAGATTTGCCAGGGAGCCAGCTCTTGGAAGAATCCTGGTGGTTCCAAACTTCTTCCATTTACGGATGATGGATGCCACTGTGTTCATTGGGACAATCAATGCTGCAGAAATATTTGTGTACTCTTCCCCATATATGTGCCTTGATACAATCCTGCCTTGGGAGGTCTACAGACAATTCCTTGTACTTCATAGCTTATTTTATGCTCTGACATGTACTGTCAACTATGGAACCTTATATAGACATGTGTGTGCCTTTCCAAATTATGTCCAATCAACTGGATTTACCACAGGTGAACTCCAATCAAGTTGTCAAAACAACTGAAGGATGATCGGTAGAAACAGTTTCGAGTGTCATGGAAAAGGCTGTCAATACTTATGTACATGTGATTTTTTGTTTGTTTTTAATTTTTTTAAAAATTGCAAAATATTACTGTACATTATGGAGTATTGTGAGTAGAATTTTGAGGTACAAAACTTATTGAAGCCATTTTGGAATAAGGCTGTAATGTAATAAAATGTGGAAAAAGTGAAGTGCTGTGAACACTTTCCAGATGCACTGTATATAGATGTGAATATGTAATTGCAGTGTCCTGTAGTAAAGATGCAGAAGAGGTCACAGTTTTAATAAAGTACACAAGGGTTCCTGAGAAATAGAATGTTTTGGACAGAGTTCCTTCATATGCTGTGTATAAGCAAAGTGCTTCCATGCACAGATAATGAAGGACCTCCTTCCAAATATACATCAGCACATACTTGTGCTGAGGCATGGAGGTCCCTGATATGGAGGATAAATGTTCTGCCTGGATCGCACCACTGCCGGGCTGAACCGAGCAGGAGGAGATGATCCACGGTCACTCTGTGGTCACTCTGTGAGCAGCGGTCACTTTATGGTGACTCATGCGTCCAACTTCTGTCATGCTGGGCCTGTCTCGTGCTCCCTCCATAAGGTGTGCGCTGGGGCTCAGGTGTTCGGCGAGGTTGCCGGAACATTCCGGATGGCGCAGACCTCTTTTCTGGCCCATATAGGGCTTGTCTGCTCCGGGCCGGGAATGCAGGGGCCTTTATGGGAAGCATTTTGGGGGAATTAGTGCGGAATCCCAAGCTCGCTGCACGGCTGGTGTTTACGCCATAAATCCCATCCGGCACACCTGAGGCCGAGGACAGCAGCCGGCCTCCTCCACTGCCCCATACATCCCCCCGCTGTCTCGCTGTCTCCATCACCCCATCCCGCTTCACTCGTCTCCAATGGCTAAGATGGACGTTTTGAAAAAGGGCCGGGTGCAGTAGCAGAGAAGAACTTTCCAGATTTCTCAATCTCCTCTCTTTCTCCATCAATCCAAATACTTTTACTACATTGTGGTGTCACTATTGCTCCATCATTTCATCACTGAAACACTATTATCTTTTAACTATATCCTTCGGTCTCTTTAATTAAGTCACCTATTCTCTGTAACTCTATTAGTCTCTATTTTACTGTAACACTGCCCCTTTTTCTTCTGGTTTCTTCCTGCATGTCAACCCTTTTAGGTTATGTCACAGAAGTGTTTTCATATATATTTTATTCACATAACAAGCCCTTAAATTACACTATTAAAGAACAAAAGAATAAACAATAAATGAGTTTGAAACTGAAATGCCATTTGAAATTATACTGAAGGGGGTTACTAGACACTTTCTCATCTGATTCAATTCAATGTTCCAAAAAGGGTTTTGAAACTGGAACATTACAGTTATGTTAAAAAGTGAATTCCATTCACACCACAGCTTGCAAAATTATTTAAAAATGATACTGCCATGTTAAAAAGAATAATCATAGCTAAGGTAAGTGAAGGACTGCTTCATGATTTTTTACCCCCAGAACACAGAAAAAAAAGCGTCTAGACTTTAAGTCTGACCACCTGGCAGACATATCCCACCTGAGAGCTATGGGCAGTAGGAAAATTCCTATGTGATGGCTCACACTTTAATATTGTAGTTGGTAGACTATCCACTGCTATTTTGTAAATATGTAAATATGTTCCAGATAAATAATAAGGGAGTTATTTTAGTCTATCTTTGTGCCAAACAGTGATATTTCTTCTTAGAGGGCCCCACCCCTCACACACACACATTTGCCCTGCCTGTCAAATTTACTCTGTTAAGGGGAGACATGTCGCACAACTCGTTATACGACATGAAGTGGGCACCACATTCTGATGGGAACAAAACCACATCATTTTGAAGACATATGCTTGTAACTGAGCTGGATACTTTCCCGTTGCCGTTTATTCAGTTATGCATTTTATATTATACTCCGTCCACTAGGAGGCGATATGATATTGTTCGAACAGAGTCGATGCAATCCCTGAAGTCTCGAAGAAATGCAAACGCAGTTTCGCTAGTTAGCTTGCTATAGAAGGCATAGACACAAGTCTGTATTCAGGATTTACAATTTGGTGAGTATTAGACAGCCAAACTTTAGCGTGTTCCTTTAACATGTAACATTTTTACAGTTAAATAGTATGCGAGACTTATTAATGTGTAAGTGGACGCCAAGAAGTCCTAATGTCAAAGTAAATGCAGAAATCCAGAAATGCTGTTATCTTGTTTCTATGCTAGGTAGCTTTCTAGTAAGCAAGTGAAGGAACGGCCTGTTTGTAATGTTAGTTATTTCTGGCTAACTACTTAACTATTTACCTAATCTAACTAGTGTTCCTGTCAGTCAGTGAATAACAGTAACTTACAATAACAGTAACTATCAAATTGCCTATTTAAAGCGCCACCTTAAAGTAAGTGAGTAGTTATAAATATCATTGCATTAACTAGCTACAACATTTTCTTATTTCAGGTGCGCTTCGTCCCTGAGAGACAGCTAGACAACTTTAGTCGGCGAAATGGTTTGTAACCTTAACCACTGTTGTAGTCAGATATAACGTGTAACCAATGTCAAGTAAATAATCTTTGCGTTTTTAATGGCTGTGACGTCTCTAGGGAGAGAGAAAAGGAGTCAACAAGTACTACCCTCCAGATTTTGATCCCGTTAAAGTGAGTAATACCCGAACGATTCGTCTTAGCTCATTCAGTACACGAATCTAAAAAGACCCAATGTAATTTGAAATTTGGACTCTGTCTCAATCCACAGCATGGCTCCATCAACGGTTACTGGAATACTCACCCCCTGCGGGAGAGAGCCAGGAAACTTTCGCAGGGCATCCTTATCATTAGGTAGTACACACACACACTTTCTCTATGACATTCAACCCCACTGTCAAGATTTCCTGAATCCTCTTATCCATAAGAGGTTGTCTAACTCTTGTCCTGTACCTGCAGGTTTGAGATGCCCTATAATATCTGGTGTGATGGCTGTAAGAATCACATAGGCATGGGTAAGAACCCTGATGGGCTGTTGATGGGCAGAGGGACCAGCTCATGGCACAGCTTTCTAACACACTTGATGTATCTCGAACCTATGTGCGTCTCGTACCAAGATTATTACTTTGGATTTTAGGGGTTCGATATAATGCAGAAAAGAAGAAAGTGGGGAATTATTACACAACACCAATATACAGGTAATTATTAACCTACCCCAATAGACAGGTATTTATTACACTATACCAATACACGGAACAATTTATTTTAACGTGTGAATGGCAACTTATACAAATATATTAACATTTCATTAAAAAAAATTAGTATTATGTGTTTGAGTAATATATCTACAGTACTGTTGTCGTGACAAACACGACTTTGCTATGTGTGTTTAAAACCCCAGGTTCAGAATGAAGTGCCACCTCTGTGTGAACTACATAGAGATGCAGACCGATCCGGCCACCTGTGATTACGTCATCGTGAGTGGGGCCACACGGAAAGAGGAGAGATGGGATATGGCTGAAAATGAACAGATTCTTACCACTGGTACAGCGCATGCGTTTAATGCCACGGTAGTGACTGCTGCTGTTATCCATGTGTTTTGAGTGGCTGTATTAACTCTCGTGCTCTGTGTGTGTGTCTTTTGAATGTGTGTGTGTGTGTGGCCCAGAGCGCAGTGAGAAAGAGAAGCTGGAGACGGATGCAATGTATAAGCTGGATCATGGTGGGAAAGACAAAGAGAAGTTGCGTGCTGCTATTCCTTCACTTTCCGAGCTGCAGGAACACCAGGCTGGATGGAAGGATGATTTCCAGCTCAACAGTGCCCTCCGCAGGAAGTTTAGGGTATCTACATCTTTGTTGAGAGGGGATAGCACTCTTGATTTAACTCTAATGACTAGTCAAAATGAGTAGGCCTTTCTGTTTGTGCGATGAGTTCTAGGGCTAGTTCTACACTGAGCATGTTTGTGTGTGCTGTCTGTACACCCAGGAGGAGAAGAAGACAATATCTGAGGAGGAGGAGAAAGATGACGCCGTGCGGAAGAGGATGGGTCTGTCCATCCCTCTCTTACCAGAGAAGGAGGAGGACAAGAAGCTTGCCTCACTGCTGACCTTCCAGAGCCCTGACTGTGAGGATCACAGAGACTCCTTTTGTTATGTTTTTATGTGTTTTCTATTGACGTAGATGCTTTCAGCATGAGCACCGGGGAAATATTGCTTGTGGTGATTGGGAGAGCCCTTGCACTGAAGTGTCTTCCGTTGCTGTGTTCTCCATTTTTGTTCTTCATGTCTCAGCGTACGAGGACAGGAAGCAAACAAAGAGGCTGCAGATCTCCTCACGGTCCTGGTTCAGCACCTCCTCCGCTCCATCGGGGGGTGCCATGGGGAGCCTACTGCAGCGGCTAGGCCAGCAGGGACGAGATGTTGCGGTGGCGAAGGCGCTTGGCGCTGCCTCGACCTGCTCTCTTAGCCTGGTGCGGAGGAAGTCGGAAGGTGGTAGCTCTGCGCCGAACACCCCCAGCCGAACCTCTCCTACTGCCGCCACCTCCCCTGGGCCCCGCCCACGCTCCCTTTCAAGCCCAGACAGAGCAGACCCCGAGGATGCGCGTATACACAGCACCCACCAACACGCAGAATCTCCTACGGCACGGCCGTCTGCGGAGAGACTACACACGCACACACAGGGAAGCACACTGGACACACACATGCCTAACACGGATGGGAGTGTGACCAGGGAGGCCCTGGAGACCCAGCGGAGAGTTATGGAGGATGGTGGTGCCAAGTCCTGTGCTGGGAGGTCTCTAGTAGCAGACTACAGCGATTCGGACTCGGAGCCCGGACAGTGAGCCGCTCCGTGGCTTTGGAACAGAACATTTGGCTACAAATGAAACTAGATGCATCACTAGTAAACTAGTAGCCCACTACTTAAAAACACCACCCATGTTACAGCAGTACTACAGCAGACGTAACATCATACAGTAAAGTGTGCATTAGCCCAAGTTTTTCAAGTATGAGATTGCTTACTGATGCCCTTGCCCTATAAATAAACTAAAGATCAGGCTTTGCCAAAGTAACACACTCTTATTAAATATTCTCTTTAAAAACATTCTCCAGTAAGACGAAACATTTGCAAATATGCTTAGATGATTCTGACTGAACTCCCTCTACTAGCAGTGTAGTTAAACAGTTACACTGCAGCTAGAGGGAAGCGTGCGCTCTCTCTCTCTCTCTCTCTCTCTCTGTTCTGAACACTAGTGCTGTGCAAACAAACAATATTGATATTGTACATAGCTTTATCTGTGTTTTTCAAGGCTTCTGTACTGGAAAATTTGGCCAATGATAATGTATAAAACTCCTGGCTGTCAAGACTCCTACATGATAACTGTATTTACTGTATCAGTGACTGTATTGGTACTCCTCTTATTCATGTTGGCCAGTGGCAAATCATTAAGTAAAAACTGGATAAAATGAATAAAAGCTGCTAGGAGATATCACTGATGTTCACAACACCAATGCATTTATGCAGTGGATTATTTTGTCATAAAGAATAGACTATAAAATAATTTAATAATGTATTATCTGTATTGTACTCTGTGCTACAGGCTGCTCACTGCTGGGAGCAGCTCTAATGTTAGACTGCTGTTCCTGACTTGCAGTAGTACTGGTTCTGTCTGAAGCTCTGTGGTGTCATTGTCTGACTCGCATGTTCTCCTGTGCTGTCACTCTCACTCGCATGTTCTCTCTGTGGTGCCACTGTCTGACTCATGTTCTCACTGTGGTGTCACTGTCTGACTCATGTTCTCTCTGTGGTGCCACTGTCTGACTCATGTTCTCTCTGTGGTGCCACTGTCTGACTCATGTTCTCACTGTGGTGTCACTGTCTGACTCATGTTCTCTCTGTGGTGCCACTGTCTGACTCATGTTCTCGCTGTGGTGCCACTGTCTGACTCATGTTCTCTATGTGGTGCCACTGTCTGACTCATGTTCTTGCTGTGGTGTCACTGTCTGACTCATGTTCTCTCTGTGGTGTCACTGTCTGACTCATGTTCTCTCTGTGGTGTCACTGTCTCACTCGCATGTTCTCTCTGTGGTGTCACTTGCTCAATCCAAAACTTAAGCAGTACGCACTAGATTTCAATTCAGTACGTTCTGCTCAACCGTCAAAGCAGTATGTTCTTTCAGTAGGCGACTGGGCAGTATGCATACAACCTCGGGCATACTACGTCTGCTATTATACCTATGTACATACCTGTGGTGTCACTGTCTCATTCACATTTTCTCTCTGTGCCCTTGTGGAACCAGGTCAGCACTGGTGCTTGTCTGGTATTACTGTTATTTGTCTTGTATTAGAGTTGGAGGAACAGGTTACCATCACACAGTGCCCCCTGGGTAATGAGGTTTATATAAGGTCATTATATATCGCACACGATATGGAGAGCTTGTGAGTACTGGCTCACTTGCAGCTCTCGGCGTGTGTATATGACGACTGAAAGATGTTTGAGACAGTCCGAGATCACTAAGGGTAATGTTAAAGAGGTGTGTGAGTTAGCGGGGACTATGTCAGATGCCGTAATATGCTCTGGTCCCATTCCAATTCGGCGTGGCGCCGAAACCTACAGCAGGTTATTGGCGCTACACCGCTGGATGTCTAAATGGTGCTCAGAAAACAACGTGGGTTATATAGATAATTGGATGCGTTTTGAGGGCAGGCCTGGCCTTTTGAAGCGAGACGGCATTCACCCTTCTTGGGAGGGTGCTGCTCTCATTTCCCGTAGCATATCTGCTAGGCTTACTAGTGGTAGTGTAGGACTTGTAAGTGGGGATTGACAAACCAGAGCCGAGGCCAGGCAGCAGACACAAAGGCTAAACCGACTGTCTGCTAGCTGCAAAGAGACGTCACCTAGGTCACACTGGATTGAGACTGTGTCAGTTCCTCGAGTACCAAAAAATAACTCTCGCAAAGTTAGTAGACAAAATTTAATCAATGTTAAATTGGATTATGCTCCCTTGGAGAGTAGTTTAAATCTGAAACTAGGACTGCTAAATATTAGATCCCTGTCATCTAAAGCATTGCTGGTTAATGAAATGATTACCGATCATAATCTATGCATGCTCTGCTTGACGGAAACCTGGACCCGGCCAGATGATTATATGGCCCTAAATGAAGCCTCTCCCTCTGGCTATAGATATGTTTATAACCCCCGTCCAAATGGTCGAGGAGGTGGTGTCGCCACAATATATGACTCTGATATAGACATTTCTCAAAAATTCGGTTTTAAATTTAATTCTTTTGAACATCTCATCCTCACTGTTTCAAATGTATCAAATCTGACAACCAACAAGGCGTCACAGTCGTTTATGTTAATTACTATTTACCGCCTCCCTGGTTCTTACTCTGAGTTCTTGCAGGAGTTCTCAGACTTCCTGTCTCATGTAGTGCTATCAGCCGATAAGGTGATTATAGTTGGTGATTTTAACATCCATTTTGAGAATCTTTGTGACGCTTTAAGCAAAAATGTTCAAGAAATTCTTGATTCAATGGGTATCACTCAGAATGTGGTGGGTCCTATGCATAATTGTAGTCATACTTTAGACCTGGTTTTATCATTTGGTATTAACATATCCAGCTTAGCAATTTTACCTCAGAGCGAGGCCGTTTCAGACCACAGCCTCATAACGCACAAGTTATGCTTGACTGACGGTATTCATCAGCCGCCCGCTACCGAATGAAACGAACTATAGCACCTAGTACCATAGCCGCACTCACTGACATTTTACCTGGTTTGACAGAAATTGATACACCTGTAGCTCCGGAAGGACTAGAGCATTTTACCGAGCACATTGAGACTTCTCTTCGTACAGCATTAGACAAGGTTGCACCATTACACTATAAGAGAGCCTCTGAGAGAAGAATAGCGCCATGGTATAACGAGCACACGCGTAGTCTCAAACGAGCCGCGAGGATCCTGGAGTGTAAATGGCGAAATTCAAAGTTAGAAGTGTTTAGACTATCATGGAAAAGCAGCCTTAGTGAATATAAGCATGCCCTCCATACGGCAAAATCCTCATACTTATCAGCTTTAATAGAAAAACATAAAAACAATTCTGCACTCCTATTTAAAACTGTTTCCAGTCTAACAAGGAGCCATGATCAAATCAATCCACTAATCCCACTAGAGTGTAGCAGTAATAATTTTATGAAATTCTTTAATGATAAGATTGATAAAATTAGGGAAAAAATTGGTTGTGCTATCTCAGAGCCTGTCAACATGCCTATGCACCTTGACAGCTGTCTGGTCAGCTCTGATGCCCTGTTAGAGTCCTTCTCCCCAATTGGTCGTGAGGAGCTTATTTCATTGGTGGAATCTGCCAAGCCCTCCACATGCATACTAGATGCAGTACCAACCCATTTACTTAAAGAATTACTGCATAGCAATATAGAACCTTTGCTCACTATAATAAACTGCTCTCTGAGCCTGGGCTATATTCCCAGTTCATTTAAACTTGCAGTTATCAAGCCGCTAATTAAAAAACCTGGTCTTAACCCCCAGGAAATGTCCAACTATAGGCCTATCTCTAATTTGTCATTCATATCCAAAATTCTAGAAAAAGTAGTTTCTTCACAACTCTCCTCCTTCCTACAGACAGAACATGTCTTAGAATTATTTCAGTCTGGATTTAGACCCCACCACAGCACTGAAACTGCGCTGACTAAAGTAGTAAATGATCTCTTGATATCCTCTGATAAAGGACACATTTCTTTTCTCATACTGCTAGACCTCAGTGCGGCTTTTGACACCATTGATCATAATATTCTACTTAATAGGCTGGAGACACTCATTGGTATAAGAGGTCAAGCACTCTCCTGGTTCAGGTCCTACCTGACAGATCGTTACCAATTTGTACTAGTAAACAACGAATGCTCAGAGCGTTCTAAGGTAAAATATCAGAATCAGAATCAGAATCACTTTTATTTCGCCAAGTATGTTGCACATACGAGGAACTTTTCTTGGTGAGAGCTCACATGTATGACATACACAAGCACACAAGACTGTTACAATAACACAGTAGAAATATGAGATACAATAAATATGTATTGGGTATGTATAAGAGCCTGTGTGTATTTGTTATCTATATGTATATATATATATATATATGAATATTATGTATATGTGAATAAGTGGCTGTAGATATTATTTACAATTTACTATTACAATAACTGACAATAACTTACTATACAGAAAGTGGGCAGCAGTGTTGGTCAGTGCAGTGAGTTCTGTGCATATTGAGGTTAGCAGTCAGAAATACAGTTCAGTTGAGGTGCAGGATGTCACTGTGGTGAGCACTGTTGTTGAGGAGAGCTACAGCTCTGGGGAAGAAGCTGTTGGCATGTCGTGTTGTGCTGGTTCTGATGGACCTGAGTCTTTTACCAGGGGAGGGTCTCGAAGATGTGATGTCCAGGATGAGAGGGGTCAGCTCTGATTTTGCCAGCACGCTTCCTCACCCTGCTGGTGTAGATGTCCTGAAGCGTTGGCAGGTTACATCCGATGATCCTCTCTGCTGTCCTGATGATGCGCTGCAGTTTGGCTCGTTCCTGTGAGGTGGAGGAACCAAACCAGATGGTGATCGAGGATGTGAAGATGGATTCGATGATGGCTCTGTAGAACTGGATCATCAGAGACTGTGGCAGGTTGAATTTCTTCAGCTGTCTCAAGAAGAAAATTCTTTGCTGGGTGTCCCACAAGGATCTGTACTGGGCCCCATATTATTTACATTATATATGCTTCCACTGGGCACTATCATCCGTAGGCATGGTATTAGTTTCCATTGCTACGCAGATGATACTCAGTTGTATATATCTTCCAATCCGGATGATATCACCACTACTCTCAAGATTGAGAGCTGCGTCCAGGACATTAAAAACTGGATGGCGTCTAATTTTCTTCAACTAAATTCTGATAAGACTGAGGTGCTGATTCTTGGGCCTAAAGCTGCTAGAAGCAGCTGGGCTGATATTCTCCTTACCCTAGATGGGTTTTCAGTAACACCCAAGTCTACCGCAAAAAGCTTAGGTGTCACTATTGATTCGGATCTTTCATTTGACACACATATATGCAATGTCACTAAGGCTGCCTTTTTCCATTTACGTAATATCGCCAAGCTGAGACACTTACTTTCATTAGCTGATGCAGAGAAGCTGGTCCATGCTTTTGTCTCGTCAAGATTGGACTACTGTAATGGTCTTCTAATTGGATGCTCTAAACAGTCCATAAAGAAGCTACAACTTGTACAAAATGCTGCAGCTAGAGTCCTAACTAAGGCTAGAAAATTCGATCATATTAGTCCCACTCTCGCGGCATTACATTGGCTTCCGATTAAACATCGAATTGAATTTAAAATTCTTCTCTTAACCTATAAGGCGTTAAATGGTCTTGCCCCACAATATCTGAGTGAACTCATTGCTTACTACAACCCATCTCGCCCTTTACGCTCCCAAAATGCTGGATTTCTCTTAGTTCCAAAAATTTGTAAGACTACAGCCGGAGGCAGAGCTTTCTCCTTTAAAGCCCCTCAATTATGGAATAGCCTTCCAGCTCCAATCCGAGATTCTGACACAGTTCTAATCTTTAAATCTAGACTTAAGACTCACCTATATAATCAAGCCTTCAGTTAAATATTCCCCTAGTAAGGTGCGGGGCTCAGGGGCCCCCAGACGTTGAGATTTCTGGTAATCTGAGATGTTGATGCTGTCATGGCATCACTCTAGTTGTGACTGACTTGACTGGAAAGCAATGTCTCAGTGAGCCCTCATGACTGTGGTCACCTCTGGACCCCTCCCTTTAGTTAAACTGCTATAGATTAGCCTGCCGGAGCTACATGCTAATCACTGGCACATGAGCTATGTACATTTAAATCAATGGTGGTTAAACTGACATCCTCACACTCTGTCTGTATTGTCCATCTTTTTGCATGCTTCTACCCAAGACGACTGCATGCAAGCACCTACAAGCACCTGGGAGATGGTCTGGCTCGCCGGTGGATGTACTGATGCCGGGGTTGGATGTACCATTGTCGTAAGGGGACGTGCTGATGCTGGCTCCTACCTGAGGTGCACCATCTGCACCGAAGGGACTGTGACTACTTGGCCGGGGAACAAGAACTTTAAGCTATAACTGTAGAACCACCTCTTGTTCACAAATACGGACTGGTGCTAACGGGCCGCCCAATGGAGGATGGGTTCCCTTTTGAGTCTTGGTCCTCCCAAGGTTTCTTCCTATTCCCCGCCATCTTAGGGAGTTTTTCCTTGCCACTGTCGCCTTTGGCTTGCTCATTAGGGATCTGGACCCATACAATTTGTAAAGCTGCTTTGAGACAACATGTGTTGTAAAAAGCGCTATATAAATAAAATTGACTTGACTTGACTTGACTTGTTCTGTGTGTGTGTGGTGAGGTAAACCTACTTAACTTTTAAATTTGCACATTAATAAATGCTTCAGTGCATTGTGGTGCTCCACTGATATCTGATATCAGATATCATTATTAACTGATATCCATAAAGTTAATAAGCACACTAAAATGTATTGGAGTCACATTTTGCAGAGTAAACCACTTCTTAAGGTCTTGTGGATAGTGAAGAAAAGGGATGAGGCAGCGGTGGAAACCCCAGTGCCAGGATCCTGCTGCCCTGTTCTCCACGGCAGCGTGTCTCTCAGTCCATCTCAGTGATGTAGCAGATTCCGTTTGTTGACATTTGTCTGAAATCCAATGAGTGACAAAGCCTGCGAAGATTGTGCAAGAGTTCACCAGATGTGACCAGGGAAGGGACTGTGTACGCTCACTCTTATCTTTGTTTTTACGTTTGCTGCAGTGTGATGATGCCGTTCTTTGAGTAGTCTTTTCTCTAAAGAGATGCGTTCTTTAACGTCCCTCTTATGGGTGCTGTGTATCTGTCATGGCCTAAATGCCCAACACAGAAACCAACGCCGGTGAGTAGGCACTTAGGGGCAGTTTCACGGACAAAGCCCTGACTTGTCCTGAACTCAGCTGGGACACCAATGACTTCTGGTCCTCTTCCAGTCCTGAATTTGTGTTCTGGAACTGGACCTGTTCTAATGAATTCTAATGTATACTCTTGCAGAGGCTGGTGGAACCATCATGTGAGGTACATATCTGTTAACGAGCAATAATTTCATTGTTTTAGAGGTGTTAATTGTTGTGAAAGAGAAATATCGTGGGAAATTCCATAATTCCCATTTCTCTGCAGGTATCTTGACATAGACGATGATTTTAGGTAAGCCACTGCTTTTTGAAGTTGGTTGCAACAATATAGTGTTTTACAAGTGTAGTGTACAAAACACATCTTCTGTATGAAAAATTTCTTCTGTTATTATTGTTGTTAGCTTCATACAGTTTAGGTTTACTTCCCTGACCAATGTTAAATTACCTATTATTATATTGCATGAAGGACCTCTGGAATATATATAGATAAAACCAATCAAAAGTATATTTTAATCAAAACAAAATATATTAGTGATGTTTAATACATTAAAAAGATAGAGGTGAGTTGCTGGTTGTTCCTGATATTGAGCTGTAATGTTGGTTAATGTGTGCTAGTAAATGTGTAATATGTGTTTGCAGAGAGGATGTGAACTCTGAACCATCACTGAAGTAAGAGTCCAAACCTCCCTTTATCCTAGTGAGCTTCACCCTTTACAAAGTCAACATGTTTCCAAACTCACTCACTGGACATGAGAAAGGCAGACAAGAATGGGTTTATGTTACTGACAACTTTGTGACATCACTGGCACTTTTCAAATCTGCTAAGAGCTAGTCAGAATGACGGAAAAGATGAACATTATGGAGAATGATTGAACTGTGCTTTTGTGTTGGTCCATCTTGCATATCTTGCAAGATTCTTGCATTTTCCACGGTCCCTGAAGCTTTTGTTAGAGTCATATGTTAAAGTCCCTGGTGACCTTGGCAAAAAAAATTGTAATATATGAAGTCCGTGTAATGAAAGCATGCTGGCAGATGTGACAATGGTGGCGTTTGCTGATGTGAGACGGTTTGGTGTTTGCTGTGTGCTGTAGGTTCACTATGGTGGCTCCAGCTCTGCTGAGAGTGGGCATTAAGGAGAACATCGTACTGGAGGTGTTCGGTGTGTCCGGGGCAGTCCCTGTCACTCTTACAGTGTACGACTTCCCATCCAGATCTTACCAACTGTGGCAGGGAAGCATAACTCTCAGCTCAGAGAACAACTACATTGCAGTCCAGTCCCTGGAGGTGAGACTTGATGCAATTGTTAAGTTCATACATGTATACATACAAATTTTCCTTTCCAACTGTCATTACTCACATACTCACACTGGACATGTGAGTAATGACCGTAATGGAAGTTTAAAAGTAGATAATTACTTGAGGAATTGAATTTTGTAGTCAATTTTTTGGCAGTAGTCAATTGATGTCTATTAGTCAACTAGATGTCTGTCTATCATATAAAAAGTAAGTCTCACATCTCATGTCTCTCACACCATATAAACAAAAATGTTTAAAAATCCGATACCTGCATACATTATTGCATACATTATTCTCCAAAATGTCACTGCATTCTTTGAATGCATTGCTTGATCCTTCGAAACCTCCAGATTAACCAGAGCCTCCTCCAGCCAGAGGATAAGCAGCCCAAGAGCGTGTTGGTGGTCGCTGAGGTTGGGACATTCCATAGAGCGGAGCAGATCGTCCCCGTGTCCTTCCTCTCTGGGTTCATCTTCATCCAGACTGACAAACCCATCTACAACCCTGGAGACACAGGTGGAGTATCAACACTGCACTGAACAAAGGGCTGGGACCTCAAAATAGACAAAGCATCCCAAACAGGTGCAATTTCACAATTATCTCAGTATGACAATCATGGTAAAAAGCACATCAGGTAATCACTATGTCTTCAACTCCATGTACTTTTAAACACAAGAGTTCTGCCTGGCTTTACCATTTATCAACTGGCAATTATGGTCACATGCTCCTCAAAATGGTTTAGATTTGATTGGACTAAAAGAAGTGCAATCTAAGGCACGCTGATGAAATCTTGACCCCTGATATGTTCGGTAGTCTCAGTCTGTCCTAAACCTTGTTTTGGGGGAACCAGTGAGTTTCCTCCAGTGAGTTTAACCCCCACCTCTCTTTGGCAGTGCGGTGCCGAGCATTTGTATCCACTCCTGCATTTCAGGCGTTCAGTGGTACCATCACCATGGAGATTCAGGTTGGCCTTCTACAGCTCTTTGTTGAAAGCCACTGTCACCACAATGTAAACAGTTTAGTAAGCACAGAATGATTGTTGTGGTCCTGAAAGTGGCCAGTTTCTACAATTCCTGCACAATGATGCTTCAGGGTAACCCCTTGTCCTCTGCAGTTAACAGTGCAGTTTCCAGTCACAACATATTTAATTTACAGGGTTTACTTATTCATTTTTAAACAATTTTCTTGAATGCTGCCTCTTTCGAACTGACACAGGTTCCTGACTATTTTCCTCAGAAAAGTAATTGTTTATCATTTTTGTGCCATCAAAACATTATTTACATGTGCTGATACACTGGTCAGTTTTTCACCATTTGTGAGTGAAAGTGTAAGTGAAAAAAATCCTTGGATTCCATATGAAGTCATGAGGACATGTACGATCACTATACCAGACACCAGCCCTATGCTGTAATCCTACAGCCCTAAGTCATGAGGACATGTACGATCACTATACCAGACACCAGCCCTATGCTGTAATCCTACAGCCCTAAGTCATGAGGACATGTACGATCACTATACCAGACACCAGCCCTATGCTGTAATCCTACAGCCCTAAGTCATGAGGACATGTACGATCACTATACCAGACACCAGCCCTATGCTGTAATCCTACAGCCCTAAGTCATGAGGACATGTACGATCACTATACCAGACACCAGCCCTATGCTGTAATCCTACAGCCCTAAGTCATGAGGACATGTACGATCACTATACCAGACACCAGCCCTATGCTGTAATCCTACAGCCCTAAGTCATGAGGACATGTACGATCACTATACCAGACACCAGCCCTATGCTGTAATCCTACAGCCCTAAGTCATGCTGTAATAGACACCAGCCCTATGCTGTAATCCTACAGCCCTAAGCTGTAATTGTTAAAAATGTACATCAGTAATCAAAAACAACATATGGACAACAAGGCTGTCAATTTTTGTCAGATATTTTTTTCAGGTTTGGGCTGGGCACACATCTCAGCAGGAGTATGTACACCCAGAACATATTCCCTTACCTTAAAATACAGCAGTTCTGTCCTGTCATAAATCTCATTGAGCCTTACCTAAGAAAATTCTTTAAAGACTTTAAAGAACAGAGTGACTGATATAAATATCATAGATCTCACAGTGTTTGTCAGAAGAAACAAAAACTGAATGTTTTGTTAATTTCAGGTTGTATAAACAGATGTTACATAGAGCATCTTACTGTAGTCATGGGCGGCATCATGTTATTGGACAGAAGGTTAGACAGACACCACAGAAATCCATCAGCTAGTATTACAGGAAGTCCTACAGGAAGTAGTTAAAGGCTTGGGCTTCTGTGCTCCTCAAACCCACACTGTTCCAATGTTGGAAGCCATGCATGATGCTTAGAAGGTAAGCCTGATGCTAATTCATGCTGTTTCAGAACCCTGATGACATCACGGTCTATGCCACGTCCAGAGTCAGAGCCAATGATGGCATCTACACTGACACATACGCCCTTTCAGACATGGTCAAGTATGGAAAGGACTGGTTGGACATTCTTTTGTTTTCTTGTTTCTCTGCCGTCTTCTTGAGGATTTGAAATTCCTTCCCCTCAAGCATGTTTCACTGTTTTATAGAGAGGGCAAGTGGAAGGTTGTTGCAAAGTTTGACCACTGGGAGGAAAACATATTTAACGCCGCATTCGAAGTTAAAAAATATGGTATGCAATGTGAAATTGTGTTACTGTATCTGCAGGAAACAACCGTTTTGTTTATAATGTGATTTCAAGGTCACAAGCAAAAAGAAAATCTACTTTATTAATGAATGAAGCTGAGAAGTTGTTTACCTATCATATCTGATTTTTTTTCCCTTATTCTCCCCTGGGCCCTAGTGCTCCCAGCATTCAATGTCACTCTGAAGCCAAAAAAGTCCCACTTCAGTCTGGAGGATAAGGAGTTAGAGGTGGAGGTGTTTGCCAAGTGAGTCTCTACCATCACTTTGCCTGGACTTAATCACTCAACTAACCTTAACCCAGTAGTTCATTGTCCTACAAAGTTTTAAAAATTTTATTATATGATATTAAATGCCTCAATGAGATGCAAAATTGTTAATAATAAGGGTTAATAATAAATATGGTAATATGGTGAAAACAGCACCAAAAAGAACTGCTATGTGACTATATACATTAACATGATGAAACATATAACTTTGACTTATATCTCAGATTATTATAAATGTTCTTACTCAGATACATGTATGGAGAGCAGGTAGAAGGGGTTGCGTATGTGGTATTTGGAGTAGAGATGAATGGAGAAAAAACAAGACTCATCCAAATGAAGCAAGTAAAAAATGTAAGTTAACTGTAGAGGTGGGTGAATTGTAGTGTTCGAGGTGTTTATGCTTCCTGACCTGGGAATCAACCTGGTCTTTTAAATGAACATCGGTGGTCTCAATCACACTGTTCTATTGCAAGCACAGCTGCCAAAAGAGAGCCATGAAGGACTTCAGAAATGACAACGAAACTGAGCAAATACAGCATGTGCATTTGGCAGCTGCCATAGAAACACAGGAACCATTAATGCAAAAAATTATAGAGGATATATTGGACTCACTGTTATACCCAGGTGCAGTAAGTGCATATTATACCACCTGTACAACTGAAACCAAACCAACTGGTATATGCCTCTGCACAGGCGATGCTTGAGACACTGGGATACAGAATGCTAGCCGGAGGGCTAGCATTCTGCATCCACAACATATTGGATATATTCCACAACATATTTGTGGAATATCTGTGTCTGTGATTCTTTCCAGTTGAATGGGGGGATTGTAACTCTCACTATGGAGGAGCTCAAGAAGGCTCACCCCAACATCCGTGACATACTGGGCTCCTCGATATACGTCAAAGCTTCTGTCTTGACCAGCTCAGGTAGGACGTCAAGGTTTCATGAGATCACTTAGTATCGTTTTTAGCAACCATCCAACCAAATTCAGCAGCCCATGCTGGACACTTTTGCGTCTTCTCTGCCAAAAGATTCTTTCAGTGGTGATTAAGGTGAAGCAAACCAGGGGGACGGTTGTCTCCGCTCTGGTCTGGCAAGAGTCTAATGTATGGTCACTGTTGTCCTCAGGAAGTGACTTGGTGGAGGCAGAGAAATCTGGTATTAAAATAGTTGTAGCACCATATGTGATCTCCTTCAAAGATCCCCTAAGGTTTTATAAACCAGGACTGCCCTTCATCCTGAAGGTAATGCAGTATATTGATCCTGTATAACAATCTGTGAATTATACTCATAATTAAATCCTGTTTTCTGCATGAATGACTGGATCTTTTTGGATCTTGTTCTTCAGGTGAAGGTGAGCCACCACGATGGTTCTCCAGCCCCAAACGTTCCTGTTAGGATCAGCTTGCTGTCAGATCTAATCACAAAGCACAGCGGCACCATTGAGGTGTCAATTAACATGCCTTCTGATCCGGTCCAACTGACACTAATCGTAAGTCAAGACACAAGCACCTACAAGCAGTGATTCCATGTGGTGTTTGCTGAAGACACAGGCCAGGCTCTCATACTAGTCCATGATGTCAAATGACTTCACAGGCGGAGACGGTAATCCCAGATGTAATGGCTGAACAACAGGCAGTGAAACATCTGACTGTCGAGCCATATGCTGCTTCTAACAGGAGGCGTCAGAACTACCTGCACATCTCCCTGGACAGTTCAGAAGCAAATGTGGGCAAGTTTGTGTTTTTCAAACTGAACATTCGCATATTCTCCCAGAAGGAGCGGGACGCCGTCCAACACGTTTCATATGTTGTGAGTCTCACAGACACAATCAGTTGTTCTTCCAACAAAACACCTTTTCACACAGAGCTAAGCCCCTCCCCTGTTCTCATCAGGTATTGAGTAAAGGAAAGATTATCCATGCAGCCAAGGTGTCTGTGGCAGGTCACGTGCTGACAAGCACCAGCGTGCTGGTCAGTCCGGAGATGCTGCCTGCGTTCCGGATCGTGGCATACTATGTACTGCCGAAGCGATTCAATGCAGAGGTGGTGGCAGACTCTGTACTGGTGGACATGGGGAGCCGCTGTGCGGGATCGGTGAGTCTGGCTCAGAGTGTACAGGTGCATGAAATAAATGTCTTCCCCATGACTGGAGAGTTCAGCTTCATAAAATAATCTTCAGGACTGTGATTTAGCTATTGAAGAGCAGGTAGAATTCACAGGCAAAATTAAGCGAGCGAGTTAGTGAGTGAGTTAGTTTGTTTTTGAACCTGAACTTTTCTGGTGATCATGGTTAATAATAATAAGTTTAATTTTATAGTGCGTTTCTCATACCAAAGGTTGCTTTCCACAAAGCATACAGAAAACTACAAAAAAAGTTGGTTAGACATCAAGTTGTTATGGAGGTTGTGTGAAGGATGTCTAAAAGATGCATTGCTGTATTTTTAACTGTGTTGTGTGTTTTCTATAATTATTTGCTGGTGTGTTTAATGTTTTATTTCTGCTTTTATACATTTTAGCTCAGTGTAGGTACAGAGACAGGAGAGAATTCAGCCACATCCCAGCCAGGCACCACTTTTCACTTCCAGGTCAGAGGGGACCCAGGGGCAAGGGTCGGCCTAGTTGCTGTGGACAACGCCATCTTCCTGCTGAGTGGGAGCCGACTGACACAGGGGAAGGTGACTGTGGCTTCACTGCACTGAGGAGAGGGGTCAATGCCCTCTCAAATCCTGCTCGAGGAAAGACTTAGTGAACTAGAACAGTTCTAGAACATAGAAAAAGTGAATAGCAATGATGCATCCAGAACAACATACACTATGTTGCCAAAAGTATTCACTCACCCATCCAAATGATCAGAATCAGGTGCTCCAATAACTTCTATGGCCACAGGCTTATAAAATTAAGCACCTAGGAATGCAGACTGTTTCTACAAACATTTGTGAAAGAATGGGTCACTCAGGAGCTCGCTCCTAAATATTCCACAGTAAACTGTCAGCTGTATTATTAGAAAATGGAAGTGTTTGGGAACGACAGCAACTCAGCCACGAAGTGGTAGACCACGTAAACTGATGGAGTGGGGTCAGCGGATGCTGAATTGCATAGTGCGAATAGGTTGCCAACTTTCTGCAGAGTCAATCTCTACAGACATTGAAACTTCATGTGGCCTTCAGATTAGCTCAAGAACAGTGCGCAGAGAGCTTCATGGAATGGGTTTCCATGGTTGGGCAGCTGCATCCAAGCCATACAATACCAAGTGCAATGCAAAGCGTTGGATGCAGTGGTGTAAAACATGCTGCCACTGGACTCTAGAGCAGTGGAGGCACGTTCTCTGAAGTAACAAATTGCGCTTCTCCATCTGGCTATCTGATGGACGTGTCTGGGTTTGGCGGTTGCCAGGAGAACGGTACTTGTCAAGTATAAAGTTTGGTGGAGGGGGGATTATGGTGTGGGGTTGTTTTTCAGGAGCTGGCCTTGGACCCATAGGTCCAGTGAAAGGAACTCTGAATGATTCAGCATACCAAGACATTTTGGACAATTCCATGCTCCCAACTTTGTGGGAACAGTTGGCCTCTTCCTCTTCCAACATGGTTCATAAAGACATGGATGGCAGAGTCTAGTGTGGATGAACTTGACTGGCTTGCACAGAGTCCTGACCTCAAGCCAATAGAACACCTTTGGGATGAATTAGAGCGGAGACTGAGAACCAGGCCTGCTCGTCCAACATCAGTATGTAACCTCACAAATGCGCTTCTGGAAGAACGGTCAAAAATCCCCATAAACACACTCCTAAACCTTGTGGACAGCCTTCCCAGAAGAGTTGAAGCTGTTCTAGCTGCAAATGGTGGACCAATGTCAAATTGAACCCTTTGTATTAGGAACAGGATATCACTTAAGCTCGTATGTGAGTCAAGGAAGGTGAGCGAATACTTTTGGCAATATAAAATATATATATATATATATATATATATATATATATATATATATATATATATATATATATATATATATATATATATTTCATTGGAATACGAAAAAGTACAAGTGACTACTACACTTGACATCACTTATTCTACTGATTATATATAATAACTTTCCAACTACTAGTTTGTTCTCATAAACATTTTGATCTAGCTAACAGCCACTAACCACCTTGAATTATTTATTCCATGTCCACCCAACATTGTTTACTAACGCAACATGCTTCTTGGTTATCCAGCCAATAAAATACTACTAGCAAGCTTAAAGTTCCAGTGTCATAGGATATACTTTGGAAAATGTATTTAATCTACCATGATACCCCTGACCCTAACAATCAAACATGCAGGACCCATGCCTTTTACTCCAGCAAATGGATTTTCATCAGTCTGATTCTTGATCGTGTTGGAAATTGGAGAAAAGTGTGTGCTTTTAAAATATCCACTTCTTTACATTTCAGAAGTTTTTAGTGGTTTGTATTCATGCCTGCTTTTCTGTTTCATCCAGTGCAGAATCTTCCTTAATTTCATATCTTTGTTTGACCTCTGATCTCAAGATACATATACTATTAGTGGTTGGGTGTTGAATGATGCTAACTTTGATTTATTTCTTATATGATACCCCACCCCTACATTGTCTAATCTAACCTCCGTGTCCCCCCACCCCACACAGATCTGGGAGACGGTGGGCCGGGCTGATACGGGCTGTTCCCCGGGGGGTGGGAGGGACAGCATTGGTGTGTTCAAAGATGCAGGACTCATTTTTCAGTCCAACTACGGCCTCTGGACAAGCATCGGACAAGGTACTGTTCCATTCACAACTTCACCTCAGACCAGCAAGTTCTTGGCTACTGATTAGCGACAGGTGCTGGTTGATAATAAAACTCAAAAGTGTCTTTCTGTGTTTGTTATGTTACATGTAAATGGAATGTCCAATAATGACCTAATCTGAATGATTACTTAACCTTTATTTAACATAATTTATTTAGAGAAAGTTATTTCCGATGTGTTTTGTAGCAATTAGTGTGGTGGCTGAATTAGGGGATTGTGTGTCTGTATGTGTATGTATTGCTATCTACTTTTGTGTGATCAGTTCTGCTGACACTGTCGTTAAGTTTGATTTGCTTGTGAATGTATACTACTGTCTGGTGTGTCTGATTAAACATGTGTTTAGACTCACCTTGCGCTTGGAAATCCAGGAGGCGGCGCTCTGCACACCGAATTAATCTGAGATCCCAATTAGGTGAGTGCGCGGACCCGCCATTCATTTTCCAAGTGAGTGTCAGCATTGCAGGACAATCTAACAAAAATGTCTGAAATGTCATGCGGGTGTGTGTGGGGATCAGAGAAACGGTACTCAGATGGCTCTCAGCAGCACTGCTGTCAGGACGGGATGCGTGAGATCCCCATGCCGTACTCCTGCCGACGTCGCGCGCTCTACGTCACCGAGGGCTGGGACTGCATCGTGGCTTTCCTCCGCTGCTGCTCGGAGTACCGGGGGGAGGTCCTGGGCATCCTAACCCCCCCGCCACCTACCACAGCCGAGCCACCCACAACCACTCCCCACTTTCTCATACATGAGATTTTAAGGGAGAGTCCCAGGTTTAATGTCGATTACTTCTCTTTTGCCAGTGAGTGTTCACAAACATTCCATTTTTCAGCTGCCTATAATTCCTATTGGTGTTGAGATTAATTATTTAAATTCAGACTTGGTTTATTATTTGTAAACCTCTTGGATTCCAGGCGAAGCTGGTGTCCCTGGACCTCCTGGAGTAAATCGTCGAGTGATGCAAGGTCAACCTGGCCTTTCTGGACACAGGCGTCATGGAGCAGAAGGCCCAATTGGGCGTTCTGGCCATTCTGGCATTGAAGACGCTACTGAGGCTCATATAATTGAACGACAAAGTAGCGGGCAGGACTTGAAGACCCAAATGGAGGAAGAGGAGTATGATGAAGAGGATTATGCTGACATAGATGACATTTACATTCGCACCAAGTTCTTTGAGTCCTGGTTATGGGCGGACATCAGGCTCCCTGTAGAAGTCGAGCCTGGTAATAAAGATGGGTATGGGCGCTTTTAACTTTGGTATCACTCTGATTCACTCTTCTTCACTCTCAGTGACTCTGCTTCACTCACAGTCACTCTGTCACACCCTATCACTCTAAGATCACCTCCATATCAAGATCAAATTGTTCATATGAAATAACTGCCTTCAAAACACATATATCTGAGGAATCAGAGCATGATCTTCTCTGTGTGTGTGTGTGTGTTGGTGATGTCTACACAGGCTGGCTGTTTCTCCAGTGCACACTGTTCTCCCAGACAGCATCACCCAGTGGGGGATTTTGGCCATCAGCGCCTCACCTCAGACAGGTCATTATCCGTGCCCCCATCCTCCCCTTCTGTCTACATATTGTGTTGGTGTATCCCATCACCCTCTGCATGGATGCTCTCTACTCATCTCTGTCTCCAGTGTCTCTGGACTGTCTCTTTGCTGTGTACAGTTCCCTAGGTCATTTGTTGTCATTTGTTCATGTAAAACCGATATTCTGATTTGGGGTAAAACAGCTCCTGATCTGTGCTACATCCTTGTGACTCCAGTTCCAAAAGAAATAAGGAATCTTCTGATACCTTTCCTGAGCCAGCCGATTATGGTTGAAGATTATTTTTTCCCAAGCAAACGTGGAACCTACTGCTCACTTGAATGTTTGCTCCACATTTGCATATAGGGCGTGGGTGTCTTCACTTCCTTTCATTCATCTTTGTGTGTGGGGCGTGGCTGTCTTCCTTTCATTCCATGCTGATGTTCACCTGAACGTTTCTGCTACTGCAGGGTTCTGCGTGGCCGAGCCCTTCAACATCCGTGCATGGCAGCGTTTCTTCGTCGACCTGCGTCTCCCTCGGACGGCGGCCAGAAATGAGCATTTGGAGGTCAAAGCCGTGCTGCACAACTACATGAACGAGGACCTGCAGGTCATTCCCACACACTGTTTTTTTTCCATCCTGGTATCAAAGATGAGTGTGACCTGTCCAGCTAGCCCACAGTCAGCTGGATTTCCATGTGGTTGTCTGTGGTTCTCTGATTCTGTTTGTGTAGGTGCTGGTGATCCTGCAGAAGACAGAGGACATGTGCAGTGTGGCGTTCACCGGCGACCATAAGCAGCATGTGTCCGTGCGAGCGCGTTCCTCATTGCTGATACGCTACACAGTGGTGCCGCTCCGAGCAGGAGAGCTCCCCCTACAGGTCACTGCCATGGCGCGCGACTTATCTGGACAGGACGCTATCCGGAAGACACTACGCGTGGTGGTGAGTCTACCCAAGCTTTATGTGTGTTGCGCAGCATTTTGTTTTATGCCTGGTGTCTCCAGCACTTTCCACAGTAGTCGTTGCGATCAGATATCCATTTTCTCAAAGAAAGGAAATCAGGACGAATTACTTATGATTGTCACTGTTGTCCTCCAAAATTGTGAATCAGAGATGACAACGAAAGGGTGAAAGAGTGTTTACAAGAATTCAGTTCATGTGTTCTCTCCACACCTCTGTGTATATGGTGTCTGAACTGTGTGTGTGTGTGTGTGTATTTTGCTACAGGTGGAAGGCATTCAGACAATGGATGTTAGGAGTTATGTGTTGAATCCTGCTGAGAAAGGAGACAGCGGTGAGATCACACTCTGTCACTTTAGTTCTAGATTTAAAGATGGCCGAGACACTAAACTTAATTGTTAATAAGTTGATCGTTTGCAGCTTTTAGATGTAGTGTTAACATAAGACCCATAGACAGCAACAAGATAGACCCAGATCAGCTGAACATTTTTGGAAAATCATTGTTTAATTTTTGTGCATGATGTAACATGGCAATATAGTACTAAATCAAGCTCACAAAATCAAAATGTGTGTGAAGACTTGTGAGAATGACAAAGCCTGAAATTCTACCCTTTCTCTGCCCCTGAACCCCTCAAAATCCTGAAACTCTCCCCATCCTCTGGGAGAATGTTTTATTCTTTCCCTGTCATTTTTCTTACAGGCATCGAAAATTATTGTCTGTAGTAAATTAGCATACACTGCAAATGCAAAAGATAGACATTAGGCTTAAAAGCATTGATAGTTACTTTTAAGGATATCTAGTTAAGAGAATACTCTAAAATAAAATCGTAAACATTTTTTCAGCATTCAGAATAGTTTAAATGTTTTAAAAATGTTTTTGTTAAAATGGTTTTGCAGAGAGGACCAAAAAACTTCCTACAGCCTTTCACGGGGCATTCTTCCAGGTCATCGTGTGTGTGTGTGTGTTGTGTTTGTTCAGGTGGGAAGCAGCGGATACACGTGGGAAAAGCCAAACTAAACTCCGTGGTTCCTAATTCTCTTCCAGAAACCTTTATCAATGTCAGAGGTGACATTTGTAATTACCTTGTAACTGGTTTCCCCCCTAAACTCTGTGACAGCTGCAGAGGTTTTAATCCACAGAGGTACTAAATCAGTTCAAATGTGTTGTGTGAATTTAATCCAGTACAACAAATGTTATTTTGTGGGTAGTCCAGTTTAATTTTATTTTGAGATTTTATCATTTTATTCAATTATATTACATTGAATTCTTTCTATTTGTTTCTGTTTGTGTGGTAATTTGGGGACATTCCAGTCAAGTCACTAAAATACACGATTGAACTTGACTGAACTTGATTGAATGGTCCAAATTGGGCTTTAAACTTGATTTTGAAAACTGATACTCCCGCCATGCTACAAGCTTTTGTTTGTGTGTAGGCGATTTGCTAGCAGATAGCATTGAAAACTCCATCAACAAGGACTCCCTGGCGGCGCTGATCCGGATGCCTGGAGGCTGTGTAGAGCAGAACCTGGCGAGCATCACGCTGCCTCTGATAGCCGCACACTACCTGGACCGCAGCAACCAGTGGGACAACGTGGGATGGCACCGCCGAAACGAAGCCATCTCCTACATACAGAGAGGTCAGGATGGACGGACGGATTACAGCCAGACTGACATTTTTGTTTATTTTCTTATTTGAAGCAAATGTCCAAATAATGAATTTCTTGGAAAATAGAGTTCCTGCAAGAACTCAAAGGAGCCACAACCTACAAGTGTTGTTTTGCAGTTTAGTTCTGTCACAATGAAACTATAGTGTCTGTATAAGCCATTATAAAAAACAAATGTGTAATGGGTGTGACAGATTGTCTCTGTGCTACTGTTTTAGGCTATGAGAATCAGCTTCACTACTGCAAAAAGGACGATTCATACCCACCCTACCGAAATGAAGGAACCAGCACTTGGTATCCACAGACCTCACAAAAGACCATTAGAATCAATGCATGATAACATATGGAGGAGACCTTACGTCCGTTTCTGGTCTGTGTCTTCTGCGGCCTCTCAGGATCACGGCGTATGTGGTGAAGGTGTTCTCCATGGCTCATCACTTCATCAGTTTCAATAAGAAGCATGTGTGTGGACCACTGCTATACCTCCTCAGACACAAGCAGCTCTCGTCTGGAGCTTTCAAAGAGGACAACCCCGTATACACCATCTCCATGACGGTGAGGGAGAAGACGCGGATGGATGAGGGCGCAACGGGATAAGGGTTGGGTCGTTCAGCACCTCAGAACATCCTGGTTCAGTGTAGATTCCAAGCTCATTGTAGATTAGATGGTGACGTCTGTAGGAAACGTCTGTAGTTAGCAGGTGATGTCTTTTCTGCCTTGGGAAGGTATGGGGAACCCAGGGCTTTAACTATATGAAATGTCCATTTACACTGCTGTGCTTGCTGTAAGGGCCATGTGCCTCTGGACCTTAATTAGCATAGATTAGCATAAATAATTAGCAAACCATATAATTCTATAGTTTCAAAAGTTTCCTACAGATACATATTTCATGCACTTAAATATGCCCATGATCAGTACCTGACAGAGTAAGTTTGATAACCAGCTATAATTTTTTTTGTTGACCAAAAAAGGAATACATTATTTATATTATTTATATTATCATCACATAACTATATTATTTCAAATGCCCTAAAATAGCCTTTTTTCTAGTGCTGATTGCTGCATTTGTTCTGACTGACTCTATGCGTGTGTGTGTGGATGTATTTAGGGAGGCCTTCAGGGTGCTGAATCCAGGGAGACACTAACTGCCTTTGTACTGATAGCTTTGGCTGAGGCTCAAAAGTCTGTTACCTGTGATGATCCAGAAATTAACACAGAGGTAACACACATACACACTCTCACCTTCCAACACTATTACCTCTGCCTTTTACTATCTCAAGAAAACTATTCTCTCACTAACACCCTACATTTTTTGCTAACATCCAACTAATGCATTTGTGCAGCTTCAGAGAGAGTTATAATAGTTGCCAGTCATTGGTAAACTGATTGTACAGTGTTTAAGGGCATGGCTAAACTACTGAGTTCGGGTAATGAGTTCTGATGTTCTGATAAGGCCAGGATTATGCATTTGTTTTAAATAGTGTAAATGCAAACTTAAATCCATCCATCCATCCATTTTCTTCCGCTTATCCGGGTCCGGGTCGCGGGGGCAGTAGCCTAAGCAAAGAGGCCCAGGTTTCCCTCTCCCCAGCCACCTCTTCCAGCTCTTCTGGGGGGATACCAAGGCGTTCCCAGGACAGCCGAGAGATATAATCTCTCCAGCGTGTCCTGGGTCTTCCCCGGGTCTCCTGCCAGTTGGACATGCCCAGAGCGCCTCCCTAGGCAGGCGCCCAGGTGGCATCCGAACCAGATGCCCGAACCACCTCAGCTGGCTCCTCTCTACGTGGAGGAGCAGCGACTCTACTCCGAGCCCCTCCCGGATGACTGTGCTCCATACCTTATCTCTAAGGGAGAGCCCAGACACCCTGCGAAGAAAACTCATTTCGGCCGCTTGTATTCGCGATCTCATTCTTTCGGTCACTACCCAAAGCTCGTGACCATAGGTAAGAGTCGGAACGTAGATTGACCAGTAAATTGAGAGCTTTGCCTTTCGGCTCAGCTCTCTCTTCACCACAATGGTCGGTACAGCGACCGCAATACTGCAGCCGCAGCACCAATCCGCCTGTCAATCTCTCGTTCCATCCTTCCCTCACTCGTGAACAAGAACCCGAGATACTTAAACTCCTCCACTTGAGGCAAGGACTCACTCCCGACCCAGAGAGGGCACTCCACCCCTTGTCCGACTGAGTACCATGGTCTCAGTTTTAGAGGTGCTGATTCTCATCCCAGCCATCTCGCACTCGGCTGCAAACTGATCCAGCGAGAGCAAACTTAAATAATGGTTGGTAAAAACATCATCGCACGTTTGGTGTTCAGTGTTTTTGCTTTTGAGTTTTGCATTGCTGCTAGCAAATATTGGAAGCTACTAAACTCAATACCATTCTTAAATACATGGCCAAATATTCATTGAAACATCATGAATACTCATAGTGCTTAATTTTACCATCAGTATAACTTTTGGCTTTCCAGTATGATTTCACATTCAAAGAAAGAACATGATTCTGGTTGTCCAAGATGTCCAAAATGAATCTTAATGTTGCAAATGTTTTACTGCGAAGTCCCCGGTGTAACCGGTTATGACTGAAATACTGAATACTGAAATGTGCTCTGCAGTTGAGATTCAGGAGAGCAGGCGAGTATCTGAAGAAGCGGTTTGCGCAGTTGAAGAGACCCTACTCTGTGGCCATCGTGTGCTACGCACTGGCTGTCAGTAACCAGGGCTGCCAGAAGAGTGTGTTACTGAAGCCAGCGTCACCAGGTACCCACACTTGCTCCTCACACCTACTCCTCTCCTAAAGGATCTTCAATCCCCGATTAATCTTCAATCGCCTTTCTTTTTCCTCTCGCTTCCAGACCACACACACTGGCCGGACTCCAGCAACCAGTTCTTCACTCTGGAGGCCACGGGCTATGCGCTGTTGGCGCTGCTCAAGGGAGGCCACATGCAGGAGGCCACTGCCCCCTTCAAGTGGCTGAACCAACAGCGTCGTGTGGGCGGGGGATACGGATCTACGCAGGTACCCTATACACTGCCGCCTGACTAGCAGTCTTGCTGAACCGTGGTTGGGTTTGGTGTGATTTCTGGCGAGTGGACCCGATTGGCTAACATGCAAAGTTAATATGTACATCTGCATCGTGTAATCTGTGGTGCATGCAGCGAGAGTTGCCATATCCGGTGACAAGACACCGACTCCTTCCATCTTTCTCTCAGTCCACCATGGTGGTTCTGCAGGCTCTGTCTGAGTACCTGGTGAAGAAGCCTCCATCAAACCTGAACCTGCAGGTGGAGCTCAGTGTTCCCGGGCGCTCGGACAAACACTGGAGCTTCACAAGTGCCCTGGCCCTCGTGGCTCGCTCCTCACGGGTCAGCCGCCGCTAACCACTCACCGCCCTGGAGTGGGGAGGCAGATTCCTCCATTTTGCTTATGAAGGATCTACTTATGTACGCCATGTACCCCCTCACTCACTGTCACGCTCCGATGATCTCGCTCAGGTCCCTCTAGACCAGGACTTCACAGTGATCGCCTCAGGACACGGTCAAGGAATCCTGGAGGTATGAACCACACAAATGCACTCTGAGACGGCTCAGATATAAGTCCAAGTATCAGCTGTCACTGCTCAAGCATTAGACAGTTGGACATTGTCCCTCTCGATGTCCTGTGATCCCCAACCCCCCCCCCCCCCCCCATCCCCTCAGGTGGTTACAATGTATAACCAGCTGCCTGACATGTATGAGAAGAGCTCCTGTAATGGCTTTGAGCTGGGCGTGTCCATCAGCGAGAGCAGCGGTACGCCTCTGCCTCGTTAGCCCCACCCTCGTTTTCTGTATCCATCCACCATGCTGCATAATGAGCTCATTAACGAATCAGAGTACTCTCATGAGTACTCTCAGAGTACTCTCAATATAGTTAAACCCAATCACTACATGACGTCATGTAGATTACATTTACATTATTGTGGACTTCTGTCTGCACATTTGGAACCAAGATGGCTAGCTTTGGCATACTGGGGACCAGTGATGTAAACTTTCCCCATGTGTTATAGTGACGCCCCCACCAGACGTAGAGAAGTCATACACACTGAATATCACAGTCAGGTGAGTCATTAATGCGTGAATCCATGATTCTGAGTTGTATTCAGAATCATGCAAACACACTTTCTTTCGTCCAATCAGAGCTCTGGAGAATCACCAGGTGCGGATGGCGGTTCTGGACATCAGTCTACCAACAGGCTTTGAACCAGAAAACTCTGACTTGGAGCTGGTGAGACATGTCAAGTCATAATTATTTCTACAGCACATATAAAACTATGAAATAGTTGAAATCACAATGAGCAGATAAAATATAGCTAACTGACAGAAATAATCACCCCCCAACAAGATATTAATAAAATTAAACATTGAACAGCATTTATAATTTTTTCTAGGAATTTCTGTAATACATTTTTGTAATCAGTCTTATAAATTATATGTTTCATTTGATATCATTCTAATTTAAATTTAATAAATGTGAATATTTTAATAATGTTTTCTCATTTTATAATGAATATTTTATAATAATTCATAATACTATCTATCAGAATAAATACATTTACAAAACTAAGAAAATAAAATGCTCCATACTCCATAAAACCTGAGAGGGCCACAGAGAAAGCATAAGTCTTAAGGTGGATCTAACAGTGAGTCTTAAGGTGGATTTAACACTGATAAGAGTTGGAGATCTAAGCAGAGGTTAGTTCAGTGGTTCTATCAGAGTGAGTGAGTAAAGTCCCGTCCCATTTAGCAACCACAGAGCATCTAAGAGAAGTGTATAGAGATGCTGTCTGCAGGGCTAACAAAAGACTTGTGCTTTTCAAGTGTACACGTGGCAGTGGTGAGATTCGTGGTGCATTGAACAGGTGTCCAAATGCTCAGTATAAGGTTTTATCTGGTAGACCTGTATACATCCAGCAGAGAATTGCTGGGCCATTTACATGCTGTCTCTATGTGTGTGTGTGTCTGTGGGTATGCGCTTGACCTACAGCTGACAAACTCAGTGGATCGCTACATTAACCACTTCCAGGTGGTGGACAACCTGAGTGATCGAGGGTCTCTCATCATCCACCTGTTCAAGGTCACATACAACCGCAACTACAGACTGATGTTACTGTATTGCTATTCATTAATATATGGTACAAGATGCTTTAAAGCTAAAAAGCTAATTTTTGCGTGTGTGTGGGTGTATGTGTGAACACAGGTGTCCATCAAAGAGACAGACATCATCTCCTTCAGGCTTCATCAGAAATTTAAAGTCGGTTTACTGCAGCCATCGACTGTTACTGTGTATCAGTATTACAATGAAGGTACAATTACACTGGGGTTGTGGCACAGAGTGGCCAGAGGGGGTGCTCTCCTTTCTCTGCACATTCTCTTGTTACACTTGTCTGATGAATGAACAGATATCACCTTGTGACAATGGGGACGGTAAAAACATATCAGCTTAGGTTAAATCAATTAAATGTGCTTATTGCATTTTCATTCATGAAGTGATTTGATTGAAAAATATTCGGCGGAGTACAGGTGTGTATGTGTGTGTGTGTGTGTGTGTGCGCGCGCGCGTGTTCATGCGTGTGTGTGTCAGACAAACGCTGCAGCAAGTTCTACACACCTCCAGAGGACAAAGATGAGCTGAGTCAGATTTGCACAGACAACATCTGTCGCTGTACTCAGGGTGCGTTCATACATACACACAAATAAATTCCTACCAGTCAAACACCTTCTGAGCACATAGAGTGGACTGACACAGGCTGGGTAACACTGGGGGTTCATAGTAAGAGATTATTTACACATACATTATTTGGTGCATGGTCTCCCAGCCCTCTCCCATATCCCAAACACACAGCTTCTGTAAGCTCATATGCCATAGTGTTCAGTGGCTTTTAATTAACCTGTGACCTCAGGTGCCTTGTTCTTGTATGCTGTGTTTTTTGAGCTTGATTGATGTTGACCTTTGATGACCTTTGACGTCTCGGGCTGCCCCATCGACTGCAGGCAACTGCTGTGTGATGAAGTCGGACACTCAGCTGCTCACGCCGATAGACAGGACCAAGGCCGCATGCAGCGGAATTCACCACGGTAACCGTTGCCGGCAGCATTGCCGCCCAGTGAGATTCGCATGTGTGTTTTTCCGGGTGAAATGTTAGCCTCATCGAGCGTGTTGGTGCATCTCCTATCTTCTCCAGCGTTCAAGGTTAGAGTGCTGAGCCTCAACACCAGCCAGTACGACAGGTATGAGATGGAGATCTTGCAGGTCATTAAGGAAGGTGAGAACTGAACTACATGTCTGTCTGTCTAAACCCTCGTGTCTCTCCTGCTGGGCTTGTAGCAGGGTGTGTACCGATGCTGCCCTTTACTGTGTGACCTTATATGTTGTAAATTGTTGTTACAACTGCGTTGTGTGCGTGCGTGTGTGTCTGTGCGTGCATGTGTGCGTGCGTATGTCTGTGTATGTCTTCTCCACAGGGGCCGAGGTCGGCATTAAGCAGAAAGACACGAGGGTGTTTCTCTCCCACGCCAGCTGTAGGGAGGGGCTTCATCTGCTCGAGGGACAGGACTACCTCATCATTGGCCCATCCTCTGATGTGTGGTCTGCAGGCAGCGCCTCCGATAGGTAACATTAATTGTCAGTCCGCTGTTCTGCCATCTGGCTGCCGCAGTTCCGTGCTCTAAGAAGTGTTTCCCTCCACGTGCTGGCCAGGTCCATGTACACGCTGGGCAAGGAGACGTGGGCGGAGTCCTGGCCCTCACAGGCCCAGTGTGAAGAGCAGGCTGGAGCCGACACATGTGCAGAGCTGCAGACGTTCGCCAGTGACTTACTCAACAACGGCTGCCAGAACTGAGGGGCTCCACACACACACACATGCATATAACAACCACACACTTTGTCTCGTTTGAATATCACTGCAAAATCACAGATTTCCAAATCAGGACTCTAGACGCTTACAGAGGAAAAATAAAGACAATTGTGTACTTTGTGTTTGCCTGGTACTGATGTGTTCAGAACACACACACACACACACGCACACACACAGACATACACACACTTGCTGCTAGTCTGTTGACATTAACTAGGTTAGCTTAGAGCAGCATGGCACAGAAAACGTTCTCTGCAGCTGGAATTGTTTACAGCACAAATCTTAGCTGTCTTGGTCTGTTTAGGTCTGTGTGCTTATGTGTGTGTGTGTGTGTGTGTGTGTACGTGTACGCATGGTCTCTCATTTACATCCGAGATATGGCAGACTAAGGTTCTAAGACTAAGCCTTATTGTGCTATATTACAGTTTGCTGAGATCACCACTAGAGAGAGCAGTTAAGTCACAATAAATCTGCTTTTGCCCCATTCTCCCATATATGTACAAACCAGAACAGCTGAGCTACAGTTTGAGTAAACCAGAACAGCTGAGCTACAGTTTGAGTAAATCAGAACAGCTGAGCTACAGTTTGATTAAATCAGAATAGCTGAGCTACAGTTTGAGTACATCAGAACAGCCGAGTTACAGTTTGAGTATATCAGAACATCCGAGCTACAGTTTGGGCAGACAATAACAGACATGTGGTACTGAAACAGAATGAGCTACAAGTCAAATGTAAAGTCAGCCCCAGCACATGCATGCGCATACAATGACGCACAAAACAGTCTGCATGTCCGTGTGTGTGAGAAGACCTTGAAAACTTAACGCCATAACACTAGTCATAACCCAGAGAGGAAGTAGGAAAGAATGCAACTGCAAATCGTACTGAAGGACAGACAAACAGAAAGAGAGTGAAAGAGAGAGAGCGACAGAGCGAGAGGGAGAGACAGAGAGAGACAGACAGAAAAAAGATGAAGAAAGAGACTGAGACAGACAGCCCTAGACAGAGAGAGAGGGAGACAGACATACAGAGAGAATACACATGAGGGAGTCTTGTCTCACACTCACATGGCCCTGTGCACCCACTGTGCTTCTACTGTGATGTCCACCTAGAGACATTATAAACTAGGCATCAGTCCAGCCAAGCAATTACTGTCAAACTCCCAATGTGTGTCTCTCTCTTTCTATCTCTCTCTCTCTCACACACACACACACAACAAACTACTCATACACATACACACACCTCAACAAAATGTACATGATATCACCACTTCCAAGGTAACAGCTTCGTACCTGAAATAGATTCATTTTCTTATCCTGAGGTGTCAAAGGCACAAAAAAGCCGCTCTGTATGTGTGCATGTGTGACTGGGTGTGGGCGCGCACAAGCGTGTGAGCATGCACAAGCGTGTGGGTGTGCACAAGCGTGTGAGCATGCACAAGCGTGTGGGTGTGCACGAGCGTGTGAGCATGCACGAGCGTGTGGGTGTGCATTCTCCAGCTGAAAGCCATGAACTGCATGAACCTTTTTCCTTTAAATTTGTAGGTGTTCCCATTATGCCAGCACCTACATACACCTGCACATGCACTTTCACACACACAGGACACTATCATATTCAGTCACATCCTATTTATCTTACACCAACACACTTCTGTTTTTCACACACACTTCCTTTGTTTACTCCTGTTTTCTATTGTGTATTTTCTATTGTTTCTGTATGCATCTGTCTCTCTCTCTCTCTCTCTCTCTCTCTCTCTCTCTCTCTCTCTTACTCTCACACACACATACACACACTTAGCCAGTCATGTTTATAAGAGCATACGGACTGCAGGACACACCAGTAAAGACACTGTCTGTGTGTGGATGTGTGTGTGTGGGGGCGTCTAAAGGGGTGGGGCTTATAGCATGGCATTTGGTCTATTCATGTGCTGAGGTGGATCTTGATGTCTTGTTCTGTTCCTTCCACTGGAGTGAACTTCAAACAATTGCATTCTGTCCACCTGTGCAGGTGACTGTGTGTGTGTGTGTGTGTGTGTGTATGATCAACATAAAAAAGCAGCATTTGGGGTCATGAAAAGATCAAAGTGAATCATACAGTGTTTCCAAACTGCCTTTAATGAGGGGTTTTCTGCTGGGCAAGAATGATGTCATCGCATAGTGTATCTAGGCCATGACACACACAAAGACACACACATGCACACAAAGACACACACACCTCCCCTTCCCACTCCCCTTACACAGGAACAGCACAGTTACTCCCCTGTCTATATTGTGTGCTTTCATTTCACTCAAATAAAAGCACACAAAAAGACAGACGCATTGTCCATTTTGCCTAAGATTACCTCATTTTACCCAGGGAGTAACACAGCGCTTTTAACACACACACACACACACTCACACTCTTGCTGTAGGACGCTCATACTGTGGCTAAATGATATGACAGAGAGACAATACTCTTGTCCTGACGCAGGCCTGCCTGCTCGCTAATTACGCTAATCTAATTTTCCCTTTTGGTCTCGCTCTGCATATTACAGAAGCACTGCAAACAAAGGGCACGTTTACAAACATGGTAAAACCATCTCCTATGGGCGAAATGAAGAAGAGACCCTTTCAGTTGGGTCAGAGAAGGCTATACTGAATTTCACAGCCACTTTAATCCTAGTGAATAAATAGGAAGGGTGATGTGAACAGTTCAGACCAATAAACAAGTGTATTAAACATTATAGAAGTTCAGTAAAAAAACATCTGACACATAACACAAATGGAAGATGCGTCCAGATTCTCTGATAAATCTAGTAGCAGATACAGCGCTCAGCAGTGAAGATACAACAGGAAATATCACCCATGCAAATATAGTACACTTCAGTGTGTCATGGTCAGGGTTAGAGGTGCGTTCAGCTTCTGTCCAATAGGAACCACTAGAGAATGGCAGAAACCTTCAGAAATGCATCTAAATTGGATACTATCGCAAATTAACATACACACACGTACATATACATATACACACACTCACTCAAACACAGAGGAAAGCAAGCTAGGGCCACCAGGATGAACACTTTTAAAACACACTATAGAATCTGTTGATTCTATATTTAGACAGTGCTGGTGTGCTTCCTGTCACAGCTGGCACCTGAGTATGGTAAAACAAACGCACACACATGCATGTACACACAGACGCTACCATGTATAAATACATTATACACCCTTGCCATGCATGCACACACGCATCTGTGGGCAACACTCCACACTGACGTCATACACACATGCGCAACCTTTCGTGCTGACACACACACACCCACTTCCACCATGCGTGTGTATGAGTTATGCTCAATCAGTTGAAAGAGGAAAAGTCACTTATTTCAGTTTTCACTGCCGTGCAAACCCTACACACCCCACCCACCACCACCACCAGTCACCCCTCCCGTTCTCTCTCTCTCTAGTGCTGCTATCAGCAAACACGAGTGCGCAGACTCCACCACGCTCGACTGAGGGCTCTCTCTATCTGACTGCCGAGTGGAAGTAGACGACCGATGCCGTGACGACCCAGGAAACGTCAGGACTGCGATTGGCGGGGATGCGGAAAGAGCCAGCTTTTGTTTACACTTTTAGAAACAAAAACAACAGATAAGAAAAAACATAAAACAGGAAGCCCATACCAGGGTTCACCTGTGTGCCTCTCTGCTGGGAAGATGGTCGTGATGAGATTATGTACATTATGGGAGCTACCCACACTCTGCATGTCTTCATGTTCTTGTATGCTGTGCTGGGCTTTGCATCAGGTCCCTAATTGTTATTGTGTAGACTTGGGTATATGTACAATGACAAGTGAAACTGCTTCTCTCTCTCTCTCTCTATAGTTTAGTCTCTCTCTCTCTCTGTGTATTCACTGTTCTCAGTACACACTGTCCCATGTTATCTGTCAAGTCTCTGTGTGATAAACACACATGAATGGCAGAGAACATTACGTACACGAGCACACTTCCTCACACACCATGCAGACACACATGCTGTCTTACTTGCGTATTAGAGCACTTATAGCAGTGGGTAAAGCTCTAGAAAGAGTAGGAGACTGTATTTAAATAGTGTATGTCTGTGTCTGTGTCTGTGTTTGTTTGTATTTGTGTGAGTGTTAAGGACATGAAAACACAGCTATACACTTTGACCCTGAGGATGACACAGCATGGATTCCTCCGACATTTCATCAGACAAATTCATCACTCTGCAACACACACACACACACACACACACAGGCCCGTCCTAGCCAGTGCTAGATGTAATATCAGCACCTATGAGAAGGCTGTACCATGTTTAACCAATGTCAGAAAATAACCCTGGATGAGGAATTGGTTGCCCTGTGGTAAGTGCGACAGCTACAAAGCACAGTGGCTTCCAGCTAGCAGCCCAGCAACCCCAATAGTGTCTGTTTTTGGCCAGAGATACAATGAGATGGATCACAATTATTGTATAGGAAGAAAAAGACTGACAAAAACTTTTTGCTGGTGCTTTTAAGAGGATTGGAGATGTCTGGGTGATCTGAATATCACATACTGTTCATTACATACCACATACTTCTCTTTTTCTGTGTGTGTGCGTGTGTGGTCGATCTCATGTCTGCCTCACTACCTCCCTATCTCTTTCTGTCTCACAAACATATACACACACACACACACACAGGGCCTCTTAAAGAGAATCAGACCCATTGCATACAGGCTACCAGATGGATGTCTGATCACAAACGCATGAAAAATGTGTGACATACTTCAACATACTTCAACTTAGTCCATGGCGATGAGAAAGATCTCTATGTGACCGAGATCTCCAACGTTGTCCAAACAATTGAAACTTTATTTGGAAATTCCCCCAAAATGATACAGCCAGCTAACATCTGTCCCACTGGGAGAAGTTCCTCTGTGTGTGTGTGTGTGTGTGTGTGTGTGTAAGGAAGGGAGGGATATGGGACGTGAGGGAGAGATGGTCATTACTTTAGCATTTCCACCTGCATGTGTCTGTGTGTGAGAGAGAGCAAACAATTAAACAAATGAGTGTGTGTCTGAGAGGGAGACGGAGACAGTAAATGAGTTAGTGAATACATGTATGAGTGTGTTAGTAAACGTGTGTGAGAGAGAACGAGTGAATGAGTGTGCCAGTAAACGAGTGTGACGTGACATTCTCATGCTCAGTGCGATGGGGAGAAGAGCAAAGTTTTAGCATTTGGCAAAAGTCCTAAAAGGAGCAAAAGGGGCTTGTGTGACTAGCCTTAGCCGTGTGTGTGTGTGTGTGTGTGTTTCCTGGTTTCCCACAGTAGCGGTGGTTGTGGCTGTGTTCTGTGGTTCATTCTCTTTGGCAGTGTTGAATCTCAAGGGACTCCAACTCCCATAGTCCTTTGGTCTTTGGCTATTTTTGCCCCAGCCATAATGAAGGGCCTTTTATTTGCAACAGGGCCTTTGCTCTCTATCTCTCCCCAATATTAGGCAGAGTTTCCAGTCATGCGGTCATATATAAACACATTCCTCAGCACTCCTTCCCTTCAGGTGCTCTCTCTCTCTTTCTTTCTTTCTCTCTCCTCATTGAGATGTCAGTTATGTATAACACAGACACTACTTTGCAATGCTGGATTTCCAGATATTTCACCTGCTGTACCTTTGGTGTGTGTGTGTGTGTGTCTGTCTGTCTGTCAGTCAGTGTCTTTCTTTCTCTACATGCATTTCTCTCCAACTTACAGCTAAAGCCAGACTAAGGAATGCAGCTGCAGCCTGACACACACACACACACACACAAGCAAGTTCACTGTGAGCTGACAGAGAGCAGAGGAGGACTGGAACTCTCTGGATGTCAGAGATTGTTTGCCACTGTTGGTTAGGAAATTGGTAACTCAAGATGCTACAGTTTACACAACTAAAATACTTTTAAAAGCAGGCATCTATATACATGATGTTTTATGAAATATATTTGTGAATACTGTCTTGCTTTACCTAAACTGGTAATATCTACTGTTATTGCATGGATACCTGATGCAAATCAAACGTTTACAGTAATATTTTCAGTCTAATAATAATAACAGAAATTACATAGGCTTTTGAATGGAATACATATATAAATGACTTTCGTTATTTAATTGTATCCCCGTCTCTGTAGTCCCTTGTCTCTGTAATCCTAGTCTCTGTAGATCCTAGTTTCTGTAGTCCCTAATCTCTGTAGTCCCTAGTCTCTGTAGTCCCTAGTTTCTGTAGTCCCTGGTCTATAGTCCCTAGTCTGTGTAGTATCAAGTCTCTGTAGTCCCTAGTCTGTGTAGTTCCTATACTCTGTAATCCCTAGTCTCTGTAGTCCTAGACTCTGTAGTTCCTAGACTCTGTAGTTTCTAGCCTCTGTAGTCCTAGACGCTGTAGTTCCTGGTCTGTGTAGTTACTAGTGTCTGTAGTCCCTAGTCTGCTGCAGTGTGTTAACTTCTTCAAACATGACAGGTGGTAGTATCCAGTCAAAAACAGACAGCCTGGAATAAGGTGTGCGTGCATGTGCGTGTGTGTGTGTGTCTTAACAGGGTAGGTGGGTGACTGTGTTGTGTGTGTACACACCTGACCTACTTTATCTGCTGTCGTTTCAGTTCGGGAACACTGTGCTTACCTCACGTGGCCTCTCGCATTCACCCCTCTTAACTCACTCTCTCCTTGTGGCACACCTCTTCTCTGCACCGACTGTGTCTGTGCTGATTCCTGTTTTGACATCAGAGGGCTAATTAAGAATTCACTCATCTGAGTGAGTGCTAAACTGCTTTAGCTAACTGCTAAAGCCCACTGCCTCATATATCTTCAGTTAGGTATTAGCTTGCTGCAGGGGTCATCTCTAATGTAAACACCATCTAATATCTCAGCCAAAACGCGTTACCCATTAACTCTCTTTCCACCCTTTGGAGATACAGCTTTGTATACGCCAGGCAGACTTACGTTTACGAGCAGCATGAATCATATCAACTTAATCAGAATGTCCCAGACCTCCGCAACATTTGTTAAAAAAAAACTATCTCATTTAAACATAATCGTCGCCGACTGACCGCAGGGAGATATGCACCCCATCTTGAGAGGAAGCGGCAAGTTGAAAGGCCCGCGGTTATCCACCACGAGAGATTACCGAAGTCAAAGACGGAGGGAGCGCGCACCGGGGGCGCGTCTCGCAGACTTTTATTCCGAGGCGCAAAGCCTTTCGAGTTCATTTACGGACCAACGGAACTCGGTAAGCTGTCGTCAGTTTATAGAAGAACAGGTGCTCATAACAATTTAGTAAAGAGAATCAATTTAGGAATTTTAGGCTCTATGTTATTGTCAAGGACAAACATCAATTCATGGAGGACTTTTTATTGCTTTTTTGTCCACAGTGATTCTACCTGATGTGTTATCATAGCAAAGAAAATAAAAGGCACGTATTTCTTTTTTTACGTAATGGTAAAACAAATACGTAATGGTTGCCTCGCAGTTTTGGGGATTTCTACTATTTGTTTTCGTTTCTTTGGACTATTTGTACAAAGGTCTGTCGCTTGGTCAACTTCTGAATTGGAACGGATTAAAAGCGGCCAGGAACGTAAAGTAAGTGCGAGTCGAACGGAGTCCGTTGTAACAGCCGTCCTTATATAACTGCATACTCTTAAGTGAGTATACAAAGTGCGCTGCGAGAGGGATGGTCTTCGGCTCTCTGTCGGTTGGAGCATCTCTGCGGCTCCGGTCGAATCAGTTTCGCCTGCGCGGGGACAGACTAGGACCAAAGAGATGAGAGTCGCGCTCTGCTACTTTCTAGTCTGCACATTCTCTCTTCTTCCTGCCGCTGCAGAGGTAAGTCACGCGCTATCAAGTCTTGCATCCAGGGTTTTTTTAAAACGTAGTACTTCGGCAGCCCTACATATAAGAACAAGCACGCGCGACAGATGGCAAATCCATGCGTTTTATACTTGAAGCATGACATCTGACTCTGTGTAGTTTTAACCTCAGTCTTAAAATTTTATTATGGAGGCAACACTACTCCTTATGTTTCAGCATGCATTTTTCGTGTAGACATTTAAAACATTTACATTTTAGTTGTTTGTTATTTTTTCTACCAAAGAAATGTACTCGCTTAAATCCGTCCACAATTCCACAGCGCTTCTCTTTGGATAGCTATTGAAGTTAACCATATCGTGTGGTAAAGCTTAAAGTTTAAAGCTCCCTGTAAGCTGTGAGAGATTCCTCTTTAACCTGCAAGGCGTTTACCAAACACGTTGCTCTTGAAGGAAGTGTCGATTCCCCGGGAGCTGATCGAGAGTCTCTCCAACAGCGAGATCAGCACCATTAGCGACCTCCAGCGGCTGTTGAAGACGGACTCCGTAGGTGAGTACCTTGCTCAACCCGTCACTTCTTGGGAAATATATTTTGTGTGATCCAGCGTAGTTCTAAATTTAAAGCAAAAAAACTGCTGACCTGATTTAGGACACGTCTCTAAACTCTTGGGATGTTCGCAAGGCATCTGGAAATGTAGTCGCCGAGAAAGACCTGCTCATAATCTCTATGTTCAAAGTCCTTAGAAGTCATTATCCACGCGCCTTGATGCCAGACGCCTCGCCGACTGTTGCTTGGAGACGGCGTCTATGTCTCGTCTCTCGTGGCGCCTCACGTACCGTCGGAGTGCGAACTTGGTGACTGATGTGACTTTCTGGCGGGACCTCTCTTGTCATTCTAGATTAGTCGGTGTCCGAGAAAGGAAAAATACAACAAAACATAACAAAGAAGAGATTTAGTGTCACACAGAGCATCGTGAGACCTGGACGACCTTTTTATTTGGGAAGAGACAGAGTTTGGTAAAAAAACAAAAACGATTTGACAGCCAAAACGTAAATGAAGATTGGTATTCTAAAGAGAAGTTCTTAAGGGAGGTGACTTTATTTAGGGTTTGGTGATCCGGCGGTTTTTGGGAAGCATTGCAAATCTTCTCGAGTGTCTGATACAGAAAAGTGCAATAGGAGCTCCATAAGGGTCAGGGTCTCAGATCCGATTTCCCCTTTGGACATGTAATTGAAATGCAAACAGCTGTGTGTGTGGAGAAGCTGGTGCTGGAGGGAGGTTAAGAGGATCTTTCTATTATGTTGTTGTCATGCTTCCTTTATGAGCTGACTGGGCCTGAATGCCAGCTCTGTGATGTATTATTCATGTCGAATTCCAAGCATGTGTGTGTGTGCGTGTGTGTGCATGTGTGCGTGTGTGTGTCTATGTGCACCTCGGGGAGTGTGTTTCTGGGAGACGTTAAAGAGTGTGTGAAAGGCTTGGCGAGCCCAAACTGAAGCTGCCCGGGGGCTGTTTCTGGGGGCAACGGAGGGGGCATCTCTGCCCCATCTGACACACCGTGTTGGGGAGCTGCTCCTTGTAGCAGCTCACCGCGCCCCCCATTAAGGGCTCACATTGGACCAAGCGCAATTTCTAATTGGATGAGCTCGTTTTGCCACTTGGAGTGCCATGTAAACCCATTTGGGTCCAGTCAGTTGAAGTCACCCGGTCACCTCCACGGGCATGGCCGCCATGATGTGTTCACGTGGCCGGTTTATGTAACGTGGGAGTGTGGCGATCTCTTCGAATAGCTGACTGTTAAATTCCCTGGAGACAGTGGCTGCTGGCCGTGATTTCATGGCCCTCACTCATTTATAGGACACACCACAGGTTGGACAGCAAGGCCAAGGCGTTTGTGAATCATGCTGCGTATTTCAATGGAGAGTCGTGACTGAAAATGATTCTTCGTCTAAAGGTAGCTGTAATGTGAGCAAACAGGTATTAATAGGGGAAACATGATCTTTAAGTCAAATGCAGACTTTCACCAGCTTAACTGATTTGATCATTCGTGAGTTTGTAATTACTTTTTTTTTGCAGTCTACTGTGGAAAATCACAGTTACAATAAGATACAATAAGTCCTTTAGTAGTCCCACACCAGGGAAATTTCAAATGTACATAGTCTACAAAATTTATGATTAGCAATTTATGATTACTTTAACAATTTATGATGTACTACCACACTAACTTCAGTGAAAGGTTTCAGTGTGGTAAAGAACTGCATTCTGTTTGGGGACGCCACATTCTTTTTGTTAAATATGGTCACCACGGCGCTAGATAAGGTTTCAGAGATATTTGTGGCTTCCCCCCTTATAAGTGGGCCTAACCCCCTCGTGTTTGGAGGGCTGACTGCATTCGTAACCTCCTCTGACTTGACAAATACGCTCTGAAGTTTCTTTAGTCCACAGGGCTAAAACAGATCGCTACGACCGTGGCACGTGGTGGTGAGTTGTGGCCATGCGGGTGTTGCGGATATGATAGCCACTGTTTACAACTTTTATCTGTTAATTTTCTCACAAGTGTAAATACATACAATATGATCTTTCATGACTCAGAGCTTATCTTTGTGTCACAAATATGCTTGTGTGTGTGTGTGGCAGGGGGGTTAAGGAACTACATGTCTGATCTTGGCTAGCTGACAGTCTGACTGTAGTTCGAAGCTTCAGAATTGTGATGCAGCGGTGGGTGAAGGTTGAAGTGGTGATGGGCTGGACACATTGCCATAGCATTAAAGTTCTTTTATTGGTTGAGGGACAGATGTGTGTGCTTTGATTGGTAGATGTGTGGAAGTAGTTGCATTGTCACAAACCCAAAAACGTCACGGTGTCTTAAGTGTTCAAAGTGATATTTGCTTATGTTCACCTTTGTTATGACACTTTTTTGGAAAGTGAGCCCTGATTGGTCAAGGTGTTGGCATATTGATTATGTTGTTTGATTGGTGCAGAGAATGAGGCAGTGCTGGAGACTAAATGGTACTACCACAAAGAGCGTCTCCATGATGATGCTGACCACAAGAAGTTGCAGACACACCCCAGACAGAAAAGGAGCATCGGTAAGACATGCACGTACACACACACATGCACACACACACACACACGCACACACGCATGCACACACACGCATGCACATGTACACACGCACACACACACACACAAACGCACACACACACACGTGCACACACACAGACATACAGGATGGATCTTTAATATGTATGGATTCCATACGTATCAGTGATCATGCTGTAGCCTGTCAGAGTTTAAACGAAATAACCTCTTTAGATAAGCACAGAATTTTTTTAGATTTTACAGCATGTTTGTGCATGTGTGTAGGATCTGTATGCCATGATGGAGACTGTGTGTTCCATGTGTGTGTGTGCAGAGGAGGCAGTGCCCGCCTTGTGTAAGACTCGGAGAGTGGTATACGAGATCCCACGCAGCCAGGTAGATTCCACAGCGGCCAATTTCCTGATCTGGCCGCCGTGTGTGGAGGTGATCCGCTGCTCAGGCTGCTGCAATACCAGCACCATGCGTTGTCACGCCAGCAAGACACACCACAGGACTGTGAAGGTGAGAGCACACACACACACACACACACACACACACAGATGACTCCCATTCCTGTCCCAGTTCATACGTCTGGAGGTTAATGGAGCACTAGGATGGTTCCAGTTAGAAGAACAAGAGAATAAACAACAAACAGAAATACACCACAGATCTGGTTACAGTAATGATGTCACTACAGGTTTGACACAGACACAATGAATTGGAGTGTACAGTACTGACAGACAGAGACAGACTTTTTTATACAGAGCTGGTCTGGTTACAGAAATGACAGTAGTTCTCATTTTGACTGGCTCACTGGAGTTTGGTTACTGTACTGACAGCAGGGCTTCTCTTGGCTGCTGAGGTGTTGAAGCTCACTGCTGTACAAACTCGTTCGAGTTCATGGGAGAAGCTTTCTTCTCGTGGCGGTTGGGGGCGGGCTGAGGTCAGGGGCGGTCTGAGGTCAGAGGCGAGGGAGGGGAGAATCACACAGGATTTCATGGCGAGTGAACTTACTGGGTTTCAGACCTAACCTTCCCCACGGGAGCGTTCAATAGCACCAACCTCGCATGACCCACTCCGGCTGTCCAGGACTCTGGCTCTCCATGCCTGCCACCCGAGGCTGGGAGTGTCTCCAGTTATCACTGTGGTTCTGGAGCTGTGAGTGTGTGTGTGTGTGTGTGTATGTGTGTTTGTGTTTTCAAACCTGAATGAAGTGTTATATAATCAGGCCTTCTGGGGGTTGGCACGAGGAGGAGTGTGTGTATATGCAGTGTGTGTGTGTGTATGTGTGTGTGTGTGTGTGTGTGTTTATGTAGAGAATAAGAAAGAAAGAACTCACCTGAGGTAGATCCCACTGTGAGCCAGGTGCTTCTCTCACCTGAATTCACCTCTCTGACACTGGAGCTGAATAGCCGAATAAAGGTGTGTGTGTGTATGTGTTCGCTCATAGAGAGAATAAGAAAAGAACAGGTGAGAGACTTATCTGAGATAGATCCCACTGTGAGCCAAGTGCTTTTATCACCTGGGCCCACCTCTTTATCGCACCAAAACTGAATGACTGAATTGTGTGTGTGTGTGTGTGTGTGCGCGTGCGTGTGTGTGTGTGCGTGTGCGTGTGTGTGCATGTGTGTGTGTGTGTGTGTGTGTGGGCATGTTTGTGTGGGTGTGTGTGTGTGTTTGTGTGAGAATGTGATATCATACCATTCTAACACTTATTTCCCTTTCTCCCTCTCCTTCCCCCTCTCTATCTCCCTCTCATTCCCCCTCTCTCTCCCTCCTTCCCCCTCTCCCTCTCTCTCTCTCTCCTTCCCCTTGTCTCCCTCTCTCTCCTTCCCCCTCTCTCCCTCTCCTTCCCCCTCTCCCTCTCTCTCTCTCCCTCTCCATCTCTCTGTTTACTGAAGCTTTGCATTACTTAAACATATGTGCATGTATGCTCCACTGTGCATGTATGCTCCACTGCTAACTATAGATGTTGTATATTACACTACACTACATTAAAAGACATTACACTAGATTACATTACACTACATTACACTACATTACATAACATTACATCATTACATACTTGAGATTGTGAAAGGTGATATACAAATGCTATACAAATAAGACATTATTATTACAGTATTATTATTATTAGTAGTAGTAGTAATAATAATTACATTACAATACACCACATTACATTACACTAAATTATGTTACACTGCATGGCATTACACTACATTACATTACACTACATTACAGTGAGCTTGTGAGTGGAGCTATGATGCAAAAACCTACTGCAGATAACCAACCATTCATTCACACACCTGAATCTCTCTCTCCCCTTTACATTTACATTTACAGCATTTAGCAGGCGCTCTTATCCAGAGTGACTTCAAAGTGCTTTGTATCTGTTCACAGAATTCATCCTAGGCCGGAATTCCCTTGAACCAGAGTACTACTAAACTACAGTAACCAATGTCATTACCTAGAGTTTTGATTAAAACAGGCTCACTTAAACAGTAGTTAAACTTTTACCAAGTAGCGCAAATAACCATAGGCAGATAAACATACAATTTAAGAACAACGACAACAAGTGCTATCTGCCAAGTTAGTGCTCATTTAAGAACTCAACAAACAGGTTCTCTCTTCCCTCACTCTCTTTTCTCCTGTGTCTCTCATCCCCTCTCTATCTCTGTCTCTCTGCCTGTCTCTCTTTCTCTCTGTCTATGTCTCTGTCTCTCTCTCTCTGTTTCTCTCTCTCTCAGGTGGCAAAGGTGGAGTATGTGCGTCGGAGGCCAAAGTTACGGGAGGTGCTGGTCCAGCTGGAGGATCATCTGGAGTGTGTGTGTATGTCCAAACACCACCCGGACTCTCGCTTGCACACGGGTACACACACACACACACACACACACACCTAAGTTCCTCTCTGTATGAGGGCACTGTAGCCTCTGAGGCCTTTGTATAATCAATCAGCCAATTGTACCTGCCAGTCAGTGCCAAACACCAGCGGGCTTCCTGATCAGCTACAGAGGTGGAGGGACATTGGGATAAACATGATGACAGACGTATAAGATCAGTGACTAAGCACAAACCTCTTAGCCTAGGATTACTGATCTAGGATAATCCATTGCCTTTAATTTTATAATGAATACCTTATGACTATGTAAATCATAATCAACATAATTGTATAAACAAATTAATAAGGTTATAGAAAGGAGGATCTGACCCTAGGTCAGTTTTTACAGTCACACCTGTGTGTGGACAGGCATTCATAATACATGGGGTTTGAAATTTCCTACCCATTTCTGGGTGAGGAACGTGACTTTGTCTCTATGTGTGTTTGTACTGGCAGATATCAGGTGAGTGTGACGTCAGGCAGAGAAGGTGGCAATTAGGAGGGCCAGCCACCTTGTCCAATCAGAATCTTAGGTCCCGCATGACATCAGCCAGTCAAAGGGCAGTACCAAGCTATCCACAGCAGACACACTGACTGTGGAGTAGCTGAACCGGACCGAGCTGAAGGGGGACCATGGTTGTGGATTCAAACAGGCTGGTTTTTGGCCGCTTTGATGCATGGCACATGGAGGCAAACAGACTCCTGAGAACCAAAACCACCCTCGCTGATAGACTACATGGCGTGTTGACAGCCGCCATCAACTCCGCTCCCTCAGCCTAAACGTGCAGGCCTGAGCTCTTATCACGGACGCTTGCATCCACGGTGGCTTCCTGACACTGCCTCGTCTCCACTGCCTCGTCTCCACTGACTCGTCTCCACTGCCTCGTCTCCACTGCCTCATCTCGACTGCTTCCCTGCGTTCCGCTCGCTGAGACTGCCTCGCTGAGACCTCCTCATCACCTGCACTAGGTCTGACAACAGTGTAATGGAGCCTCTAACACAAACGAGTCACTCTTATAACCACATTTCTTTCTTCCAGTGAAGACTTACACCGGATTATCGCTGACTTTCATAAACCCATTTTCTGTCAAGAGTGTCGATTTGCTCTGGTACATAGAACAAAAGACATGTGCATAACCAAAGCCTCCGCTGGAGTTGCTACTAATAAACTATTTATAACTGCACAGATGTGTTGGCTTTCTGACAGGTAGAGAAAGGTGGAATATGGTCGGAGAGTGAGGACTGGAGAGAGAGGAAAAGAAAGAGAGAGTGTACTTTGATAATAGGAAGCGGGTCTTCTTACTGAACTGTGTGTGTGTGTGTGAGAGGGTAAAAAGCTGAGACAGTGATCTTACACTGTCAATTAACTTACAGTGAGCTCACACAGCTTCAACACTGAGCTCACACTGAACTTTAACAGTCACTGAGATTTAACTGTATGTGCATAAACATGCATGCATGCACACACGATAAAAACCAAACCACGATGCATCTCTTCTCTATATGAACCGCCTTGTGACCAGTAGGTGGTGAGCCCCAGCGTGTGTAACCAACAGCAGAAGCTTTAAACCAGACTCCACCGGCCTGGCTGAAGTAAGTGCCTCTACTTCACTGTCCAGTGCTAGCAGTGTGGGCCTTACATCACCACCACCCAATCACCAATCCTTACATCACCACCAGCCAATCACCAATCCTTATATCACCACCAGCCAATCAGCAAACTCTGTCTGCGAACAACAACATATTGAACATCTGATGGCGTGCAGTTGCCGACAAAGCCACGGACTGCTGGAGTGGTTTGAGGTCAAGTTCCTTAAAGTCAGCACATGCTAATGAAATATCCTCCCTCCACACAGACAGGTGTTTAGTAAGCTATACCACGCACTCACTCTCATACACACTCCGGCTCTCCGTGCACTCCAAAAGTTCCCTAACGCACACACACACACAATAGGGCCACTGTGTCCAGGGTGTGTGTTAAGACCCGCTCGTCCGTCAGCACTGCATTAGTACAGTCAGTGTATACCATATGTCACCCTGATGATAGGAACATATGAATGTCCTTATTTTGTGAGGATATTTTGACAGCTTCCAATAAAAAAAGAATTCTGAAGAATTTTAAACTACAAAAACAAATAATTTCCTTTTAATTATGAGGATTATTATGGGATTATTATGGTTATATATAGGTGTTGACAGGATTATTTAGAAGAAATACAAAGTTTAATGGAACAGCACAAAAAGAGAAGCCAAATAGTCACCTTCATTTAGGTGTGTGTTTCTCTAGCAGAATTTGTGAAAGTCTGTGTGTGTTTGAGAGAGAGAGAGATAGAAAGAGTAAAAGAGAGACAAAGAGAGTGAAAGAGAGAGAGAGAGAGACAGAGAAAGATCTGTTGCCCTGACTTTATGGGCAGATCTTTAACGGTGTAACTGAACTCTGCCACTAAAGTGTTTGCGAAGCTCATTCACTACAGCAGACAATAGGAATGTCTGCACTAACCTGACCGCATGGATCAGTTTCTAATCTCACACACAACGTGAACAAAGGACAGGATGCAGTGAATTTGTGTATAACCCCCCCATTTCAGGACATTTTAAATGGAAGTGATTTCTTCCTTTCTTTGTGTCTGTGTCTTGTCTTTCCTTCTTTCTTTGTGTACCAGAGATTTAACACAAACATCCAGTCCAAGGTTCACTAGATAACAGAGTTACCTGCTGCTGTCTCATTTAGGTCAAAGTAAAACTGTCAGTGTATGAAAACTAGCCAATCAGAACTAGCCAATTAAATCATACCTAGCCAATTAAATCAGAACTACCAAACAGCAGAGTAAAATCCCACCAAAAGCTACTTCATAAGAAGTATGAAGTATCTGCAATATTTATAAGACAAATTGAAGTGTGTTCATCTAAACTCAACACTTATCTCTGATCCTTAATTGAATTATTAACAATTAACACCGCATGAATGAGAAGATGCAGCCACAATATGGCACCAGCGTCATTATAACTTAATCTTACACCTTAATTAGATTATCCTACAGTGAAACCAGACCAACTCTGTTGGAAAGCCCAAACTAGGTCAACATCTCTAACTCATGTTGGAATATGAGGCAGACGGTTCTTGGAGCACCAACCAAAGAAGGCATATGACTGGATCTGAGCTGCCGTCACAACGCTGATCCAGAAAGAGCTGGAGAGGCGGCTGGGATGACTGAACCTGGAGGAAGACTCAGTGGAGGTTTCATGTAGCGCATGTAGATTAGTTCAACCAGTTTCCTGATTTCACACCCACCTACCAGTGAGATGGAGGCTGGTCACGTGGTGTGAACGAATAATTTTTTTTCTTTTAAGAGAACCATTCAAAAACAGATCATGATAAAAATATGTGTTATAACTGCTCCGTAATGCTGAAGTTGCGTAGTTCCTGCTTGGAGTTCCAAGTAGAGGTATCTGCACAGGTCTCTGGTCTGAAGACACAGCAGAAGCAGGAGGGAGACGAGGGACCCAGCGGATGTGAGAGAGTGCAGATGTATGAGTGAATGAACATCTTCATGTACACGTGTGTGTGTGTGCATGTACGTGTGCGTGTTTTGACTGAGGTTTAGATCATTCTGACAGCATCAGGAAAGAATACAGAAGTAGAGATGATATTGGTGAGGAAATTGAGAGCTGGAGGTAAAAGGAATCAACATACACTCCATCTATACATCCATCCATCAATCTCATTTATCTTGACCTGTCCACGCACCCATCCAGTCATTCCATATCAATTTACCCTCTTTCTCCATTTCTTATGGTCTTCTGGAGAGAGTATGAGAGGACGATGCCTTATCAGAAAGACAAATGTGATTGTTATTACTTACAGTTGAAGCATACAGTAGCCCAATGCTGCATAACTCCATTAGACTGTCTAGAACCTCAACAGCAGACTTCACTGTGTTCACTGTGATAAAAGCCAGAATAATGCTGGCACAGCACAGCCGGGCTGATAGAAAATCTGATATAATTACCGAAAAGAAGATGTCACATGTCTGAGGTCAGTGCACTACCTAATTCAGCTGCAGGACAGACCCTGTCCCCATGTCTGCCATCCCTACACCACTTCATAAAGAACAGTGGGCATCACTGATTAACACACATATCTCTGCACTCTGCACACATTTACTGGAATCCAAGTCAGAAACTGTGAAAACGTTTTCTGCATGTGTGCTGTAAACGTGAGGTAAGTGTCGCAAGGGCTGAGTCACACTGATGTGAGCAAGGCTGGGGTACCCTAGTGGTGGGGCTTGGGAATTCAGCTCGGTCCACCGGCTCCGGCACCAAGGGAGATGAGGAAATGAAGGGTGCACAGAGTCTGGGGGGTGATGGGTTACCGCACAGGCGGTCAGGGGTAGCTGGGGGGGCAACAGTGCAAAAGTGTGGTTTTTCCCCTGCTGAGTTATGACAAAGGGGCAATTCTAGCTTTGCTGAAACAACAAAGGAAATGGCTTCTGAGCTGAAAGGAAGGATCACTAAATCACACACAAACGCATGTGCACACACGTGCATACACACACACACACATTTCCCTGCTTCCATACACTGGGAATTTTGTGATGAACAATACATTTTCAGCGATATGATAAATTATGCAGATTAGTTCTAGAATTGAGACTAGAGAATTTCTTCTGGAATCCACTGTGAAACAACACCAGTGTTTTGTTTTTTACTTAATTTACTTCACTTTATTACTTAAAATCACTAGAATCTCTCTTTGTCTCTATCACTCTAAACTGCCTTCACGCTTGGCGGTGGGTGTTGGTCTTAAATTCTGGATTAAGCTGAGTGCATCATGGCGAGGAAGACGGGAAAGGAGCTGAGCACGAAAGAGGAGCAGCAAGGGAGAGAGGAGAAGGCTAGAGGTCGGGGGTCAGGGGTCGTGGGGCTGAGGGGTGGGGGGCTTGGTCTAACAGGTATTATCAACTAGGAAAAGGTGAACTCCCCCCGCAGTCACAAGGACTGAGGCAAGATAAACCATACGCCCACTAGACAAGAGCAGATGGGACACATGGCCAAAATGAAAATAAAACTTAAAAAAAAGCATGTTGCAATGCTGTTCCTGGCCATACTGCAGCGTAGAGTCCTTCTGCCTTTGTCCCTTTGTCAGGGAGGTCAGCGATGTCAGGTGATAAAACCCCAGGCAGCCAAAGACGGGTCGAACCAACTGCTCTACTCGGGGGGCGAAGGCTAGAGGCTGGGGTTGTGTGCCGCTGAACTCCCCTACGGATCTCAAACTCCTGACAAGGTAGAGCCATAGCGAGTTAAAAAGATGTGAGGAGTGATTTAACTGCTGGGTATTCAGAGTGCCTACCATATAATGGCTCTCCTCACATGACATTTGCCCTTTAACCTGTGACACTGGTCTTTGTTGAGCGGTCAGGTGCCAGCTTAGCCTGCATCAGAACAAGATTCCATAACAAGCTTTTAAGTTTTCCAAGTCCATGGTCACATAAAGCAGTGGTGGTGTACTCTAGCAGAGCACCTCTTGCCCTGTAGAGAGCTTGTTCTGAAGGGCAACGCATGGACGGCCACCACAGAAACCTCGTGCTCCTTAAGACCAAACATAGTGGTTTAACAGGCTCATCATGCCCTCCTGCTCTTTGTTGCCCCACCCCCCTGACCACAACTCCACTGTCCCCAACCTGGTCACCCCCCTCCACTCCGGTCTGTCCCCCCACCCTGGCTCCTGAGGGCCCTGAGGGGAGGATCGGAGGGCCTAACTGTGGCAGGATCAAAGATGAGTGGGCTGCAGTAAAGAGACAGCAAGAACCCACTGAAAGACAAACACAGCTTCTATTATATACAGTATCTTTTTTTGTCTCCTTCATCACTTTATGCAGTTGCTGTTTTACTCATCTTCATTACCTTCCACTTCCTTTGTGTGATTACATGCGTCTGCAGGTGTAAGGGGCTAACAGCCACCCAGAGGCAGCTTGGGGTCCAGTGTGTCACCCCACAGCTCAGTGAACATGGACCTTACAGCCTACTGCCTATGAGTGCACATATGTCTTACCAATTTGCATACTCATAGAATTTCAATTCATCAATGGGCATTTAGACAAGTGGAGAGACAGATGAACTTAATTATTAGCTAATTGTTTAGCCGATCTCTCTCCCATGTTAAGTTAAGTCAAGCTACATTGTCAATTGTGATTTTCACCCCAATCGAAATTTGTCCTCCGCATTTACCCATCTGTGCAGTCAGAACACACACACACACACACACACTAGTGTGTGGTGCACACGTGCCCAGAGCGGTGGGCAGCCCTAGCCCGGCGAGCAGTTGGGGTTAGGTGCCTTGCTCAAGGGCACCTCAGTCATGGCCTCAGGCCTGGGAATCGAACCCACAACCCTCCGGTCACAAGACTGGTTCCCTAACCACCAGACCATGACTGCCCCTAACTATTAGCTGCTCCTTCCTGTGGTTTTCCTTATCAGGAGGTCGGTGGGGGGTGAACCGTGGCCGCGCCTGCCAACTCCTGGCCACGCTCTTCTGGCTCACGTCACGTAGATGCCGCCACAACATTAGGCAGCGTTAGGAGGCGCCTGAAACAAGCCACGCCCCACCGACACGGCATCGCTCACGTGAGAGGACGCTGGACCGACTCCTACACATCCGGACTGTGGACTGTTGGCCAGTTGTCTATGACTCATACTTATGTTCATTATTATCTTGACACTTTACTGTGTTGTTTTCTGACTGCTGGAACTGTGCGCACCCAGAGGTCACGAATGGGTCATCCCGCTTGTTGATGAAGACGTTTCTCACTAATGGATCCTGATCTCCTACCGGCCTTCGTCTGCACTCTGCCGTTGACCTATACATTATTGTACGTGTTTGTTTGTGATTTTAAATCTAGTTTATGTATGGCCCGAGTTACATGGGAGAATACAAGAAAACAAGAAGAAAATGGAGAAAATCGCCTGTACATAAACAGAGAAGACCGTCTAGAGCGGGAACATTTCTCTGTGGCCAGACGTTCAACCATGGGAAACGCGGAATCTGTGAAAGCTCTTAACTGTATGTGTGTGTGTGTGTGTGTGTGTGCATGCATGTGTGCGTGCGTGCAAGTCTGTTGGTAGGTGGTCTGTTCCTGGGCTTCACCTGCCCCCCCCTCCCCCAGGCATCGTCCACCATCTGCTCTCAGTGGGCAGGAGCCACAATACCAGCCACCTCCGATTTTTTTTTCATCATGCAATGTGGAAAACGTCCCTGTTCCTGTGGAGAAGCTCGGCGAACCACAGAGCTCCTGGCTCTGAAAGCATCTGGAAGCGTCTGGAAGCGCGGATCCTGTCTGGACAGCCCACTGCGGGAGTTGAGGCTCTTGAGTTCTCATGCCACAGGGGGTGTAAGGCATGAAGATGCAGATGATGAAGATGATGAGGAGGAGATGAGAGGAAGGGAAAGAGTGGTTTTGCAGGTCAAATTCAGAGTTTATGCATTACAGTTCAACAAGCCAGAGTCTCTGCCTGCTTCATCCCTCACATGCACAACCCATTTTACCTGCTTTTGGTATAGTTCAGTAAAAGTAACTGGCCAGTCAGAAGGCTCTGTGCTGGCCCCGCTTGAGCCTGACTGATGATTGGCCAGGTGGACACAGCTACAGAGTTGCGCTTGGCACAGACATCTCCTGCATGCACAGATTTGTATCAAAGGTTTATTTTTTTTCTTTTTACCATGGAACTAAGGGTGGCAGAACAATCTAAAATTAGATCTGAAAAATCTTGTCCTTTGTCCCACTTTCTGTCTTTCTCTCTCTCTCTCACACACACACACACACACATGCACACACACACTGCTGCTGCTGCTGCTTCATGGGAATTATGGCGGCTCAGTAATTTGTTGCCTTGATCAGAGTCCTGTGGTTGCAGTGGAAAACCTGTCATTAGGCAAGAGAGAGATATACATCAACATTTTGTTTGTGTGTGTGTGTGTGTCATATACTACAGGGCCTTGGGTGTCAGCTAAGGAGGAACCACTACATTAACCACCCGAACACACACACCACTCCCTTCCACTATAATGAAACATCAGTGGTGATCTGTAGATTACATGATGTAATAAACTGCACAAAGAAGCTGTTTTTCCCTGGAAGCTACAAAGATCCCAACAGTTCAGAGGCACACGTCTCCTCCATCGGCACACCACCACAGTATGTTCTTGGCACAGCGCCTGTGTTAATTGTTGGCTGAGACATTATAGTAGGTAGGAACACACTAGGCGGTGTTTGTGTGTGTAGATCCTATAGTGGCCTACTCACTGAACCTTTGTGTTACATATGGTTTACCTGCTTGTAAATCCATGCACTGCTACATTGACTATAGACTATATTACACTACATTATAGTTAGCTTATGAGTGCTTTCACTGAAATCACACATGGGCAAACCAGCCACACAGCTGGATAAACAAAAAGTGGCTGGTACAGTGGCTGGTAATCGTTGAAATCCAGAACGACCCACAGATAGAGTCTAGATAACATTCTGTGAGACATTTTCAAAATTATGGGACCTTCAGGTCTTCCATTTTAGTCTCTACACCATGTTGTATCAGACTAGAATATTTATTTACAATTCTGGGGACTCCCCCTAGTGGAGCAGAGAAGAAATTAAAGTATGATGTTACAGAATCTTGAACAGAAAAGCTGTATTATGTGGTGCCTGACAGACTGACAGACTATGTGGTGCCTGAATAAACTGCCAACACATCTCTATCGCATCCTAGACCTATAACTAATCCCAACATATTTAACCCAGTATTCATGTAGATCTCACACTACACCACTTCTTGCTGTAAGGGCCTATTGTTGCGTATGCTCTTGTTTGTTACCTCTGCCACTTGGTCATGTCTCAGTGTATGTTTCCCTGCCAGCAATTTTGAATCCTGCTACTACATACTTCATCATCTCAGAGGCTCCTTTGCACATCCTGCATCTTGGGTCTTCTATGGTGTGATACACGCCTGCTGTGACTAGCACCTCTGTACACAACCCTTTGGTCCAGCCTTATGTTAGCCACCTCCTCCACCTGTCATCAGCACAGTCCACAGAGGGGCTTCTCCTTGGACTCCAGCTTCCGAATGATACACCCTCTCGTCATTGGTCGGATGCATTCATGGATGTTTTGTGTCCCCTGATAGGTGGAGTGTACACTTCACAGCCCCCTTCTGCTGGGACTTTGGGTATTGAGCCTTATGTTGAGTAGCCCGTGCAATGTGACGAGTTTTCTTCTCGTCTTCAGCAGCTTCCATCTATTCTCTGATTGGATGTTGCTGTCTTCATTTCTGCCTCCCTGGTTCCAATGTGTTTGGAGAATCACCATGTGTTTGTAGCTGTCCTCCAGGTCATATTAGTAGTTCAAGTCCCCCAGTCTTCCTTTTGCCATGAGCCGACCATACCTGTCCAGCCCAAAGTGTCCTTGCTGCAGATCCTGGTCAGGTGTATCAGTGAGTCAGTGTTCCTTTGTGTAACCCTGCTTGCGTTACACTTGCTCTAATTTAATCCACTAATCTAATAATCAAATAAAACAATAACAATAATTATAAATAATCAAAATCATTCACTAGTCAAAGTTAAACTAAAACAGACCTGCTGTACTATGATCTATGAGGTGGATAATAAACCCTTGTAAAGAAGTCTCACATGAAAACAGTTGTAAGGAAGTGTCCCCATGTCCTGTGGTGGGGACAGCAACCTGCTGTAAACAGAACTCCTGCCTGTCAGCAGTAACAGAGTCCATTTGTCCTGTGGTGTCCTGTGGTGGGGACAGCAACCTGCTGTAAACAGAGCTCCTGCCTGTCAGCAGTAACAGAGTCCATTTTTAGTGATTGTATTTTTACTTTTTAAGTGAATAAAAATAGTGGCACTGATGGGTGTTTCAGAGCACATTCCCCTCAAAAAGCTCACAGCTAGAGATCTAAAGCATTAAACCCAGAGGACCTTTTAGCCAAATCTGTCTGAATAACTGTTAACTCATTTCACTGCTTTACTGTGTTTGCCATCACTTGGTTGTGTTAACTCTAACCCTAACTCTAAACTTGTTGTTGTGTAGGTCTTGTAAATCTTAACATTTTATTTAAAACATTTTATTCATTTACATACACAATAGGTTTAAAAGCTACAGTGCATAGGTTTTGGTGATTGGGTGGTAAAGACCCGTTCAAAGGGCACCCACCACTTCCCTATAAAATGAACCAGCTGCTGTGCTGATGGCCATGTTAGCAAACAGGCTGGCAAAGAAACACTGTCCTTTCAGCATGGGACAAACTGGGTCGATCCCTAAACTCCCTCTGGTAAGAATTTTCTCTCAAATAATATAAAAATTAAAAAATCCAATTTTAACTTTGACTCTTCAAACAGCAAGCAAAGCGAAGGAATTGCGTTCCAATCCATGTTTTCTCCTCTGCTGGGATTTTATACATTTTTGAAAATTAAATATGGTGCTGCTATGGTGGTGGCTGTATCTAGTTTCCTTTTTTTTTACATACATACAGGGCTAGCTTGTGTGAAAGTGTTAAAAATACTTTTGGAGGTATAATGGACCAAGATATTGGTACTCAACAGGACAACCTCCTGAGGTGGGACTTGACATGATTTGGACTCTTATCCAAAGACTTGACTTGACTCATGAGCATGAGCATCTCTGGTATACAGAGACCAATTTGAAAGGGTTTTTCATTGAAGAATCACTGTGCAAGAAACAACAACTTGAGCTTAAATACCTAATAATCTCTGAGAACAATAAGCACATGCACATGAAAAGACTCCTGACTTTTGTGTTATATGTCTTAGAAGTGTTGATGCATAATGTAGAAGCTGCATAATGTAGTTTATGTGTGTATGTGTGTGTAGGTAAGAGTGCAGGCAGGAACAGCATGCTGCAGCTGGTTCTGATTGGCCCGAAAAACTCTGGAAAGAGTTCACTGGGAAACTGTATCCTGGGCAGGAAGGCATTTGAAACTGGAGGCAGGACAGGTGTGTGCCGGGCAGAGCGTCGCGACATCTCGTCCCGAGCTGTCACCGTGGTGGACACTCCTGGCTTGACGGGCAAGCAGGAGATGGATGAGAAAGTGATGAGGGGCATTTCCAATGTGTGTGAAGAGCTCCCAGAATCGACTGTTGTCTTCCTGTTGGTGGTGCCACTCATTTGGAACGTCAAGAAGCCCACAGGCAGGTCGCACGTGCTGAGTCACATGCTGGATCAAGTCTCTTGTGAGCCCTTAATTGTCCTGGTCACCCACGAAGATGGGATCCAGGTTGAGCAGCCTGAGCGTTGCGTTCTTCAGCAGGGGGGGCTCTTAGAACTGATCGTAGAACAGTGTGGGGGCCATTTCCGCCTGGTTAACACTGCCAAAGTGGACCACGCACTGGTCTCAGAGCTCTTGAAGGAGATGGCGAGCGTCGATGGACAGGCGGAGACTGAGGAAAAGCCCACCGGAATGACCTTCACCCCAGAGGGTCAGACGGGGAAAGAAGAGCTTAAACGGGAACCTCACGTCCCCAAGGACGAGCGTGAGACAAGAGAGGTGGCATCCGGGGAGGGAGAGGTGAGGGAAGTAGGGTCGTACGTCTTTAAACAGAGCCTTCTCGACATGGTAGAACAGATGAGAAAGAAGAGAATGGAGGAGGAAGAGCTGGACAGACTGAGGATTTTGGGGTACAAGGAACAGCTACAGCAACTTAGAGAGAAAATGACAACAGAGTAAAGGTGTAATCAATCATTAAAGCCAAAGTATGTATAAACTCACCAATGTTTATACTGTCTATTGATCAGCACATGATATTGTATGCAGGGTCAATTTTAAAATCAATTGAATGCATACAAATCCTCAGTGAGCGTTTAGCGTTATGGGTAAGATGTGTGTACCTTTTTAAACCAGAGACAGCCCAAAGTACTATGTAACTGTATAACCATCAGTGAATTTTAAAAATACTTTTTGTGTACAACTCCATGTGAATAAAGAAATGTTTGAGTCATTGGGCGACAACAGTTGATTAAAATCAGTTTCATGGTCACACACATTTCCTTGTATGAAAATGTGCACACTTCACTCACAGCACCGAGGAACTGGACTGATCGTTCATCAAGAACAAATCAGTTTTTGACTCTTACAGTACTGTGACTTTGACTTGTTTTAATGATGATGGAAATGTGCAGGTGCTGTCGTTTTTGAGCGCGCACACACACACACGCACACGCACACGCACACAGTACTTCAATTTTGATGCTGGTGTCAAAAAATTCTTAATTAGTCTGTTAGTTAGCAGTCCCCAGCACATTAATTAATGATCATCGGTTCAAGTCTTCGCTCCTCAGAACTTCATTAGCATAAGCCCACTGTGTGAGTAGCAGCTCTCCAGTGTTTTCCTGGATGTTGGTCCTCTCTCCTGTCCCCTTCTCCCTCTCTCCATCTGCTTTGTATGTCCCCAGACAACTGAGCTGGAACAGCATCCAGGCTCCTAGGCCTGGATCAAAGCAGACGACCCAGCCGAGAGATGGCAGCCAATCACAGCAGACGACCGACCCAGCCGTGAGACGGCAGCCAATCACAGCAGACGACACAGAAGCTGCCCTGTGCCGCAGTTGAGTGCTGTCTGCTGAGGGCTCCATCCTGCTGGGTCTTTCACGAGAACATCTTCTTCAGTCTGGAGATGAATCCTGAGTCCTCCTTCTCAGGCTGATCCTCTTCTCCCTTCTGCTCTGTTGCAGGTTCCTCTCCTGCATGCTGGGACCTCCCTACACACTCAGAGACACACATGCACTTTTTGTTTTAATGGCAGGAACAGACTTTAATCTAAAAATCTTTATTGGGCATCTTCAGTGCCTTCAACATCAGGACATTGCTAGATTCACTTTTCAGATCAATGCACTGGTAGAGAAATCACCCGCACGCTCACACCCCTCTGTACCTGCGGGCGGCCGGGTGACTCCGTCCACGGTGCCCTCTACATCAGTCTCTTCCTGGGCGAAACTCAGCATGAGCTCCCGCTGTCTGCGAGTCAGTTTCCTGTCAGGGACACATGCCACAAACATTTTAGTTCACAAGCCTTTGTGCTGGAGAAGCCCTGATTTGATCGAGTTGAAGGTCTGAAAAAAGGGACTAATGCTCTACAGCGCACCCTGCTGGTAAAAAAAAAAAAGGAAATGGTTTGAATGGTTGAGAGGGAAGTGTAAGTAATATCTTGGAATGAGTGCTGTATCAAAGGCTGAAGGCATCCACCCTACCCAGGAAACCAGGTCCGTCTCCGTCACAAAGTAATGTGCGTAGTTTGACGCAATGTGTGTATTATCCAACGTAGAGTGTATTAGAGAGGCAAACAAACAGCACGTATTTAAGATGCTCACTTGGGCACTCTGAGTTTGATGTGGACGTAGTGATCACCATATCCGCCACCGCCCATGCGTGCGATTCCCTTGCCGGACAACCGGATCGTCTGGTCCATTTGAATCCCAGCAGGGATCTGCAGGAAGCAAAGAGCTTTTTCTCTTTCGTTCACTCTCTCTCTCTAAGTCAAGATTATTATTGATATTATTGAAACGCTTGAATTGCTATTATTATTACAATATATTATTATTATTATTACAATTTAAACAATTGTATTTTGTATTTATGTGAAACCACCTTGTAGGTTTTTACATTTTAGAGGAGAAAGTGCATACCTGTCTCCAGCTCAGCCGTCATGCAGTGAACAAACATCCTGTCCTCTTTGGGCAGCTAGGTCTGTGTCTGCCCTGTTCTATAGTCACTGAGCCCGTACTTGGCTAGTATCAGTAAGATGTCTATTCACCTTCTCTGTTTAGGGCCCCATAGCACTAATTTATAATTTGCTTTATAATCTAGCTATAGATCTCTCGCTCTCTGTTTCTCTTCCCATCTCACCATGATGTCGATGGTGCCATAGAGGCCCTGGGCACGAGCCACACCCCCCAGGACAGCCTGAGCCACTGAGATCATCGCGTCAGAGTGGATATCTGAGCCGTTGCGCCGAAATACTGGACTCCTCTGGACCTGCAGTACACACACAAGTTAACAGAATTACACATTATGTAAATATTTAAACAACTTAAACCAACTGGTGTTGTAATGGCTGTAACCGCTAGGGGGAGAAGACAGGTGTAACTGAAGTATATGTAATCACTAGGGGGAGAACCTAACTAAACTAAATGTTTTGAGTGAAAAAGACCCCAAATTGTTTGTTGAAACAGGCTGAACATTGATAATTAGTCATTTTCCATTAAACTCTGTATAATCCAAGTACTGCCTACATATTAGGAATGAGACAGTCATTGTTTAATGATGCCACAGGCTTCTCTGATTCACCACATTTGTTATAAGCCTGTATGGTGTTGGGAACAACATCTTGTTCTTGTGTGTTTATGTGCAGTCCAGGTTCAGATGAGGGGGATCCAGGAGTATCCTGGAGCACTGATGGAGGAGTTGGGGGACACAGGACACTCACTCTGAATGTGATGTGGATCTCCTTCTTCCCAACAGGCACTCGCACCGTCTGCCCGTCGTCCACTCCTAAAACACACCAGGAAAAGACACAAGCATACAAATTCATGCACACGCACACAAAACACATATATAGTAACTGAACTAGTAACTAATAACTTGACTAATAAATCAAGATATTCATTTTGACTTCACCGTTTACTACAGATTCACCATTTCATTTGGGTTTCACATTTGATTGTGTCTTTATCGCTGTACTGTCAGTAAAGACGTTGACACACAGCACTGACCTGCAGGCACTGGCACCATGACGGTTTGCCTCTGTTTCGTCTGGCCCGTTCCTCTGCACATCACGCAGGGTGTGATCATGATAGAGCCCCGCCCACCACAACGTCGACAGGGGGAGCGCATCATGAATGGGCCCGTGTTTAGCGACTCCTACACACAGATGACGACACAAATAAATCAGGTAAGACATAGAAGACGAGTATGAGTTACTGTTTCTGATTATGCCGGTTTTAGCGATCTTGACATCTCATCACTGCCAGCCAGCTTCGTGACCTATGACTTGACTGTTGCCCCGGTGAGCTTACCACGCCTGTGCCACCGCAGTAGTGGCAGGGCGTGACCTTGGTGCCTGGCTCGTGACCTTCGCCCTCACACCGTGGGCAGCTGTCCTCCAAGTTCACCGTGATCTCCTTGTTCACTCCCTTTGCTGCCTGAGTGAATGTCAGCTCCATCACAAACTACACACACACAGAAATAGACATGCACACACAAACATACACAAGATCAGTGAGAAAGCAAGGACTGGTAGAATCAAAAGTGAGCACAAACCACATCCAGTTTTTCTTTGAAAAAGTGTGACTACTACTAGTAGTACTACTACTACTGCTACTACTGCTGCTGCTGCTGCTGCTGCTGCGGCTAATAATAACAGAAGAACAAAGGAACCACTTGTTTTATTTCTAGCTATTTGTGTATTATGCCTTTTTCCTGAGCTCTAATGCATATGTTCAGTATTGCAGTCTGTGGAGAAAGCATAGAGATCTGCTGTTCTGGGGCTTGTAGCTGACCTCTGGCGGCTGCTCGAACAAGGAGCTGAAATCTCCGAAGCCACGCGCACCAGCAAAGTCCCCGAAAATCTTCCGGAAGAGCTCTTCAGGGTCCATGGTAGCTCCGCCCCTCCAGTACTGCTGCTCCTCCCCTCTTCCACTTGGACCTGCTGAACCATACATGTCATATTGCTTCCTCTTTACCTCATCACTCAGAACCTGAGCACACAAAAAGGGACACACACATACAAGAATTTATTAATGAATGAAAGGTCTAGCCCTGTGACTCCACAGGAGAGGTCATACAGATAGCTTTTTATATCTCTGTCCACACAAAGGCAAGTTGACTTACTTCGTATGCTTCCGCCAGCTTGGCAAATTTCTCTTTGGCCTGGGGGTCGTCTGGGTTTGTGTCAGGGTGGTATTCTTTAGCCAACTGTGAAAAGAGAAATGTTCAAATCTCACTGGATCTCGAATTATGTAATGTCCGACTTATCCCCCTCGAATCTGATTAGAGTAGATCTCTCTAGAGAGGGACTCTCCACCTTACCTGGTAGTAGGCCTTCTTGATCTCTTTCTGCGTGGCGGCACGCGGGATCCCCAGCACACTGTAAAAATCTTGCTGCTCGTATCGCAGAACACTGTTGTGAAAGGAGCGCGAGCCGGGAACACTGAGGCGCTTGAGCCCTGGTACAACAATAGGCGCGCGCGATTTCAAAACAGGAATAGGTAGCAAGATATTGTTCTCAGTAGTAATGTGTGCATTCTGTCATTCATTCATAAACAGACACTGCCAAGCGGTGACCATGCGGACACAACTGCATACCCATAGACAGCAGATTAAATTACTTTGACTGGCTTCGAACATGATTAAAACTATTGATAAAATATCTATTCGGCTGTGGGTTCGTTTGAAAATATAACGGTGTCTGCATACTATCTTAAATTGAAGGGGCAAAAGCTTCAAAAACCTTTAAAGGTAAATGACATGACACTTGTTATTTAATATGAATGCTACAGCAAGTGCAGTTAAAGAGCCAGCCGTCAGCGTCTAGTAGCCATCCTAACCTGGGCAAAACGCGAACTTGGTTACTGCAGAAACTGTTGGGGTCTAGCGTCCGTAACTTTTTATTAGCAATTGTATAAGGCACTTGCATCATCCACTGCTTTCGAGTCCAAGTCATCAAAGTATTATTTTTAAGTTATTATTTCGATCATGTTAGTACTGCCGCACACACACACACACAAAACGGGCAGAATAATGTTAAAGACTCAGTAACATTAGGTTAAGACAACATTGACAGTGTAGCGAAACGTAATTTCCGTTTACCTCACCTGACAATTCTGTCAATGTCACACCGTTGTCGTCTCTCCAACGACTCGTACCGAGCCCTGGAATATAGTACCGACATCGCTTTATTGTGAGGCCACGGACATTCCCAGTCCGAGAGGACGTGAAAGGTGCACAAGTCGTAGTGAGTTGAGCAAACGTTTTAGATATCCAGCGTGCAGAGACACTAACAGTGGAGGCAGACATGTTTACCCCCCTATAAAGGCCTGCTCGTCTCTGCGCATGCTCAGGAGATACGGACGTTCTTAGGCGTAAGTTGATTTATACTATATCCACTAGATAGCGCTGTATAGTCGCAATCTGTTTCCCTTTACCAGGTACTGGAAGCGATACTTATAAATCGCGTAGTGAGTTATCTTTTTAAGCACCACACATTACCACTATAAACACCACTATACATATAATTTCCGCACACCATGATCTTCAGCTCAAAGTCTGGGGATTGTTTTTAAACCAGGACCAGGCCGTTTCCATGTTCTTTGAGATTGTAATTGCACATACAGCCACACTCTTGGCTTGTGCACAGGACTGATGTGTTCTCATGTTTTTAACATACTGCTAGTCAACTCATGAGTTTAATCAGTTTATAAGATTAAAAAAGATAACACAGATTATCTGTTGCCTCGATGCATTTTGCATTTCCCAATCCTAATTTTTTGTTTTCACGTTCTGAGCAAATGCACTGGAATGAGTTCTAACAGATCTACAAACTGTTAAGGACGTTTGAGCTTGTGTGTGTGTGTGTGTGTGTGTGTGTGTGTGTGCACATTTGAGCATTTGTTCTAGCCCCTAAACTTACCCTGACCTTAATCAGTAATATATGTAACCAATTTTATTTTCCAGTATGTGCAGGGATTAGGTCCTATTACTAGTTCCCTCCCTGTGGCAGTGAGACCAGTCCCTCTCAGTCTTTGCACTGGAGTGGTACCTACCAGTCGCTCTCAGTCTGCATGGGATTGATACCAGTCCATATGTGTAACTGCAGTGTACTGTCAGTCACCCTGATCAATGACTATATAATATGACTATATTTTATCCCTGACTTCTTGAGAAGGACTGGGTATCACTAACACACTGGTTCGTTCTCACAGACATTCATAAGTGGTTTGTAAACACTGTGTTATTTCAGAGTCTGTACATTTTACTTGTAAAAGTATACTTTCCTGTAAATGCTATTTTCCTCTAATATTTCTGGAGGTCAGTTTTGGTGGCCCTGGACACTGTGTGAGCTCACTCCGGGGCTTTCCACTCGCCACTGAAGTCGGGCGAGGTGCTATTTATTCTATAACAAGACACATCACTCTGGGACCTTTTCAGTCATGGGCCCTGGGGTTTTCCCCTGCAGCGCCTCCCTGTGGTAGCTGGGGTTATGGGCAACTCTCCGACCCGGTCCACGCCTTTCTAATGAGAGTGGCCAGTCATGATGATGTGTGATATGGTCACATGTTTATGGTCTGTATTCCCCACTCTGAGGAGCAGTCAGCTCTCAGAGTGGCCACATGTAGACGGAGAGTCTCAAGATCTGTCCATAACGTTATGGCACTATCTCTCGCTATCTCTCTCTCTCTCTCTCTCTCTCTCTCTCTCTCAGACCTTCTCCTGGTTGTTTCAATTCAAGCAGAAAATGACTGACAGAGAACATCCATCCATGAGTGTGTAAAAAAGTTCATCTTAATTTCCTGTAAATCTCTATCAAGGAATCATAGATTAAAATTCATTGATCAGGGTGTCTGTTGGTTGTCTATAGCGACATCCATCTAAGAAGCGTTTAAGAATGGTATGGACCTCATTAAACTAAAACTGTGTGTGCTGAGCTAAAATACACTGTTTAAAGACTGCAGTATTGTGAACTGGGATTATTCTTGTTCAGTTTGCTCAGTTTCTTTGGTGTCTGTCTGCTAGGGGTTATTGGATGTCTGGATTTGTGTGTGTGTGTGTGTGCGCATGTTCATGAAATTGCTGTCTTGTTTGATTGTATTTGGACCTTCATTAGTGATGTTGCTATGGAATCAGTAGCCCTGTAGTGTGTGTGTATGTGTCTGTGTGTGTGAGAGAGAATGAGAAATAAAGAACTTTTAAAGAAAGGAAGAATGTAAAGAAGAAAGACAGAAATAATGAAAGAATTTTGTGTGCATAGAATCACATGCTAAAACCCTCCAGACTCATGACCAATATCACTCTATCTGTAATCACATAGCTAAACAACAAGCTCTGGGGTAGTGGGTTAACAGAGAAGAGTTCCTATTTGACCAAGGAGCTACACCCTTATAGGTGTTGCCTGGATGTAGATTTAGGTATAATTCTTTTTTCTGAAATAGTTGTGAAGTGTGTGTGTGTGTGTATTCTTTGTCTGGATTCCATTAGCTCCCCTCTTCCCCATCAGAGTTCCTCCTCACTGATTGGCTCTGATCACTGCCACATGCAGGTCGTGGAGGCTGAGCGGAGAGGGAGTCAGAGGTCAAAGGTAAGGAGGATGTCGCCCATTTTACAGAATTAACCTCCATTTAGCGTCTGATTGTGGGACAGCTTAACTCTTCACATGCACACTATTTATACATCTGCACACTGTATATACGTCTCACTCTGGCTGGCTCTATGGGCGGCCTACCGTACGCCTGTGCCGGGCCTGTGCTCTGCTCTCTTTACATATGCCTCTTATCTGGCTGCTGTGACGGGCAGTAGGTGCGAACGAAAAGGAAGCGATCACGCCAAGTCTCAGAGAAAAAGAGGGGTTTAATAAATAACGTGCGCAAACCAAAAACCCGTGCACATGACCCAGATTAAGGATATAATAACCAGCGGTCAACTGGTACATAGACAAGGCATATATAGCCAGACAAACGACCGTCAGGTGAGGGAGCTAATAAGCCCCACCCACCTGAGGGACGCACACAACGCAACAGGACAACTGCCGCTGTACCGTAGGCGACCGGTAGGGGAAGCCTCCCACACCGTGACAGCTGCAGTGTTTGGATTATGTAGGGCGAGCATTGTGCTAGTGGAAATTAATGTTTTGTGGTATTTGTGGGTGGTTTTGTCTTTCACTGATAGTCAGAGGTGAAAGCAGAAGAAGAGAGAGTGTTCATACCTGTCCAACAAAACTAGTGTCACCCAGCTAGTATACACTGAGTGTATGTACATAGTTTTATAGTTGTACTGATGTACACTTCAGCAGTATACTACAATAGTGAATAGTTCATGTATCCATGGCAGATATTTAACTTATTCAGCTCAACAGTCGAAGATGTAATGAAATCTTCATTTTTTAGTTACCCAGCTAACTGAAAACATTTAATTGGCATGTCCCATCTATCCATCCTAACGAGACGTTGTTTTGGCAATCCTCTCACAAACACACACACACACACATGCACTGGTGTGGAGTAGTAATAAAAGTAGCTACAGCAAAATGCTGCTCTTTGGAATATTTTAGTGGAACTTTATGACACATTGCTGCTGGGACCTATTGCATTCCCTACTGGATCCTGTATCAAGTTGGCTCTGGCCTGCATGGTTCTCATTAATGTTGGACATCATTCTCTGGGACGCTCTTCATTAAATCATGCCAAATTACTTTGTCTGTGTGTGTGTGTGTGCTCACTTAAACAAAGATAGAGCAACCGCTAAGCATCAATCTACAATCTACCCTTTTCCCCAGTGGAAAAAAGTATAACAGAGAGGCATAGACTTTCTCTGCAGTTGGGTGGAGTGCACTGGGTCTGATTTATTAATGATCGAAAGCCAAAAAGATTTTTTTCTCTTCCTGAGTTTGGGAACGGAGGCAGATGAATTGTTTGTGTCAACGTATGGGACTAAGGCCAGAACCGCTGGAGCCGTCCGAGGTGTGTGTGGGGTCACGTCCCAGCCGAGTGTTGATTACAGATCTTTCGATGATTGCGAACCGAACTTAAACCACATGCCGTGTTTGGGAACCGTGCGCGAAGACCAGCCTCCTGTGTTGCAAGAGGCCAAAAGATGGAACGATGCCGAATCCGCACATTTAAAAATTACACTGGCACACGCGGGGCTCATTTCCTGGTGCTGGTTAAGCGTAAATTGTGCAACATTATTTTTTATTTTTCCTGCGAGAACTATGCCCTTGTGCCAAGCAGGAAAGGACGAATAGCTTGACAACATGACAAGCTCTTTGTTGCCGTGTTACTGATCTGGGCGCATGCATATAATTTGCCCATTGCGACTAGAAAGAGAAAGAACAAACCAACCCTATTTTTATCAGCGTTTTCTATTTGTGCTCTTTCCTTCGGGATCTGAATGCCCGCAGTGTATTACAATTGTAGGTCCCTCAACCTACGACGGGTTTGTGATCCAGACCTCTTAAACGTGCAATTATGCTCAGATGCAGCCGCGCAAGGGTCAGAGCCTGGCCCATAATTATACTCAGAGTAAAATTAGCTGCTCTTTGTGTCGTCTGGTTAGTCTTAGTTTAAGGTGACAGACGCTAAATCAGTCCGTGTGAACCTTTTTTTCTCTCTCTTTCCCCTTGCTCTCTCTCTCACTCTGTTTCTCTCTCACCCTCTTTCATGTCATCAGCAGGCCCTGAAAACATAAAATGTTTCATATTTTGGTGACGGTTTCCAGATGTAGCTTGTCTTAAATCGAGGACAGGAGCTGCATCACGGCTAACCCCAGTGCCAGCCCTTCACATACAGGAAACATGGTCAGTGGAGATGCAGTTGTTTTAGGAGCTGAGCTGTTAACGTAATTCCTAAACATTTGTTACTGTGTTCTCAAAACCCTCGTGCTTTGTCCCCATATGCCTTTCATGACTACATAAAAACTTAAACTAAACCATACTGCACCAAATAAAGCTTTCAGAATAAAGGATTAATACTGAAAGTGAGAGAAACCATTGATTTCTCCTAACCTGAAATAATTTTTATGTTCAGGAGGAACTTATTTATTTATGTAAATACAAAGAGTATCTGAAGTGGCCTAAGTAACACTGTAGTATCATGTCCTCATGGTCTGGTTCCAATCCAGATAACTTAATGTCTTCTTTTCCTCCTTTAACCACTTCCACTAGGGGTGGGGAACACATTGTGGGGCCGTAGGTCTTTCATTTGTGACTGAACACTGTTTGAATCTGACCGAACCAGTTTCAATCTCAGCCACAGTTCCTCAGTGATAAATCATGGGCGGTTGCACTCAACATGTACTCAAAGTCCATTTGAATGCATTTAAAGGCATCTTACCTCTTTCAAGTAGCAAGACGCTTCACTTTTAGTTGTACTGGAAAGGAACCGTTGAGGGTCCCAAAACTAAGCCTCCGACTTGTCACTGAGTCTGCTACTCATTGCCTGTCTATACATCAGCCTGTTACTGAGTGCCTGTCAGTCTGTTACTGAGTGCCTGTCTATACATCAGCCTGTTACTGAGTGCCTGTCTATACATCAGTCTGTTACTGTGTACCTGTCTATACATCAGCCTGTTACTGAGTGCCTGTCTATACATCAGCCTGTTACTGTGTACCTGTCTATACATCAGCCTGTTACTGTGTGCCTGTCTATACATCAGCCTGTTACTGAGTGCCTGTCTATACATCAGCCTGTTACTGAGTGCCTGTCTATACATCAGTCTGTTACTGAGTGCCTGTCTATACGTCAGTCTGTTACTGAGTGCCTGTTTATACATCAGTCTGTTACTGAGTGCCTGTTTATACATCAGTCTGTTACTGAGTGCCTGTCTATACATCAGTCTGTTACTGTGTACCTGTCTATACATCAGCCTGTTACTGAGTGCCTGTCTATACATCAGCCTGTTACTGAGTGCCTGTCTATACATCAGCCTGTTACTGAGTGCCTGTCTATACATCAGCCTGTTACTGAGTGCCTGTCTATACATCAGCCTGTTACTGAGTGCCTGTCTATACATCAGCCTGTTACTGAGTGCCTGTCTATACATCAGCCTGTTACTGAGTGCCTGTCTATACATCAGTCTGTTACTGAGTGCCTGTCTATACGTCAGTCTGTTACTGAGTGCCTGTCTATACATCAGTCTGTTACTGAGTGCCTGTCTATACGTCAGTCTTTTACTGAGTGCCTGTTTATACATCAGTCTGTTACTGAGTGCCTGTTTATACATCAGTCTGTTACTGAGTGCCTGTCTATACGTCAGTCTGTTACTGAGTGCCTGTTTATACATCAGTCTGTTACTGAGTGCCTGTTTATACATCAGTCTGTTACTGAGTACCCGGAACCAGCTCAGCTATTTAACACCAACGACATCAAGCAGCATCTGATACTTTAGTACCTGCTCACACAGACTTAGTCAGCCACCAGAGGCCTTGGACTGTGTGAAAACACCCAACTGATATGAGAGTCTGTTGGCAGAGAGGTGAGGAGGTCACAGAAACTAGTTCTCTGGAATGAGGGATTTTCCCTTAAAGACAGCAGTTTTAATCTAGACTCTGTTTTCATGCATTTTAAAATTATGGAAACCCTTTTCCCATTTTTCAGTTTTTCAGTCATGTCAGTGTGAGTCTGTACATATCAATCAGAACAAAACAGTATAATATCAAGTTCAACTCCTTTAAAAGTTCAGCTACCCATTTGCCATTAACACCATAGCTCTGCATTATGTCCAGATGGGATATTCTTACCTTCCCTTAGAATTCCAGTGAAGCGAACTGATTTTCTGAGCTGCATTTATGGTATTATGTTGATTGGTATTATGGTGATTATGTTAAAAGCATAAACTGGACACTTGTTGTTATGGTGATTCATTTAATAACAAAAATTGCATCTTGTCATATCTTTTGCACTTTATCTCGTACCCTGGGCTGAGGGGATCATCGTGTTTCAATATGCACACCCAATGAAAGAAGTCCCAGCCATACATTTTCTAGTGATTACATTCTCATGTCTTATTTCAGTCAAGGCACATTTAATTAGTGAGTGTGTACTTGTCAAGTTGCCCCATCAGTGCAAAGGATATCCCACTGTGTGGGGTAAGATGGCCCACTACACACTGGATTTTGCACCAAATAAAAACAACCAGTTCATTCTTTTTACTTCAAATTCAAAATTAAATGCCTCTAATTTAATCACTAACCTAAATAATTCAGGAGTTTTTAAATGCCTAACCCCAACTACTGAAAAAAATCATTGTTCTTTCTAAATAAATTTTATAAGTTCAAAACTACAATACTATCTGAATTTTTTTTTACTGAAGTGAACTCTATGTTATCTGATCTCAGGGTTCACTAATCAGCCTCATTGAGAGAATCACAGCTCTGGCACAGTTCACTGCTCTTGGTGCTCTGTTAATGAGTCCAATGTTTGCAAGTGACACACTGGACCTAAGTCTCATGTAGCCAGCTGCAGAGATGACATCATTCTCATGATGGAGCTTTCTCAGGCAGGCCGTCCCTGACCTCCAAGGCCTGCAGTGGTAGGGGTCAGGGTGCTGCCCACAGTCCCAGCTGGGCTGCACTCTCGCTGGGAAGGCTAAGGGGTCAGGCCACCCCTGTGGGAACCCATAAGGGTGAATCCATGCCAGGCGACGTCTGGCACCAAGGCAGGCAGCAGGATTAAAATGAGACATCACTACCATGCAGTCGGCCCCTGCATCAAGCTCTAGAGTGAGTGCATGTGTGTGTGTGTGTGTAGCTGAAGATGATTTCAGTTGAGTAACTGCAGTGTAAGAGATGTAGAGATCACAATTGTACTCAAAGTGCTGTCTCTGGATGGTACACTACAGTTACTCACCTGGGTTCTTCTTCCCAGTTCAGTTACATTAGCACTTGCATGATACCAGTTTTACCTCTACTGAATTCTTTACTGAATCTGAATATCAATCAGTATCAATACGTCCGGTGGACCTGTGGTTCAGTTGTATGGATGGAGCTTATTTGTATGGATGATGAAGATTATTTTTTGTGCAAGATATATTTGCTATATATTTACATATATATTATATGGATATGATGTATAAACAAAAATAAGCAAAAATAAATAAATTGATACAATTTACAAGACTAAAGCATTTTTTCACTTCCATTTTGACTCTCTTAGTGAGGTCATATCTAATGGTCATACACACACACCTACACACACACACACACACACACTCACACACACTGTGTCTCTTTGCTCAGTACAGCTGCCTCACTGACTCCTGAAAACCCTATAGTTCACTCTTATTACTCATATCAAATTCCACATCAAATTAAAAACCGACCTAATAATTCTTCGTGTGAATTTCAGTCATAAATTGCTACACACTTTCAGTGGTAAATTGCTGCTTCCCTGCTACACACCCTCCACATACCAGGCACTAGCTGAGCAGACAGAGAGAAGCTACCTGCACTACTGGTCTCCCCACACTCAACTTCTCCTTATAGAGAAATGTACAACATGGTTCACTCTCTCACTAAATTAAGAGTGAAAATGTACAACATGGTTCACTCTCTCCATTAAGATTGAAAAACTCTTGTCAGCTCCCTCTCTCTCTCAGGGCCCACACTCAAGTCTTTTTGATTGGCTGTCCTTCTATTGGACTTCAGGGCATCTCATCTCTTCCTGTCTCTGTTTGTCCCTGTATGTCCCTGCTACTCTCTGTCGCTCAACTTTTCTCTCTCTGACTGTCCCTACCATTCTCTCTCATTCTGTCTGTCTTTCTCAGTATTTCTCCTTCTCTCTATCTGTCTTCTGTTGTGTCTCATGTTTTCACTCTGTCTCTCTCTCTCTCTCTCTCTCTCTCTCTCTCTCTGCCTCTCTCTTCCGAGCATCAGACTGGCTGTAGAGCAGAAGTTAGAAAGCAAGAATGGGGTGTGTGGTTGTGTGGGTGTGTGCTGTTCTTCAATCACCGCATATTTAAATTGAAGGCCTGAGAGAGCAGTTTGTGCTCTCTCACACACATGAACGCACATTCATATAACATTGGGGCTATTAAAGACCTCATCCTGGATCAGTGTGGCTTTTAGCTGCTGGCAACTGAGGGCTGTACAGACAGTGGGAAACTGAATCCAGATCAGCCATTCTGTCCTGGGAGGCTTCCACGTTATACAGCCCCATATCTTTGCTGCTTATTACATCATCACTCTATATTTCCACTGGGATGTAAGCATGTGTGTTGGTACTAAACACTTATGCACATGTACGCCCACACACACTTCACATACACACACAAACACACACACAAACATACACACACATGCACACACACACACACACCTACACACACAAACACACACCTAGACACACACACAAACACACTCCTACAAACACACATACATGCAAACACACACACTAACACACACACACATACACACAGAGACACACACCTACAAACACCTACACACACCTACAAACACATACATTTACATTTACACATACACACACACACATACACACCCACACATACACACACCTACACACACTCCACCTTTTTCCAGCTTCTCTCTCTCTCTCTGTTTCTCTCTCTTCTCTCTGGAGCTACATTGTTCTCTTCGTGTTGTAATGGAATCGGCGCCTGTACACAGAGCTGCTGGTTTCTCTCTTCAAATATTGTCTTGATTTGCTATGAAAGCAAGAACATTCTGTGCACAGCAGCCCTTTATTTGTGGAAACAATATCTGATACCAGACACAGACAGGCTTACGTTCATTACACGATTGCTTTACTTTTGTTTAAGAAAGACAAAAAGGCTGACATATAAAGGAGAATGTGTGTGTGTGTGTGTGTGTGAAAGAGAGAGAGAATGTGTATCTGTATGTGTCTGTATCTGCTTAAGTAACAAAGAGGGATACAAACGTGGAGAGAAAGATGGTGAAGAGTTGGAATGCATTGATCACTGTTGTTGTAACAGCTGTGTGTGTGTGTGTGTGAGTGCGTGTGAGAGAGAGAGACAGAAATAGAGGGCAAGAGAAAGCGAGAATGCGAGAGGACATGCATGCGGGCAGTGTGTGACCAATACAGCTGTTTGTGCAGTACACTTTACACTTCAAGAGTGTGATGCTTTGTACGACCTTTGAACTCTAAAAATTGCTGATTAGGAGAACACGGCTATAGAAATGTGCGTGCACACGTACCCACTTCCCCACCCATCCACACACACACACACACACACACCCACACACCGCAGTGTTACACGGCCCAGTCGTGCTCTCACACGCTGTTGTTTCGGGCCAGAGTCCAGCCGTCCCTCTTGGGCTCGGGGGGCGGCGCTGGAGTGCAGCCAGCTCCTCCCACCTCCTCCCTCTCAGACTTCATCGCACCACGCCTGTGAACCGCTAGCTGGTACCACACGGCAACAATCCTTACAACGGAGGATAATAGAATGATGCAGACGTATCACTGTGACAATTTAACCAAGTGCTGCAAGATTGATCAGATACAAGCACGGGGTAGTCAGATAAAAAGGAATGTTCCCGGAGGTATTAGCAACAATCTAATCAACATGCAACACTAACCAATAGAAATATCCTCCACTCATAGTGCCGTATACTCTTATACACAAGCCTCTGTGAGCATTCTTAAGCACTTCGTAGTTTCGTAGTAGTACATAAAGTTTTCACTAGTGCAGAAGGGACTGGGAATAAGAGGGAGAACCCAGAATGTTCCCTCTGTTCCATCTTGGACAGGACCTGTGCTGGGACCCAGAATGCTCAGCATTCCGGCCAAGAGGTTTGGATTTCACCATGGCCACCACACGCTTCCGTGTTCTATTTAGTTCTCCGGTCTCATATCCAGTTCCATTAACACATCTGGATCCTATCGCCGGCGCGCACAGAGTCCAGCTCCGGCTCAGACAGGCTCTTAGCAACGAGACAACCCGATCATGTTTATCCAGATATCAGTGTGGACAGCAAGGCAGCTAAAGATGATATGACTGTTTCATAATTCCTGTGCTGGTGTGTTTTTTGTTTTCCTCTGTGATAGTATAAAGGAAAGAAAAAATAACCTGTACTTTGCTCACATACCCAAAACACTAACCTGTGCTGTGTGAACACACAGTATTCAGGAAAAAAGGAAGATTTAAATAAAACAGTTTATATCTGAATCTATATGTATAATAGTATATGTATATGTAACACCCAGGTTCAGACACCAGTAAGTTGTCGACACCACCAAAGAGCAATAAGTCAGATCAAAACGTACTTGAGGGTTTATTAAAGCAGATACACAAGACACATGGGAGGATTGGAGGAATAGCTGCTCACCTACAGGGGTAACACTACAAACAGGAAACACCAATCATACAAACCAACTACAGAACCCACTACAAAACCACCCAATAATTTGGTGTGGAAAAGGTTAAAAGTATTACAAACTCATCAAAATGAAACCTCTACAAAACCTGGAATAAGCCTGTAGTGAACAGCTAAACTCCTCACCCCAGCCAGTGGCCCCCAATGCACAGGCTTAACACCCAACTAATTAAAATCAAATTACTTTTATTAATTTTAACAACAATATCTAAAAGCATAAACCCACCACCCCTTGCCAAATTCAAACTCCCGCCTACCCTTAGGCCACTGGCTAGAGTAATTGGTGGCGCACGGTGTCCCAGTACAGGTTGGCCACCCTGTCTGAGACAACACAACCAACTTAAACAACCACACGCACACACACAACCATGCACCCAAACACACGTTGAAACTGCACTCGCCGGCCCTACAGGATATCAGGCAAGTCACAAGTAAATTAAACAGCCTCAACACATACACACTCCCAATACCTCACACACCTGACACAGACACTCCAAAGAAATCAACCTGCACGCCACCAACCTTACCCCCTGCACAGAGGAGACCAAAAAAACCCTCCCAGCACCTCCAACTTCCTGTTTTTAAAGGGAAGCCATCGTTTCAGACTGGGCACTTCCTGTCACTCAGCCCCACAGCTCCCCTATTGTCCCGGCCCAGTCATTGCACCCTCCGTGAACACAGTCCATTCTGTTACATATATGTATTTCATAGATGCAGATTATATCTCAAAGTGTGGAAAACTCTAAATAGAAAATCTATATGCTGCTATATTTAATTGCATAAATTACAGTTAATCTGTTTACAGCTGACCTGCACTAAAACATATTCATACTTAATACACAATTTCCCACCCAGAAGAAACCTCAGTACATCAAAAGCTTGGTGTGGACTGCCAAACAGTTAGCTTTTCCCATGAAGAGAATGAGTTTACCTTCATCTGTGATACGCAGAGCAGTAACCACAACGACTGGGTCAACAATGTGAGTGGTCACACTGTTTGTTAACACCCAGGTGCTCTTCCCATTTGGGAAGCCGCACATGGGATCTCCCACGCTTTGCTCTTTGAACGCCATTTTACTGAATATTTACTCAGACAGATTGGATTGCCTCACACATTTCGCATTTGTCCAATGCCAGCTTTTATGCCTGACCAAGTATGATAAGATGTTGTCGACCATAATCAAAAACATGCTCTGTAATCGCAATGCAAGCACAGTAATCAGAGTTGGATAGTGTGTGTGTGTTTGACTTTAAAAGTGTTATCTCCCTAGTCTGTGTGAACTCGGAACTGTAATTTGCTTGTTTAAGAGATTTGTATTTGTTTAGATTAGAGTGGGAACGGTAATACAAGTGAGCTCTTCCACTGTGGGCATCTCATTAATAACCATAATATAGATATATTAAATTAAATAGGCCAATAATGGTTGACTTAAGACAAACTGCAAGAGGGGTTAAAGAATACAGTACACACACACATGGACAGAGTACGCCCAAATGACAGATGATGCTGGGAAAAAAGGCAGGGTGGTGGTCTGGTCCTGAAGTGAGGTCACTCCATCACATCTCCATCGGGCTAGGCCCAGCACCATGCCAAGGCGAATGTTATAACACACACACACACACACACACACACACATGGGTGCAGAGAAAGGTGGTCAGACAGGGTTTGGGCAGGAAGACGACTAATGACTTCAAGCCGTAGTGTGAAATCAGTGCTGTTGCCTTTCTGTGTTGTGTGTGGCTAATTATGTCTGTGATCTAATAAAAATAGTCTACTGGGTGAGCCATGTCTGTGTGTGTTTATGTGTGTCTGCTGGTTCTTATGTCTATATGCCAATTACTGCATTTACCACCAACCTCCCCATATTAAGCAAAAAAACCATGAAGCATGTAGAAAGAACAGTCAATCAGCCAAATGAGCGCCTGAACCCAAGTGCCTTGAACTGGTCATGTTATCGGCTTGAACTGGTCTTGTTGGCTTACTGGTTTACAGGTTTTCGAAAGCATGACATTGTTTTTTTTTTTTGCTGACCAGTTTGCTACTGTCCCATACCAAAATGGTCACTGTGGACAGAGAAATCTGACACAGCACCACCTTTACACAGAGCTTACGCAGTACAGTGGGTCCTGTTCATTAAGTAGTTCTAGTCTCCATGGCTGCAAATCTTCAGTAATAACATTTTACCTTCAGTCTCTTACAATGCCATTTCTCTGTACTCTGTGTGTGTGTTTGTGTGTGTGTGTGTGTGTGTGTGTGTTTGTATATGTGTGTGTGTGAGGGAGATCGAATGTTGGTCTGTGAAACCTTTGGATTTGGGGCCGCTGCCTACTTTTTTCCTGTCCTTTATTTTTAACTCCTCAGCCAGCCCCACCCCCACTCCTAGCCCCACCCCCACTCCTAGCTCCACCCCCAGCCCCACTTCCAGCCTCATGCCATCAGCTCCAGTCCAACAGTAACACACACTCTGACCTGTTCCTGCTGTTCTGGGATCAGCCTTCAGCACTCCTGCCATTACTATACGCCTGTTCTACTGACTGCTACGCAGTGCCCCTGTGACTCCAAACCCATCCATCACATTAGCTCTCAGAAATATTACAATGCAGTGTTTACCTTGTGAGAAGATTAGAAAGCAGGTTGCAGTTAATCTGCTGGAGTCCAACAGAGACAGGAAGCAGGAGTGCCCTAGCACTTTAGGCTATTAGACTACATGCTGTTTGTAATCTTAGCTGTAGTGATGCTAATCTGTACTGTTGTGTGACATCACAGAGCTGGTAATCACTGAGCTACAGTTAGCTAGCTAGTTAGTTATCTTTGAGGGCTGGTTAGCTATCCTTCACGTTTTCTTATACAGGTCAACTCTATCATAATGTGTCCAGGCAATCCTAGTGAGCTAAGCTAAAGTCATAAAAACATTACAACTCAAGTTTTCATCAAGTGACTTTCCCGATAAAAGTAACTTTGATGACTTAATACCGTTTGCAATGTTTTCAGTATAAGCACAGCAGTGAGCTTAAGACACATGTACTGACGTTTTTTTCTGCGTTGATTTATTTTTTGTATGCTCGTTTGATGAGTGATGATATATACACCACACCCCAACAAATCAAGTTTGCAAGAAGTCCACCGAGATGTGTGTTGCAAAATCAAGGTGCACAGGTTTGAAGTTATGCTGTCAGCTTATGAGGTTGTGAGCTCGAATCTGTGGTTGTATAGCCAAAAAAATTAAAAAATATGCGTACATTTTGTGCGAGTGAATTTAATATAATATACATTATATTTTATAATATAATTATTATAATATTATATGTATTTGCTTCAAAAGATCAGGTTCTTTAAGCTCTCAAGTTTTGGAACATTATTACCATTATTGCATTATTATTATTACATTACCATTATTACATTATTACCTCCATATCCAAATGGCAAATGTGTGGCATTGCATAGGCCTGATCTAGATAGACCACAGCAATGGGGCCTCATATATGCACCCCCAGGGAAAGAAACACACAGATGCACGACCACTGGTTCTTTTATGACCTTATGATTAAATGATGAGGCAGGGATGTTTGGTATGAGTCTCTAGGTCACAGGCATCAGAGAGAGTGGCACCACTGAGAGGTCAGGCAGGTGGAGGCCACATGTACACACATACACATTTCAGCACTTGTTTGGGGTTCTCATCCTCCTCGATGCTTCCCCTCTGCCTCTCTCTCCCCCTCCCTCTCTCCCTCCTTCTCTCCCTAGCCTGATGCAGAGACCGTGGGAAGATTCTCTCTGAAAAAAAAGCCTAAATGAATAAACTAAAAGCAGGTCTCTGGGTGAAGTGTTCACACTGCAGCTAAATATATCTGTTTATGGTCAACAAAGGTCTCATCTTTCTCTCTCTGGCTCTCTTTCTCTCTTTAACTCTCTTTCTCTCTATCTCTATCATCCCCTCTCTCTTTTACTACTTCCCCTCTCACTCTCTTCTTCTCATTTTCTTCTGTACTTCAATTCTCTCTCTTCCTCTCTCTATTTCTTTCTCTATTTCTTTATTCCTTTCTCTCTTCCCCTCTCTTCCATCCTCTGTCTTGCTCACTCCTTCCTCTATTCAATTCTCTCAATTCTCTCTCTCCACTATTCTTTTATCCTGTCATCCCTTTTTCTTCCTTTCTTTCACTTCTGCTTTCCTTCTCTCTCTTCCGTTCTCTCCTCCTTCTTTTCCAATTCTCTCTCTCTCTCTAGAGCTCTCTTCTTCTTCTCTTGCTCTCTCTCTCTTTCTCACTAACCCCAGGGTAGAGAGCAGGCCACTATTTTACGTTACTATGCTACAACTAATACAACTGACTGTGTGTGTGTGTTTGTGAGTGTCCATGTATAAGCATGTGCTGATGAAGTCTATCAGGTTACTTGAACTTTGAATAATCCTCATTAGTGCTTTATAATTGAAATGGAATGGTGAAGTCCAGAAGTAGTTCAGCTTTCCCCAAAGAGAGAAAGAGAGGGAGAAAGAGAGAGAGAGAGTGTGTGACAGAGAGAGAGGAGCTTTGGTCAGTACTGTTATTTCAGCTGCACACACATCTCTCCTCTCTGTCTTCCTCTCTCTCTCTCTCTCTCTCTCTCTCTCCCCCTGACTCTTCACAGCCTGATGTCACATTGCTCAGTCACCATTCCTCAGCAATGCCCCATCAATGTTCCCGCGCCCTTTATCACTCTCTCCCCGTCTTCTGCCCCGAACGCAGACAAGCTTTTCTTGCAAGTGCCGTGATCATACACAAACAAAAAAGCAGAGAGGAATTTTGCATTCAGGTTTCAAATTCCATGTCTGGCAGGCATCCCCTGAATCCGTCTGGATCTCCTGAAGTTCTCGCACTCCCACTTCTTTCCCAAGTCCCCCAAGCTCTCTCGCTGAGGAAAATCACCCCCTCTGAGCCTCACTGGATCACAGCAAGACCCAAACCTCACGTTTCCTTCCCAGCAAGGTGGCCATCTTGGCTCTGCCCGAAGCTGTATTCTTTATATGGTTCATTGTCTTTATCCTCTTACCATAGACACCAAAATCGACAGCAATTATAGTAAACACTGTATAAATATTATTCCAAAGCATCATTTGTAGTGTTTTATATAAACAGTCTCATACATAACAGAGGGGCATGTGTCTGGCATTATAGGCCACAGACAGGGAGATACAGAGAGAGGAAAAGAGAGGGGGAGTGGGATTACTCTCCTGTCCAATAGCGAAAGCAAAGGCAAAGCAGAACAGTGGTTAGGGGTTAGGGGTTAGGGCAAGATTGGTGGCATCATTTTCATGGGATCTTATTTATAGGAAATGCAGTAAAATCACCCTCATTAGTACTGTAGGAGGTGTGTGAACTGTTAGGGTCTCTGAGGGGAAAGAGAAAGATGGGAATATGGAATGATGAGAGATGCGAAAGAGAGGGAGAGAAAGAAGACAAAAAGAGAGATATATAATATAATATACAATATAATATATATCATGCTGATATATATTACTAATTTTGTTGTTGTTTTTTGTTTTTTAGCCTCTATAAACCTTTAATTATTTGAATAATAATAATACATTAACATACTGTTACTGTATTGCTTTGACAACATAAGTATTTTATCTCATCGTTCCAATTAAGCACCTTTGATTTGGTTTGACAGAGAGAAAGAGAGAGACAGAAAGAGACAGAGACACACAGAGAGAGAAACAGAGAGAGAGGCAACAGAGAGAGAGACAGACAGAGAGAGGCAGAGAGCTCTGTTTCCAATTGTCAAAAGGCGGTAGATTTGGTGGGGCCAGGACAGGAAATGAAAGAATGAGACAGTGGGTTTGCCAACAGATTCCTTTCCACATCCTAATGTCTTTCTCTACCTCTCCATTTCTCTCTGTCTCTCTCAGTCTCAGTCTACCTCCCATCCCTCTCTCTCTCTTCCTCTCTCTCCCTCTCTCTCCCTCTCTCTCCCTCTCTCTCCCCTGTGTTTTGTCACAAGAAAGGAGGCATGCGGGGGAGGACAGGAGGATGTAAGCGGAGAAAGAGAAGACAAGAAGAGAGAGGCAGAGTAATAGAGGGAAAGAAAGGCAAAGGGGGAGAGAGAGAGAGAGAAAGGGAGACTGAGAGGTGGGATGGGTGGAGTGTATACAGCTGGCTATTCAAACGTCCCGTATGAACTATGAAAAAACTTACATGCACAGAGGGAGGAGATGACGGAAAGTACCTGGCTCTGTGTGTGTGTGTGTGTGTTTGTGTGTGTGCATGCGCGTGTTTGTGCATGTATGTGCGTGTGTGTGTATGTGTGTGTTTCTGAGCAATTACTCATTCTCAGCTCTGAGATCTCCTCAATTAGTCTCCATTAACAGTCACAAGTACACCCACACGTGATGTCAGATTCTTACTTGAAATAATGTGTGTATCTGGTGTGCTGGGGAGGGATATGGTTCCATTTTGAGTTCTTACTTGACTGCTTTAAACTCTTGCTTAAGAGAATGTCACCAACTAACACGCACACACACACACACACATATATATATATATAATTCTTCCTGAAGCACAGAATACTCATGACGCCAGTCCACTGAAATGGCACATTCAGGACCATCCAACCATTTAACCTATGATCCCCCCCAGCTCCCCGACGCACCACTACACTGCAACAGCTGTGTGAAAACAAACAGTGGTGCATATTACACGCCGACACGCCGTGAGCGTCCGAGCATTCAGAGTCGGCTTGGCTACAAGGGCGCTAGAATCTCAGAACCCCCAGACCCCATCACACCCCCCATTACAACCTCTCAGAGGAGCAACTGTAGCCCTGATTCCCAGGAACATAAACAAGCCCTGAACTGAGCAAAACTGCCATCACTGCTTCTCGGGAGATGTGGGTGGACACTAAAGATACATCTACCGTTTTATAGTGACGAACCATGCACCTTTATTGAGATAAATCATGACTCTTTACCAGGTATTGGGGAGTAATGCTGTTAAACTTTGTTTGATTCTCATATTGGATAAGGACCAATCAGAATTCAGTCCATTAATTGGAATGGCTAGCCTCCATTTTCCACACATCGTTATGGGACTTGTGAGGGCAGGAGTCAGCACTGTGGTAAATGCCCTGAAGACGGGAAAGAGGAGCGTCCTCTACACTCCCAGAGCTTTGGGTTTCCCACTGGCATCGTTGTGGGAGGGGCATTTACAGGGAGCCTGGGGTCAGAATCATTGGTGTGCTGGGAAAGAGGGAATAGTGGAATCATTACGAGAGAGAGAGAGCAAAAGAAGAAAAATAGAAGGAAAGGTAAAAGGGGCAAATGGCAGGATTTCCAGTAGTGCTAGGCTGCAGACTTGAGTTGAGAAAAAGAGAGAGAGAGAGTGTGGGGGGGGTTTCGCCAAGTTCAGAGATAAGTGATTCTTTATATCTCCCTTTGCTCTTAGGCACTGTTAGAGCCTGTCTGGAGAAGAGAGGGCTGGGATGGTAGATAAGACCTCCACACCTTGACCCACCCCCACCGCACCACTGCAGGCCTGAGAGGGTACAAAACACACAGGGTGGACAAGAGAAAAACAGCAGGAAAATTCCGTTTCATTGAAACACAGTTTAATCGAAACACAGTAGGACATCTAGGAACTTGCTGAAGCAATTTGTAGGGGTGTGAGAGGGACATTTTTGTCTGATTCTTGCGTTGGTCAGTTTTTCTGTTTTGTAAGGTGTTCGGCTCTTGTCAAGGAATGCAGGGAGTGAAAGATACAGCATGTCTGGCTCCTTCCCTGCTCCAGTGTATACAGTCCACCCAGTGCAGTCTCACATGGCACTGACCCCTTGGCCGGGGGCATCGCTATAGAGACCATTCCACAGTCACCTGAAGGTGAACCACAACCCCCCCCCCCAAAAAAAGAATCTGCTAAACATTCAAGCCTCAAGATGATCTAGGCTGCATGAGTGGGGGTATTAAGGTGAAACTCGTTGCGCCATCTTGCAATAATCTTTGCCACAAAAGTTGCTGAGTCATTGAGAGAAGAAGGCACTGCAGCTTTCTGGAAATTTCCATAAAGGGACCACAAACTGGGAGACATCAGTCTACTTAAGAACCCCTTTGGACTTTGAGAAAAGATACAATGGAGTGCGAGCGCCGGTTTGTTTGGAGACCAAACATTCTGGTGACTTGGCAGGGTGTCGTACTGCTCTGGAGGTAGCTGTAGTTTTTCAAAGCAGTTTGGCTGAAATGGCTGTTATTTAGTGATCATGCAAAAAAATTGCAAGAGGGAGAAACCCTGAGGGAAGGCCTCGAGAGTTCAGTCTGAAATAAGAGCATCTTGAACACAACAGAACACAGATCAAGTGTTAGAAGAAACTTCAGCAGTCTGCACACACAATTTTGCTCATTAAGAAGTAAAGAAAGTCATGCAGAGATTTACTGATTTGGCATCACAGCCCAAAAACAAAGGCTTGCGACATCTACAGCTAAGCAAACCAAACTACCAATGAATCAACATGTAAATTGTGAGTTTTGATAAGAAAGTTGATAATACTGCTGGGAAATCGGTACAAAAATTTGTTTTTTTCCCTTACAGTACCCTGCAGTTGCATCATAACTATTCAGGACTTTTCCAGTTCTCGTACCCAAAGCCTTTTTTTAATTTAGAGTTTATATGGAACAAGTGGCTGCTCAGATTACCAGCCAGGTATGTTCTGACCAGAAAACTCTACTCAAGTGGCCTAAGTCATTGGGTGGTATGGCACCACCTAATATCCAGCTTTCTTCAAAAATTTGTAAAGCCTTTCTGGATTTGAACAAGATACCACCTTACGTGATTAGGCCTTTTATTTATCAGTGGGGTATCCAACTTTTGATCTATTTGAATTGAGTCCTGTTTTCCCAGTTATTAAATGTTGTTTCTTGCATGAAGCATTCTACCTCTCCTGCTGAAGTTCTTCAAGCCTGATTAAGGAAACATTTTGTCATGGTTGGCCGGCACAGATCCTCTATCTGTAGTATACTTGCTATACTTATACTTATACTTAAGTATACTTAATAAAATGGGAGACGCCCACACACAGCCACACCTCAAATACGTCACTCCCTCGCTCAAAGTTACCCGTTTATTAATTTGGCACACCTGTTCATAATCAGCCGCTGCCCTTTTTAGCCCTGCAGGTACAGCCGTCCAGTGCTGCACATTCCTCTCGTGTCAAGGTGAACCCGGAGCAACACTCAAGCCTTTTGGACTTCAAGAGAGGGAGACTTATTTCTAGATTGCCTTTGCAGGCTGCTTATTCCAGCGCATTTGCACTTCATCAGTTGTGCTTAGAGCTGCATTCTCTATTTGGATTTGTACACAATGGACAATAAACACTTTTCAGCTCTAGTCTCCTGATGCCTCTGTTCCGTCCATGATGTCACACATTTGACATAATTGACATGGATTATGAGACAATTTTAGCTTCAGGCACTTAGCCTTCAGGTTCTGTTTATGTGTTGAGTGGCTTGATGTCTGTGTTAATGTATGTTTCCTTGTTTTTCTGTAAGTGTGATTGGATGATTCATGCTCTTTTATTGTAAAGCACGTTGGTTTTAAATGTGCTATACAAATACAAATTACATTAAATTACATGATTATTCTGCAAGCACTTTGTGAGGATGATAGTATTGGATCTACTCTACTGGATCTACTCTATTGGATCTACTCTAGTGCGGAACACCTACCCCCCAGAGTGGCTACGCCTGGTAATTGTAGCATGTGAACTAGTTTCATTAACTGCCATCCTACATCCTACACTTTATTCATCAAAATCACGATAAACACAAATAATGTTAGAATTAAGTCCTCTCTGAAAATCTGTAAGCAGGTTATGAAACACTTTAATTTCTTGGCCCTTCCCATATCAATTGCAATCCATGCTGATGATTTATTAAGGATAGCGGTGTTGTGTGGTCTAGACAGAGTTTTAATGCTCTAGGAGACTTAGGTTGATCACACATCTGCAGGCTTTTCCGCAATTGGGGAAAAGAATTTCTTTTGATACCTCCAGGTCCACAGCTGTGCTAGAGAACTAAACCCTGAAATTCCAGTTTTACTGAACCCTCCAACTTTTGATGCATTTCTGAAACCACTCCCTGTTCCCAACAGGATTACGTCTCAGCTTTTAGGATCGATCCGCTCCACTCAGTTCGATTCCTTGGAGGGAATTAAATCTTTGTAGGAGGAAGATTTATAGATTACTTTCACAGAGAAAGAGTGGGCTGACATTCTTAATACAAGGCATTCATCTTCTAATTGTGCCAGACACTGGATTTATTTCTGGATTCATCTCACTGGATTTATTGGACCAACGTTAGAATCAGAAAACATTACAGAAGAAATTTTCAATCTTATTTTTGTAGCATTTATGACCATTTTAACCAGTGCTGGAATGGAAGTCCCCTGCCCTATCAGCTCATTCCCTCTGGAGCCCACTTTACTGTGCCACCCTTGAATGTATCTACTGTGAGATTTAATGAAATACCACAGCCCTTTCTTCCTGTGTGAAACAGCTGTCCAACTTCACCGTCCCTGAGTACGATTTGATCGCTGTACCCACTGACATTTCACTGAAGGACTCACTCACTCCAAACTTTGCCCTCCCTCCCATTCTTCCTCTGTCCTGATGCTCTGTACCTGTTTCTACTTGACTGCACCCATTACTCATGTGGACCAAATATCTCTACAACAAAACAATACCCATCACGCACCTCTCCATTCTGCATGTACTAGTCTATACAAAAAATACATTGGGGGCCAAAACATCAGCACATCACTGACAAACACAGTTAGGGGTGTGTGGGGCTGTGACCAGCTCTGACACTGTAAATCTTTCTAGATTGTATGTTTCATCAAAATAATCAGAATAATTTTGAATATTTCTCAATAAGTAAATAGTGGTCTCCCTGTGTGAATGTATGTGTGTTTTTGTGTGTTTGTGTGTATGTGTTTGTGTGTTCGAATGTGTGTATATGCATTTACATGTATGCTTTGTGTGTGTGTGTGTGTGAGCGTGCGTGTGCGTGTGCATGTGCGTGTGTGGATATGTGTGTTTGCATGTCCATACATGCATGTGTGTGTGCATGAATGTATGCATGTGCCTGCATGCATGTGCATGTGTATTTGTGTGTGAAGCAGAATATGTCAGCCTTCCTGTTGATGTGTGTGTGTGGTCGTTTGACCCTTTTAGTGGAGTCCAGGTTCTGGGGTCATTGCAAATCATACTAAATAAATCCTGACCCCTCTGACCTCTAGTGAACAAGCGTCATGCTGACGGTCTTTGTATATGTTCACATGTTTATCTTTGTGTACACACACACACCTGTGTGTTGGTCGTTGTGTGTGTGTGTGTTATGAACCATATATTTTACAGTGCCTCATTTAATTCAGCACTCATTGTGTCATTTCAGGCCAGCCAATCTTAACAATCTCTCTCTGAAATGGTTTATAAGCTTGAGATCTGAATTCAGCAGCCAAACATTAAATATACCTTCAGAATTCCTTCAATTTGTAAATACCAGAGTGAGACTGAATTGAATCCCAGACATCACCATTATGAAATTGGCTATGAAATTGAGGATGTTTTATGGAATACACTTTCACAGCGGTTTATGGAACCGCTATAGCATGATGTGTTAAGGAGTAATTTCAGAAAAGAGTGATCTAGCACACCTAAGCTCACTCACACTCTGAGTGATGTAGCATACTTTAACTCAGTCAGGGGGATCCCCTCATTCTCACTCTCTTTCTCCCTCTCAGCTCTGTATATGGGTGTGTGTGTGTGTGTGTGTTTGTGTGTGTGTGAGTTTGTAGCCCATGTGTTATGTGTTCTCTACCAGTAAGCTGAGTACTGTGGTTCCAATCTGGACATTCACATATCCAGACAGTTCTATGTGTGGGAAACTTCCCATGAGCAATTAATCTGTGCTGGACACATGAACACACAGAAGAGAGCAGGAATTGGCAGAACATCTTCAGTTTTAATGGATGTCAGCCATCACCTGACTTTTTTTCCTTCTTCCTTCATCATTTATCGCTCTCTTTCTATCTCCTCTCTATTTCTCTTAGAAATATGTGTGTGTGTGTGTGTGTGTGTGGTGTGCGGGACACATGTACAGTGCCTTCTATCTCAATATCTTGCCAAACCCGTGCTAGTAAGGCAGATTAAATTACACCAAACACTCTGCAGGCAGGGCAGCATGGTGGTGTGGTGGTTAGCACTGTCGCCTCCCAGCAAGGCGATCTGGGTTCGATTCTCGGTCTGGGCTGCTCTGTGTGGAGTTTGCATGTTCTCCCTGTGCCTGTGTGGGTTTTCTCCGGGTACTCTGGTTTCCTCCCACAGTCCAAAGACATGCATCTTAGGTTGATTGGTCACTCTAGATTGCCCATAGGTGTGAGTGTGTGTGTGCATGTTGGCCATGTGGTGGACTGGCGAACTGCCCATGGTGTACCCTGCCTTCGCCCGGAGATGCTGGGATTGGCTCCAGCCCCCCCGTGACCCCGACTAGCGGGAATAAGCGGTACGGATAATGAATGAATGAATGACTCTGCAGGCAAAATTCATAACATTCCAGTCCAGCTTGGTCTGTGGCCAGTGCCATATTCTCCCAGTGACCCATACTTTCCATGCCTATTCTGCTAAAGGCTGCTTTGTCACTGGAGTGTTTTATTCACAAAGATGCACTTGAAGTACAGGGAATTATAGTCCACTCTTCCACCTGCTCTCTCAGAGATGCAGTAAGCTTCATGCAAGAATAGGATCTTTAAAGTGATTCCATGCATATCTGCTACAGCTACTGACACACATGACTTCACACAGGTCTGCTACATCTTCTGAAGAATGTGACTCCAAACACATCTACCACATCTAATGCACGTGACTCCACCCACATCTAAATCAAACACGTGTGATTGAACATACATCTGCCATATGTTCTAAGGCACTTCAGCTCACGCAGCTTCAGTGGAGCTGCAGTTACATGCTTAGCAATGATGCTGAATCTTTTGCCCAACAAGTATAGTGGGATAGGTAGCTCATGATGTCACAATGCAAAGCCCGCGCAGGAGAACTTTTGCAGCAGGCACAAACTTCTATGTGAAATGTGCACCAACGTGTGTCTTCAGTATATTTACAGTAGTGAGTATGGAGCCCTAGGTTTTGCAGTGCTGTGTTGTGGACTATGAATATTTGGGTTCTACAGCCAGACGTTCTCAGTGCATTCCACTGGAACCAATGGTCAGTCCACATTTTAGTTCTGTTATAACTCCCCATATCACCTGGCCAATGTATGTTTCCAACTGGCTGGATTTCCCTGGACTGGACTGGGAGTGTAGACATTCTGCTTCCAGATTTAAAGCTTGGCCTGGTTTAGGCTAACAAGCAGCTTTGCTGAAGCTGCGAGGCATGTTGAACGCAGGTGAACTTGTAGTGGTGGCTCGTTTAGCTGGCCTGGCCTAACATTCTTCTGTGTGTGTGTGTGTGTGTGTATGTGTGTGTGCGTGTGCATACATGTGTGTATGTGTGTGCATACATGTGTGTGTGTGTGTGTGTGTGTGTGCACATGCTCCCTGCTAACTCGTCCATGCTGTTACAGCAGCTTTGCAGTATGGATGGATTCTCATTCTGAGTGTGCCGGCGCCATCACGGCCAGCGATGGAGGAGGCAGCCCCGGTGACACCAGACACGTCTTCTCTCTCTCTCTCCTGTACATGCAGCTAACGAGGTGTTAGACTTATAAAAAAGCCGAGTGATGCCCTGCCTTTAGAGCTTCGTGGAGGTGAAGTTTGAGAAGAACTCTTTATTCAGAGTGCTATTAAGAAGACAGACAGGCGGAGAGGACATCGCCTGCTCAGATGTTTGCATTCGACAGCTCTGTGTCCCACACATGGTTCTTCTCTCACTTTGTCCCTCACAGCACACACTCAGCAGCTGCAGAAACCGCGTAGCGCAGGGAGGAGAGATGGAGGTTGCACTGGTGTTCTCAGAAACAGTATCACAAACACTCCATACACACAGCTCTTGTAAGTCTTTTTCAGATTCCCTGAATCTCTCTCTCTCTCTCTCTCTTTCTCTCTCTCTCACACACACACAGAGCAGTCACTCCTCGCTCTCAGAGGACAGATAAATTGTCTCACATCTGCATAAATAATGTGCGCACTTTTGCTTTCCGATCAAATGATTTCTGGCACAGCGATTAGTCGGAATACTGTATTTATGGTTTATTCATAGCTCACTTTGATTGAAACTCTTTATGCCAGTAATGTTTGGAGGTAACTGCCAGTAAAATCTTATCGGATCAGCATGCCGCAGTCAGAGGAGAATGTCACTTGCTAGACATTTCCGTCCATGGCTGTTTTAAAGGGATAAAATTAAACCCTCTCTGTTGATTCAGCCGCGCTGGCTCTGCGGTCTGGCTAAAAATGTGGCCACGTGTGGGGTTCTGACCTGTTCCTCTTGGGGTCGTGCACGACGGCTGGTGCCGATCGCAAAACTCGGAGCATCTGCAGCTTATGCAGCAGTTGTGCAGAAGAAGCCTCTTAACTTGTAGCCACACGCAGGCTTACTGCCTCTATTCTGGGGAAATTCAGAGCAACAATTAAGAATGACTAAACCACAGGAGGTACATTTCAGTAGCACAGAAATAACAAAGATTTCTACATCAATCTGGAAAAAGCAGTACAACCAGTACATGGTGTGCAAATCACATTATATGTTAAACTTATTCAAAAAGCAGGGAGGGTTTCACACATTTATGGTTAAGGTGATATCAGTCACCATGCAAAATACAGTTCTACTAATTTAGGCTATTTTAAATTTATAAGCTTTTGTGATCTCTTAATGGCATGCTCTATATCCTTGGTTTATCTTGAACTTAAGCTCTGAAGTTTTATTGTATTTTCATCCTCAGTGGTATAATGGCTACAGAGGAGTGTAACCAATCAATCAATCAATCATTCGATTAATTAATCAACTGTAAAGTTGCAAGTTGTAAGTTGAAACTGTAAGTTTCAGTAGGAAATCGAAAAATGTATTACTGCTATACTTAAAAATGACCAAGTAGGTCTCCATCCATCCATCCACACACACATCCATCCATCCATCTGTGAGAGACAGACTAATGTGACCCATATCTATCTTACATTCCCGATTTCCCCGTTGCGGTGTCAGCCAGGCCAGACAGACTGACAGCCAGGGCCAGACAGTGTCCTCACTGAGAGACAAACACGGAAATGTTCTGAGTCGGTATTCCAGCGCCTCCCCGGAGTGCTTAATAAGGTCTCCGTGAACTGAAGGGATCGGATCCCAAGTTCCTGAGTTATCAACATTTTTGCATTGTTGTTGCTGGACAACCGTTTTTCACTGTGGACATGACACTTAATGTCAGCCCCAACATATTTTACCCTTTTTATCAGAGGAGGACTGGGAAAGTCAACAATCACTTCATTTTCTAAAACAAATGTAATATTTGCTTACATATTAGTGTCTCGCATGCACAGAGATATCTATTCAGTCAATGCCAGAAGATCGACGACGAGCAAACCTGTAAGAAGTATGTTAAGGGATTCAGTCTGTGGCAGTGTTACACATGGATCAGTCTGGTGGATGCTGTATAGTGGAGCTGTTTGGAGCCTTGGCAATGGTGCAGTTAATGCAAAAAACATTTGAGTTGTGTTTTTATCCAGGGAGCTGATTCTTTATTAATCGCTGTGAAAAAGGTGTAGGAGAGGTGTGAGAGCAACCCAGGAGAGCATTTCTGTGTGTGTGTGTGTGTGTGTGTTGGACGACTTAGCAGAACATTCTCCAGCATACTAGAAGCATGACTGCAGTCTCCAGCGTTTAGGATTTCATCATCGTAATTAATCACAGGCACCAAAAACCACTTCATTCCTCCTGCACCCCCACTTCTGTTAACACACACACACACACACACAAAGCTGCATACTCATGCACACACTCCCGCAGACCCACACAGAGACCCCCACCGCTATTTGTGCAGTTGTGTGTGTGTGTGTGTGTCACGTGTATATTAATTACTGCGGGAGGTGAGTTGTGAGTGGGTGGGCTGTGAGGAGGCCTATTTGAACCCCTCAGTGTTATGTGGCAGACTGCCTGCCTGACTAAGGTTAAAGGTTATGTATCACCCTGTCCCGCCGTGATGTGTGTGTGTGTGTGCGTGATCATGCGTGTGCATGCCTGTCTCATTTAATCAGTTTATAATAAATCCAATTTTTTTACTCAAGCACGTGCGTGCACACTCACACAAACAACCTGCATTCGTCCTAAATCTGGGACGAATCTCACCAACATATTCTAAATCTCACCAACATATTCTGACACTGTTAAAGTGTCTATCTCTCTCCCTCCCATTCCCTCTTTCTCTTTGGATTTCTGTCTTTCTCTCTGTTACTAAAATGACAGACATATGAGGAGACAGATGCAGGTCTCACCAGGGACTCATCCAGTGACGTCTCACTGTCTCCAGGATGGCTACACTGTCCTCCTGCCCTCACACACACACACACACACACACACACCATGTGTTTCCCCAATATTGGGCCCCATGTTCCCAAATGCTTGTCCTTGATTGTGTAGTGCAGAGGTTAGTCGTTAGTCAAGCATCAGGAAACTACCATATAGGGCTGTAATAGCATAACATCATAATAGTATAATCTCAGTGAGTCACTTCACTGCAGTGTGACTGCCTTTACTTGAGAGGACGCGTGAACACTGAGCTGCCCGTTCTATAGTATTGGATTTACTAATCTACTTTTTCCTACTGTGCTTGCACAGGAACACCTTCATAGACTAGTGTATCATCCGTGTCCTTAGCACATGCTTGTTTAACTTTTCTGTGTTTTATCGTTCTAATACTTTCACAGGTCATAATAAGATCACACGTATTTCCTAAGGTGATATGGGAGTCGTTACATATTGCTCATTTTCTGCGTCCATCCACGTTTCGCAGTCCGAGTGACGTTGCTCTGTGGTGTGGACGTGCTTTCCCTCTGAAGAACCCCACAGTTGTGTGAAAGTGTGTGAGGGTGCTTTAGATTAGGAACCATGTGGTGCTCCTGTGCAATGGAGGTGCGTTGTGTGAAGCATGTGTAAGGCACATGTGGAAAGGGCCTGCTCCTCACACTCTACCTCTGCTTCTGCCAGAGAGAGAAAGAGTGGGAGAGGAGGAGGACTAGAGTGTGAAGGAGGGGAGAGAGAGTGAAAGAGCAAAAAAGAGGCAAACCCAAAACTAAACCTTATTATCACTAAATCTCTCAAACCTTCCCTATCTCTCTCTCAATCTCTCTCTCCCTCTCTCTCTCCTTTTTTCTCTCTCCTTCTCCCTCTCTCTCCCTCTCCCACTCCCTCTCTTGCTCCCCCTGTTTCTCTCTCCCTCTCTTTCTCCCTCCTCTCCCTGTCTGTTTCTCTCCCTCTCTCTCTCTGCTTTGCGAAACATAACCACGCTGCTGCTTTTCATTTAACTGATTCTCATTTGTTCTCTTCCATTGCCCAGTGTGACCTCCACCAGAGACATTCTGACCTCTGCTCAGCTCCAGATCATGTGAGGGGGGTCGAAATTTGGACTTGACTCTGGCAGAGACCAAACTAAATGTGTGTGCCTGTTAAGCGTATTTGGCCTGAGACTGATTTGGTCAGGGTCCACTCAGTTTAAAATGCATTAAAAGATGAGTTTAAATGGCTTTTTTTTAAATTATAATGACTAAATACATAAATCTCTTACCTCCACATGCAGTGACAACTTCTAACATGCTCCTTATTAGAAGCATTCTGCATTCTGCCCATTCATCCATGCAGGATTAAAACCTTCCAACATATATGCATTTTACACACAATTATGTCATCACCATTAAATCTTAAAGAAGTGGCTGAGACACACTATAATCTAGATTCTAAGTTCTATACCTGTTATATGCACCGTTGTGTTGCAATAGGACTGAGGGAGGGAGTTCACACATCTGTTTCTGTGTCCGAGTACATCCTGTTCCAACGTGTCCTCACTGCAGCTTATTTCCCCTGCTGACCTGCCTCATCCAGCCCAGAGCTCCACTCCACCATGTCCCACAGACAGACTGACCCTACTCTGCCCTAATACACGTGCCAGTCATTATTCTGTGTGTGGGTGTTTGTATAAATGCATGTGCATGTATAAATCGTACGTATGTGTCAATCTATCCATGTATCCAAGTAGGCAGTGTGACTGGGAGGACTAGATTTTCACCCTCTCGAAGGGAATGATAGCCACATGGTCTTCCTGCACTCAATAATGGAGCAACAATAGCACAGGAGCCCCAGCGGGACTGTTGCAGCCTTTCTGGGGGGTACAGAGCACGGCATCTTGGGAAAGTGAACCCAATACTTTCCTTTAAGCTCTTACCAGGGTGGAAAGTCTTTCTGTCTTTCACTTCTGTCCTGAAGACTGAAGCAAAACCTCTGGCATTTGACAAAAATGGAGTCTGCTCCATTGGCCTTTGTTTTATTCATTGTTTTCTTCTCCATTCTAAAGATCGTCATATTTACACAGATGCACACGGGCCCTGGCGTGTGTTAACCTGCCCTCTATTTGATGAGCAGCCATAAAAGGGGGTTTTGTGTGGTGGGTGGTGAAGCTTTTAACTGAATTAGAACTCATATTTTGCCCATCCAGTGCTCACATTGTGCTTGTACTGGGAAGACTTCAGAAACGCTCTGCAAAACGGCCTGACACAGGGCTGGTGAAAGCCCCGCGTTGACAAAGCTCTGAATAAACCAACCTCAGAGAGACCTCAAGTCTTGATGCTTCCTCCAGCCAATCCTGCCCCCGCACACACACACACACCCACACACATTCACAAGCACACACATACACACACACACACACACAAACATACATACATACGCATACACACTCCACTGCGCGTGGACAAGTTTGCAAGTTATTGATGTGTGTGACAGGCCATGACAGCACACTCCATTACTGCTGGGTCAGAGGTCAACTTAGAGGTGAGAGGTCATAGAGGAAACAAGCCCTTGGGCGACAGGGTGTGTGTAGAGGGGTTTGTCACCTAGACTGGGAGGGGGGCTTAAGTGTGGAATGATAGGAAAAGGTTGTAATTATGGAATGGGACAGGGGTATTGGAGTTTGTGAGATCAGATAATAACGCCGGCTCCTCGTCTGCTCAGTATTTCTTGTTCACTAAGCAGAGGATTTGAGTTTGGGGTCGAGCAGTTATCCTAGCTCAGCCATGATGTATATGAGTGCACCTCTGTGAGTGCACAGTAATCCTGCCCAATCCAGCAGTGCGTGCTTGCATATGTGTGTGTGTGTGTGTGTGTGTGTGTGTGTGCACGAGTGTGTATGTGTGTGCCGTGTGAGTCCCCATGCAGTAATCCTGTCCTGTCAAGAACTGTCTGCTTGCAGAAAAACATCACACGGGTGATCTTGGCTTTTACTGCCTTAATCAAACACAGTGCTTATCCAAACCACAGCTCCTCCTCCACCCCCTTCCTCCTCCCTCTCCCTCTCCACCTCCTCTATTCCTCTCCTCTCCTGTGGCATGCTGGGTCAGCAGGCTCCTCCTCTTCACGTTCCAGGCCCTCTTTGCCTCTCTGTCATCGGCTGCGGCTTCTGGGCTGTGTAGTAACTGAATCGTTTATATTTCGGCTGGCGGAATAGGCCACTTGTCTTAACTCTCTGAGATCCACTCTGAGATCTGGTAGATTTACACATGGCTGGATAGTCTTAAACATGCATGTTAAAATTTTTTATATGACTCCTGAGCTCTACAAGCTGAACCAACTTACATGTATAACTGTATCCGCATGCAGACTGAAGGTACAAACTGACCCCAGGTCAGTGCTCTTGCTGAATTAGGTCAATTCCATCCCGTCCCCGTTGGTCTCACTGTAGGGCACAAACGGATGCTAGCTTAATGCTAGCTGGTTCTGCAAAGCTTTGCTGCCCTCTGATAGTCACTGGCCATTTACCTTTAGAGGTGGTATTATGTAGTTAAAACTTCCTTGAGCCTAATGAAGCAGTTCATTTAACTGGATTTCTTCCTTCTTTATTGTCCTCATGGTTCTGTCTCTTTGTCTCTGTGTGCCTGCCGGACTGGTTTATTTTTTTCTTTCCTTTTCTTCTCTCTCATTTTTTCCATCTCTTGCTCTGCCTCATGCTCTATAGCTGTGTATATTGGCTACATATGACTGTAAGCGTTTGGGAAGTTTGATGGCCAGTCACATATCTGCCAGCACTTGGCGCTCTTTCTCTCTCTCTCTCTCTCTCTCTCTCTCTCTCTCTCTGTGTGTTTGTGTGTGTGTGTGTCTGTGTTTATGTATAGGGGAAGGGGGTTGTGTGGCCAATATAAGCTGTTATCAAATCCAACCATCAGTATCCACTTGAGTTCCACCCACTCCCCCGACAATACCTTATTCACCCTGTTTTTGTCTTCTCTCTCTCTGTCTCTCTCTCTCTGTCTCTCTCGCCCCTGCTCTCTAACCCTCAATAACCCTGCTCTTGGTTTATTAGCACCAGATTTTTCGGAATAAATAAAACTCTTGCTGTTTCCCCTGTCCCATCAAACCTCAGCCCTCACTAGTCCTGCGAGCGAGAAGTGTGCGTACACAGACCCACGACATATGCCACTTCATCTCAGCTTCGGTTCAAGTGTTTTGTGTATATGTTTTTGCCCGTGTATTTCCCTTGTACCGGTCACAGCACATCTTGCTGTTACATATGTAGCCATACACTTTCATACAGCATAAAAAATGAAGAAAACCGCAATGTTGTCCCAACAGCTGCAGAGAATAACGTCCATCCCTGCTAGACAGACCACGGTATTTCTGCATTTTGTTTGAAAATTAGAGGATTCCTGTGAGGAATATGAAGGTGTGCCAGACTTCGGTGTAGCTCCACCCCTCCTCTCCATGAAGCCTTCAGCCAGGAAGAAAGGCCCAAAGAAACACACCTATCACGGGGTTTCACACAGCAGCTGCTCTCAGAGATTGAGTTGTTGATTTAAAAAAAAAATGTGGCCTTCAGCAGTAACATTGAAGTTCTGAGGCTCTGAGTTAAAAAGAGGGTGGTGGTGGGCGATTGACTGGGGGAGGGGTTTGTCTCGGGGGTGGGGAATTAGCCCGAGGTCCTACCACCCACGCCCTCTCTTACTGTCCTGTCAATCACTCCTCCACTAGTTTAAAAGACTTTGGGCCTCACTCTCTGCACTTATTTTGTGCAAAATACTTTGTGTTCAAGTTACATTATTAAAAGAATTAAAGATGTTTAGCACTGATGTACTTAATATAGCATTTCTGTTATTTTACATTTACATTTGTGATGCAGGTCAGAATTAACGGCAGCCCTCCCACTGCTTACAGACGGCACTGCTCAGTCCATTGTGTCTTAGGGATATCCCCTTCTAGCACCCAACTCCTCTCCCATTAAACTTCACGTCTTTGCCAGTCGTTCTCCTGTACCACTCCCTCAAAAAGAGTGATTTTACAGTGTCCCAGTGTTATAATATGCTGCATTACGGTGGGGAAGTGAATCAGAGTGAGTTCATTCTCTGCTGCTCTGCATAAGATGGTTTCACAAGGTTCTGGGGGTGGTCACAGCTTTTTTTCTTTCATGACCACTGTAATGTGAAATCCAGTGTAATCGAAATCCCTTGTCATCATACCACTATTTCACCCCACTGTATAACTCTATTGTTTTACTATACTGTGTTACTCCACTGTATTACTTTATTGTTTTACTCTACTGTATTTGTTTTACTCTACTGTATCACTCCACTGTATCGCTCAATTGTTTCACTCTGCTGTCACTCCTTTGTATTACTCACATTGTTTTACTGTGTCACTCTACTGTGTCACTCTATTGCATCTCTACACTGCTATGACAGGTCAGTTTCAGTTACAGCCGACACACTGCCAGACTTTCATGGCCTGATTTGGGGTTTTGCTGTGATCTCTGAGCCCGTCCTGCAACACCCAACTTGGCTCTTCTGCCAAGAAACTAATGACATGTATTCTTCTTAAGGTTACGATAAACCTTTAATATCCTTTAATGACGTGCTACCTCCAGTTGGCAGTGCTGGTATGGGGTTTGCCTAGGAATGGGTCATGTGATCCAGCTACAGGTGCAATCAGTGCTGGTATGGGGTTTGCCTAGGTATGGATCATGGGATCCAGGTACAGGTACCACAATGAAGGCACATGATAGGTGGGTAAGTTGATAATGAGACATGATTTGCTGTAAATGTTAAGCCTTGTTAACCCATTGGCCCTGCAGGTGCTGGGTTTGGCCTGTGTGATAAATTTCATTTATCTAAACTACACATTTGGCCACAAGGGTGTTAATATCATGTAGCCTGCACACCATTTGTAAGGACATGCCTGGGCTATTTTTAAGTTATTAATGCAAAAAAAAAACTTAGGTTAGGTGAAGCAGAGAAATACAAGTATCTACATGGATCACCAATCTCTCTCAATCTCTGGCAATCTCTTCCAATCTCTCCCAATCTCTCTCAATTTTTCCCAATTTCTCCCAATTTCCCAATTTCTCCCAATCTCTCTCACACCTTGCTGGTTCTAAACACCGTTTACTGCCAAAACATCCTGTCCTATCCAGACAGCTGATGGGGAAAAAACTGTGTGCTGTTTGCTTATTAGTTAAGTGAAAATTGTAGTTGTTATAAGTCCGGTATAGCATTACTGTAATGTAATATAAGATGACATGAAGTTGCTGTTACCTAGCTAACCAAATTCAGCTGTTTTAATTAGGATGGTGTAACACACACAGCCACTTGAAACTTAGGTAGCTAACCACTTGCCTATATATAAAGCTGAATTAGTTTAATATTACAAATGCCTATAATGTCTAAAGGCAGTGCTAGTAAATTGTGGAAATTAATTATTTTTATTTTAAATTGGATCAAGGACACAGATGCTATGTCCTGAGATTCGGGATTGTCTTTATAAACATGGAGCCTAATCAGGCAAACACTAGTGATCCATACTAGCTGTGGTATTAGGTCCTTGTGAAAACTGACTGTGACCATACTTTGCCTGTATCTGTGTTGATGTGTGTGTGTGTGTGTGTGGGGGGGGGGTTATCTGGACATTATTAGTGCTCTGTCATCACTGTTGCATGGTGCACATACCTGAGGACTGACTTCTTTCTACAGACTGACCTTAGTCAAACCATTTATTCTGTTACCAGGGATACTAAACACAACAGGACTCATGCAGGGAAGCAGGAATTGAGAGAGAGAGAGAGAGAGGGAGAGAGAGAGAAAGAAGGAGAGGGGGGAGGCATGGGGTAAAAAAGAAAGCAAGAGTGTTTGAACAGTAGGAGTTTGTGAGTGATCAGTCTTAAAACAGAATACCCAAATTTGCTGACACTGGTAATGAATGAATGCTGGAGCCGCTTACCAAACAAACCCATTGTTTGCATTTTTGGATGTAGAGTCCCATTAAGATGGAGCCGTTGCGTATGTGGGAGGACTGAGTGTGGCCCTGGGAAACTCTTAAAGTCCAACCAAACAAAGCGAGAATGGCCGACAATGAACAAACAGCAGCTCTGATAAATCAGACATTATCATTGGCCATAATTAGGCATTTTTGTCTCTTCTGCTGTAATGTTCCTTAAATTTGGGGCAGCAAGTTGCAACATCCGTTCAAGACAAACAGAACTCCTTTTACACACAAAAAAACAATGGCTACAATTTCCAGAAATGAGAAATTTGCATATCTCAGATGAGAGTTGGGGGCTTGACCTACAGTATATGTGTCAAGTGTCTTTGAGTACAAGGGCTGATCTGGGATCAGCATCTTTGTATATGTGTTATCAAACTCATGAGGAATGAGAAAATTAAAAGGCAAAGACTGATCCTAGAACAGCTCTCCTACTCTAATAAGGTTGAATTATTGAAAACATCAGAACATTGTGGTTTTACATCCTGCACTGTGTTGCACAATCTAAATAAGACAAAGCTAAAGTTTTTGCCAAGAAAGAAAGAACACTGACTAAAGCAGTTTTTTTAATCCCTTTGTATTTTCTCAAGACACCACTTTGCTTTGCTTTTTTACAACACAAATGAATGTGTTTTTACATTAAAAAAGAAAAAAATAGGTTTTGTATACACAAAACATTACAGAGAAAACAACAAACTTCCCAAAGCAAACAGGGAACTTGAAAGCGGGCTTGAGAATATTTTAAATAGTTTCGGTGCCTCGCTCTGTGTGAAGCGGCTCTTCTGTCCAGTTTAAATGTTTAGACGTGCCTGGTGCCCGCACCATCTGTGTGCACTGGGTGGACACTATGGGGACTGTAGCCAGGCCAAACGATCAACACAGGAGCCCAAAACACCATTTCCATCACGCCAGATTGGCAAATTCTGCTGCCTATCATAACGTTCCAGGCTGGGTTTTCCTGGCACAGATCAAGCCTTCTTTCAAATAATGCAACCCACGGATTCCTGTGCCGATAACACCACAAAACTTGTCTTGATGTCCTAAAATTGAATTTGAGTATTGCAGGTCATGACCAGAGCTGTTCAGATCTTCCGAACTCCTGCCAAATATCCTTAGGTCAGTAGGTATTCATAACAATGAAGTCATGGCAACAGACAAAGACCCTGTGGTGTGAGAGGCCCTGAATGATATGGTCTGTGGGGAACTGTCACTGAAGACCAGGCCCAATATTGGCCTGTAAAACCAGCCTGTTGTACAATAACTGGCAAATCCTACATGTTTGTAAACACTCACATTCATGCAAAATCTTCCTGCCACACCGGGGTTTCTTCTGTTGTTTAAATCTGTATTTGAACTTGTGAACAAACAGCAAAATAGCTTTGCCTTTTTTAGTGTTACAACATGACCATAATTCTTAGCTCCAGGCAGACTATGCATAAACACAAAGTTCACATGGCTTTGAACCTTTTCCATAGCTTCTGTCAGCAGATGCCACACACACAGTAAGGAAACTCTTGGGACTAACTTCCTATGACTTAGTCAGAAGGCAGGAAGCCACTACCCTGAGTTTCCCTTACAGTTCCTTATGTGTTCTTTGTCTGTACTATGTGTGAGTGTACTATGTCTACAAAGCACTTTTAAAAAAGAAGTGATTCAAAAGCAGACTTTAGTTTAAGTTAGCAAACTCACTTCTGCCCAGAACCATATCCATGGTGAAATGAGGTTTTTGAGGTATGGACCTGTTCTGGGAATTTGGAGTCTTCACTGGGTGGTTATACTGGTTAAACTGATGAACTAGTTCTCCTGTAGAGCTGTACTCGGTAAACATGAAACCATGGTGACCTGTTAAAAATGCTTTATAGATCATTGTTTTAATGATAAAAAGCACTGTGAGAAATTGAACATTCAGTTGTCGACAGAAAATAGTTGACTGGTAATGTGAGAGTGTTTCATAGTTTTGTTACACTGTAATAATATAAAACAATGCCAGAGTGAACAGCAACTTGCTGGACAGCAGACTGAATCAGCCTTTCTTAGATGTATGAACATTTTTGCTAATTGCTAATTGTCTTACAATTACTAAAGCAAAACACACGAAGGTGGCACGTTGAGGTTTCAGGGTATAAAACCTTACAAAAATAAAACATCAGCGGGAATAAGCAACCCTTCACATAAACAATACGAACTACAGAAAATGGGTAAACAGTCTCTTCATCATGTTACAGTTTTTCTTTCACAGCAAACCTATAAAAAGCCTGAAGAAGGTTAGGATTGTGGGTATATCTGAATCTGCAGCATTAATGTAAGGTGTTGACTGATGGTCTCTGTTTTAGGCCTTTTGAAGACTCTAAAAGCTCGAATCAGTGCACAGTTTCTCAAAGGAGCAGAGACCCTCACAGACTCCCATCTCAAGTCGGTGCCTGTCTTTCTAGAGGAAAAGAGATCCCCTCGTAGGTCCTTTTTAGAAAACTAGTCAATCCCAATCTTCAACGCCAACAAGTACTGAATGTGGTCTTCTCTTAAACTGAAGTAACTGCATTGACCTCCATCCTCAGTTCTAGACCGTGGTATCGCAAAAATTTCAGCAAAGGATGAACATCAAATGGTGAGCTTGTCTAGATGGACAAATCCGATCATGCACAGAGAAGAAAGCTTGCAGTCTTAAGGTAGATGTGTCAGAAGTGTTTCAAATTCTTCCCCCTACCCATGGTTGTCCGGCTCTCCTCATGATCTCAGTACCAGCATCTCTAAACACTGTGTCGTCCTTTTCAGCAACATACCATTCCATGACATGTACCTTCTACTTGCATTAGAGAGCAATGCAGTTGAAGACTGACATTTGTTTTTACATGTAGAAAGGCACTTTTGATTCAGCATTGTTGAATACCTTAGTTGGCAATTGCACTTTGACAAAAGTCAGTATTAACACTGACAAACTGCTCATCTGTACATTGAAAAATCTGCTTGAACGCCTCACCCGCCAGCAGGGTAATGGAGGACAACGCCCTCTAGAGTCTGGAGGTCTGAGCAGCACATTTTTGCATTTAAAAAAATGATGACGTTCTGCCATCTATGTTGTTGTTGGCTGGAAAGTGTTCTTGGATAAGCGGGACACCATAGTCCATACTGTTCTGACACACTGGTGGGCAGGGCATGATCTCAGACTGTTTCTGAGGTCCTGTCCCATTTTCCAGGAATGTTTTCACTCCTTCTAGCTCAAAAGGAGCTGGCTCACCTAGATCCATATCTACGGGAGATTTGGCCCTTCTCCTCCGTAAAACAACCACCACTGCTGCTACTATGGCCACTGCCATCACCACCGACACGGCCACCAGTACTGGTACGAGAGTGGAAGAAGGTTTGCTCTTATTCATGCTGGGTTCATGAAGAGGGGGTGAGATTTCAGCAGTGCGAGCTTCCATGCAGGACCTCACAGTGTGCTCCACAGGCTCCCCCAGTGGACTGGCACATACAAAGTACGTGCAGTTGGGCTGCAACCCTCTAAGTGTGTACTCTGGGTAGGAAGCAGGCACATTGAGCTGGAGGGGTCTACGGTCAGGGCCAGAGAGGTTCCGGTAAGTCAGGCGAATCCCACGTATGTACGGATGGGAGTCAATGTAACGATGCAGATCCAGAGAGATGGAGGTGCTGGTGACATGATGGGAGCTGATGTTGTCTGGTTCTGCTGTAGTGACCGTCACCACGGAGACCCTCGGAGACAACGGAGGAGGGTGGATCTCATGCTGGCTCTCGCAGTATGTTCCAAATGTTGCCGGAGGGCATAAGCAGTCCACCTGGCCCCTCTGGTCAAACCTGCACGTGCCCCCGTTCAGGCAGATGCTTGGCGGGCACATGAGCTCCTCATGTTTCTCAGCATTGCTTGAAGGGGGAGGGGCCTCGGATGGGCGATGTTGACCCACATCATCCGGCTGCTCATCCAGACCGCCAGGGGGGAGAGGAGGGAGTGGTTGTGTGGTGCCTGCAGCAGTGGTGGGATTTGGAATGTTACGCTCGCTGCTGGTGGTGAGAATGTTGGACAGGTCGGTGGTGGTGGTGGGACAGCCAAAGTCCTTTTGCTCCAGCTCTGCAAGCATCCGGCCAGCGTTAACAGGAGGGAAGTGACAACGCATATCCTCCTTCCGACCAAGGTCCACGTTCTTCTCTTTAAGCCAGCCAGGGAACCAGGCGAGTGGACAGAGACAGTTGAAGGGGTTTTCAGCAGCTGTGAGGTGCTGCAGTCTGGGGAACATCTGGAAAAAGCCCACAGGGAAGCCTTGTAGGTTCAGGTTACTCAGGTCGAGGTTCAGCAGCCCCACCAAGTTCTGGAAGTCCTCTTGTTTGAGCGGGCCCATAGGGTTAGACGTCAGGTTAAGGTTCATCAGCCCCTTTGCCGATCTCAGAGCAGGTGGCATCCCTGCCAGCTTGTTCTGGGACACATCCAGCTCATGGAGGTTTTTCAGGTTTCTCATCAACCCTTCATCCAAAGTGGTAAGCCCCAGCCCAGCGATCTTCAGAGACTCCAGGTGTGGAGTCTGAAGATCAGCAGGTCCAGGTGCTGGGATACTGTTGAAGCTTAGGTCCAGCAGTAGCAACTTGGGCAGCTGTAAAGCAGGAAGCACACTGATCTGATTCCCCTGTAGCTTTAGCTCCAACAGGTGCTCCAGGCCCCTAAATGCAGCTGAGTGGATGATCTGGATGTTATTGTTGTGAAGGTACAATCTCTCCAGCTTCACCAGCCCGGCAAAGCTGTCCTTTGTTATGTGGGTAATGGAGTTTGAGGAGAGATCCATGTTGTGCAGGGAGGTAAGGGAGCTGAAAACACCATCAGGGATCTCTGCCAGATTGTTCTGGCTGAGGTCCAGCATCTCCAGCTCAGCCAGACCTAGGAAGTCCTGCTGCTTAAGGGAGCTGATGCCGTTCTGGAACACGTAGAGCTCTCGTGTGGAGGAGGGCACGTTAAGGAGCAAGGAGGAGGAACGCCGATGGCTGCAGAAGATGGTGTTCACAATAAAGCAGGAGCAATCCTGAGGACATGAGCTGTGGCAGTGCCCTGGCAGCACCAGCAGGGGGAGCAGGAGGATTCGCCACACAGGGGCACTCGGCTGCATCATTGTCCCACTTCTCTCCTACAAAATAGAGAAAAAGCACTGAAATTTCCTGTACATTATATATAGCTTCTTTACTAGACACAAACACTGCTCATTGTTTGTTCAGTCACATGCAGAAAAAAATCCAACAGTAACATTTTAATGTGTCCAGAGAACTCTCTAAATCAAATATACATCTTGGAGAAATCCTTCTGGATACTGCCAGTGACATCAGTGTACTGTAACTAACACCACTTTGTGGTATGACTGAGACTCTTCCTGTAGGATTTGCCAAAGGCAGTGTGCACTACTAATAGTCCGTGGTTGATGGTTGTTGCACTGTTGACCTGGCCAGGGTGACAGACTCTGTCTCACAGATTCCACTGTTTTCCAAGTCATCAAGCAAGGCTTAGGTCCCTGGCACTGAAAGTGTTCAGGGCAGGTCATGCACTTCCTCACTCACACACACACACACACACACAAACAAACCTAGCTGGCGTCATAAAGACAGGAAACAGACTAACAAATAAACATATGGTAAGGGAGAATGAATCTGTCACCCCTCCGCCACAGAAATACCAGCCACACTCGGCTACAGTTACATCCACGTGTACACACAATACATGTGACAGAGTGTGTGGGGCGCTGTTTTTTTTTGTTGTTTTTTTATTTCTCTACACTGATATGGCTAATGTAGCCCGAGCTCATACACAACACTGAAAGCACAAAAAATAAATAATTTCTGGTTCGTGTAAGCCGCGCATGAAGGGCCCCTTTGTCCAAACCCATCGCCGCGATGCGTCATCGAGCTGGGAACTCTGGCCCAGCTTTGTGAACGCTCCGTGATAGCTGCTATCTGCTATTGCCAAGGCTGGGTCTGCGCCGCTCTCTCTCTCTCTCCCTGTTTCCCTCTCCCTGTTTCTCTCTCTCTTGCTCCGTTTCTCTCTCTCCCTGTCTCTCTCTCTCCCCCTGTCTCTCTCTCCCTGTGTTCAGCTATCTCCTCACTCTCTCAACCCACTTTCTATCTACTCTACATTGTTTTGTAGCGTAAGGGGTGTCTGAAGTCGGCTGAAGTCGGTGGTCTTGCAGTGTTATATTTCCTGATGGATGGCAGAGAGAAACTCCATCTTTAAAAAGCATGACAGTGAGTGAGCAAACGGCTTTACAAACTTATGGCAGCTACCTCTGCCTCAGCAACGCTGATAGTGGGGCAGGAACTCAGCCTGCTTCATTAATGTTGGTATGGAGCCCCATGTTTCATTAATGTGGGCAGTCTGAACCTCCCCCCCCCCCAACCAACAAGCACTGTCTCTCCAGAACAAGCCCCACCCCACCACTGCCCCCAACCGCTGTCTGTCTCTCTCTCTCTGACTCTCTCTATCTGTCTCTCTGTCTCATGAAGCAGAATCCCACCAGCAAGGCAGGAATTTTCCAATAACTCCAAAAATCCATCTTAAGTAGGATGGAATAACAGCTCTTTGGGTAAAATAGGAGCCCTTGTTCTATTCTATTTCACTCTCATTCTGTTTCACTCTCTCATTCTATCATTTCATTCTATCATATCATTCTTCATTCTCATTCTATTCCCCATATTGTCAACATATTGCCAGCAATAGCTCAATATCTTCATCCTTTAGTATGAGAGAACAAGCCCAGGATAGGAAGATAAGCTGATTCTGTGTAAGTGTGCACAGGTGAAGCTGAATCACAGTTCTTGTAACAGATGTAACATCAAGATGTGTCCTCATCACTAGTTAATTATGAAGATCACCCTCTATTCATCCCTTCAGCCCTGTGTTACACACTAGTGTGTGCACGGACCACTCAGATTCTGCTCTCTGAGGCATTCGAGCAATCTCAGTGGCCTGTCATTTCTCAGTGTTGAGGCAGTCAGGCTGGCTGAACTTGTGAAGCCCTGGTCAAGACCTTGTGATGTCTCTACAGTAAAATTTTCCAGAGCAGCGTCAGAACTGAGAATTACAGTCATGTAATGAAGTTCACTTCTTACTGCCCATCCCGCTTACAGATGACTGGATATTTGAGCCCTTGTGTAAACAACTAAATCCTGTGTTTTCTAAACAAATGGCAGGGTGAACGTGAACTTTGACCCTTAGTTCTTGTAGTGGAATGGAGATCTCAGATAGAGGTCACAGCGGTTAAGCCTTTGATGTATGCGAAAAGCTGGGTGTGGCCTGAGCGTGTGCACTGTGCATGTGTACATTCGGTCTCATGTGTTGTCAAATCACAGCCACACACACACACACACCACACACACACATAGACACACAAAGACAGACATTCAGTGGATTAAGAGGTTCACAGCCTGAAGCAGATGATATAAAACAGAGAGCAACCCATTATGTATGGCTCAGGGCTGCACAAGTTAGTGTTACACCAAGTGTGTGTGTATGTGCGTGTGTGCTTGAAATGCATGCATGTGTGCACACTTCAAACACTGCTTTCATCTCTCTCCCTGTGTCTCACACACACATAACCTACCTGGCTCAGGTTCCTCTCTGTCCGCTCTGGATGTGTGCACATGTGGGTATGTGTGTCAGTGTGTATGACTGAGTGAAACATGACCTCTTAGGAACACGGCAAAACACAGCCAGAACATCTCAAACCTGCCACCAACACTACAGGCTGTCATTCATCCTTATATATATATATATATATATGTGTGTGTGTGTGTGTGTGTGTGTGTGTGTGTGTGTGTGTGTGTGTGTGTGTGAGACAGAGGATCAGTGCAATCCTAACACCACCACCTCACAGTGCTGGCATGCATTGCAGATGGTAGGCCTTATAGTACACTGGGTGTGAGTGACTTCTTGGTCACACCCCAATGGTAATGCCAGACTGAAGTTCCAAAACTTGACAGTGCGCACCATGAGATTATTTTTATTTTTTCAAACCGAGCATCAAAATGGGGAAGAAAGGTGATTTAAGTGTGATGTTGTTCTATGACATTCAGATGGTCAGAATTTGGCATAAACAACACGGAAGTATGGGTCCCTCCTGCCTTTTATCTGGCTGGTGGTGGTGATGGTGTGGGGGATCTTTCCTTGGCAGACTTAGGGTCCCTTAATACCAAAAGAGCATTGTTTAAACAGCACAGTCAGCATTGTTGCTGACCATGTCCATCCCTTTCCCATCTTCTAAAGCAACAGGAGACACGAGAACGCGCCAGATCACAAAGCTCAAAATCACCTCATACTGGTGCCTGGAAATTGTTCTATACTATACTAAATGGTCTCCACATTCACCAGTTCTCGGTCCAATAGAGCACTTTTGTGATGTAGTGGAACAGGATGTTTGTATTGTGATGTGATGTTGTTATGTCAATACAGACTAAAATCTCTGAAAAAAGTTTGCAGCACCTTCATGAACCTATGACATGAAGAATTACCTCAGGAATAATTTAATAATTTGGTATATATATATACACATGCACACACAGAGTATATATCACGTTCCACATAGTGGAACCAGAATAACTGTGACTCAGGAGTACAGACACAGATGGTGTGTGTGAGTGAGTGTGTGTGTGTGTGTGTGTATGATGGCTGCCCCTACCCAGGTTACAAGCGTCCAGCCAGACGTAATGAAACTCATAACTGACACATTCTGCTCCACCCAGCTTGCTGACAGCACTCACACAAAGACACAGGACCTTACATATTCTAAGAATCTGACAGAGTGACATATTTCACTTCCACTGTTGTCTTCATCACTCATTAACTTTCTCTTCCACTGACAATCACATATCTGTCCTCCCATGTATGAAATGTCTGACTTTCCTTTACAGCATTCATGCAAAGTGTTAGCACATAACACACACACACACACACACACACTGCTGCTTCCCTCGGGTAGCATAACTGCTTATTTCTATAAAGCTAAACACACACTAAAGTCACATAGGAATACTTATCATAGCTACAGATATATAGTATATATATATATAACATTGTATATCATATATTGTGTCATATATATTGTGAGAAGATTCCCCTTGTTGCCCTGATCTGGGGTTATGGGTAAGGCCTTGGCTGGAGCCCAAACATTGCTCCATTCCGGAACTCAAATCTACAATCAGCTCAGAGTTCTAGAACCCTGAACTACATCTACAACCAATTCAACTCTTGAGAATGACTGTGTTCTAGAACCCATTCCACCTCTGTCCAAATGTCTGGCCACAAAAAGTCTGCTTCTCTGTGCAGAATTAGCTTCATTATCAATGGTCCTCCTGAGAGTCACTCTCAGCACTCATTCAGAAATGCAACAGGGGAATTAATCATGAAAGCGAACACAGACAGGAACGGAGGAGTTTATTCTGCTCCACGTGTGTCTCTTTGCACAAGACATGGTGTTACGGCATGACCGTAATACGTACTTGGCACGTAGCTGGCACCGGACAAAGAGCAGTTTTGTGTGTGAGTGATTGCCTTTACATTCCCAGAGGGAGATGATACGGCTCAATACCATTTCTGTGTTTGATTAGTTCCATCTCTGTTTGCATTACATTTCTGTTTGCTTATATACTCCCTTCTCATTCTCGTTCTTTTCTTCTCCAGCCCTGTCACTTTTTCCCCAACCCCCACCCCCCCTCTGCCAGGCAGTCAGGCAGGCCAGCTTAGGTTCGACCTGTTCTACAGGTCACCTGTCATCGCTAGCTGAGTGCTCACAATGAAGCGTGACATTTCACCTGACATCACCTACGGCACACGCACCCACACGCTCCCGCACACGCTCGCACACGCTCACATGCCTGCAGTACGGGCAAGCAGGCACAACCATGCCACCAGGACAGCCGTGCCGCTGTTCAGAGGTGATGGGGACCGATCTGAACGAGCATCCTTGACAGGACGACATGTGTTGTCTGTACTTTGGCTGGTGGGGGGTGGGGGAGGTATGGCCTTACTGATGGAAGCAGGAAAATGTTTGATGCGCAGGAATCACAGAGAGCCAGAGACAGAAAAAGAGAGAGTGAGAGAGAGATATGGAGGTTTTTGAGAGGTTTAGTGATAATAAGGTTTAGTGTTGGGTTTGTCTCTTTTTTGCTCTTTCACTCTCCATCCCCTCCTTCACACTCTCTCTAGTCCTCCTCTCCCACTCTTTCTCTCTCTGGCAGAAGCAGAGGTAGAGAGTGAGGAGCAGGACCTTTCCACGGGTGCCTTACACATGCTTCACACAGTGCACAGAGAGAGAGAGAGGGGAGCAAGAAGGGGCAACCCCATTACTCCTCCCCTCCTGTTCCACCCAGCTCCTTCCCTCCTGCTACCCCCTCAGCACTGTGTGTGTGTGTGTGTGTGTGTGTATGTCTGTGTTTCCTTTCCTAACCAGTTGTAACAGTTTGTTTCATCACATGGACAGAAAAACTCACTAGTACAGTTCTGAGGTCTGTGATGAAGGCTTGTCAAGTTGATCTGAGTATAACTGAGTGATAACAGAACACAATAAAGATGGCATTTAAGGTTTGACTCTCAGACTGATCACTGTGTTTGCTTGAGTAGTGACAGAGCCTTTCAAATATACATTCCCTCTCTCTCACACACACACACACACACACACACACACAAACAAACACATTGCTGGTGTTCCCGAACTAGACTGGTCTGTCTGAGAGCCTAACACGTTCTGACTTGTCTGTTTGATAGATTAAGCAACAACCTCAGGGGTTAAAGAGAAGCAGTGCACACACAACTACACATACACACACACACACACAAATAGAGCAGACATAGTCTTCTTTATTTGCAGCATCAACTTCACTATATGAATGTGTGTATGTGTGTGTGTGTGTGTGTGTCTAGCTCACTCAAGTTGGGTGATCAACGAGGCAAAATAGGTCTTTTGAAAGACCAAAAGACCCGTCTCACATTTGTTTGTATGTGTCCTTATGTGTTCCTGTGTGTGTGTGTGTGTGTGTGTGTGTGCAAGGTGTTGACATGACAAGCCTCCAGTATCAGTGTGCTTCCAATACCTACACACGAAGGAAACACAGTATCTCTCTGGCACAACAGAGCATTCGTAGTTTTAGTGCTCACCACTAAGAAGGAATGGCATGTCTATGAGTGAGTGTATGTGTGTATATGTGTGTATGAATGTGTGTGTGTGTGTGTATGCACTGGAGAGGTTTGGAGGCTTTCTTTTAAGTCCTGGTTTCTTTATCTATGTGTTGACCTCATTTGGGAACAAATCTGTTTCTCTTTCAGCCCCCTGAGTCAGCTACACTGATTGATTTTACCCATTTCTCATTATTTTTGTGTGTGTGTGAAAGAGAGAGTGAGAGAGTGGCTGTTGATGATGCATGTAGTCACACTGAGACAGTGCTGCTGTTACAATGTGACAGGGCTCGCATTCTCACTCACAAGAGTGAATGACCATGATTCCATGACCTTTTCTTAGCAATTGTGCTATCTGCTGAAAGTCTGTGTGTTGAAGGGACTGTGTAATGGCAAACGATGCTAAGCACACACACACGCATACACACAAAGTCCGACCATGGTGAGCTTTTTGTATGTTAACCTGTAGCAGCCAATGTATACAGTGTAAGGGGGCATTTCTTGGATTTATATGGTTTATAGCTAGTGGTGTTATGTTAGTGTTATTTTTAAAGGCATGGCTTGTGCCCCTGTGTTGCCCTGAAATGCTGCAGACTTACATGGGATGTCAAAATGTCTTGAGACACACGCTGCAGACACATGTGGGATGTCAGAATGTCTCGAGTGCATTTGCCAAAACATGTCCTGCCTGAACACACACTGCTCTGGTTCACAGAAGAGTAACTTCTGTACTTCTGTGAATTCTCTCTCCCTCATGCACTGACTAATGTGGCCTGAGGGGGTTGTTTATGCAGATCTAAGATGCACAGGTGAAAACCAGGGAAGAGCTGGGGGGAAGATGTAGGAGGAGCTGGGAGGAGAAGAGGAGGAGTTTGGAGGAGAAAGGAGGAGGAGCTGGGAGAACAAGGAGGGGCTGGGAAGAGAAGGAGGAGGAGTTGGGAGAAGAAAGGAGGAGGATCTGGCAGGAGAAGAGGAGGAGCTGGGAGCTGGGAGGAGAAGGGGGAGGAGCTGGGAGGACAGCAGGGGTCAGAGACTGCAGTGAGTAAGACAGATAATATCAGTTCTGTATTTTATCTTGACACTTATGTGGTTTTATATACTGTCAGGTAGTAAACACTAAAAATACATTAATGAGATTCTGATTAAAAGAGTAACAGAACTGACAGTGAGTGAATTCAAGCATGAGCATTCATGCATGGCTGTGTGTGTGTGTGTGTGTGTGTGTGTGTGTGTGTGTGTGTGTGTGTGCCATCTAATTAGGCTGTGATATATGGGCAGGGCAGAGCGGTGCAGGAAACGCCTTTTCAAAAAGGAGCAGTTCATTAGATGTGGCCCAGTGGTCGTGAGTGCATGTTTAAAACCAAAAGGTCATGGGTTCACGTCGCAAGCATCAAACCAACAGCCCTACAGAGAAAACATATATTTATTGTGCCTTATTTTAGAATAGCCCACCATAATGACAAGTGTTGGTTGTCATGAGGTGCTGACTGTGCTAAAAGGGAAGCATGCAGAGGATGTGGTGAAGTTAAAGTGAACCTGTACAACAGAAATTCTGTACGGCTCACAAAGATCAGCTCACAAAGATCAGCTGTTAAGCATGGCAAATTAACCTCCGCTGAATGAGTCATGGCCTGAGGCTGGAGATTGCCTTGCTGTTTACGCATTTTATGTTTATTTTTTTTACTACAGCAAGCCCAGGATTTCTGTGAGTTTGATGTCAAATGTTGTCAGGGATACATAAAAAACTTTATATCTAAACAGTTATGGTTATATTAGTAAAGCAAATCTTCATAAGAGCAGAATAAGAACTTTGAGTATTAGGTGCCAATAATTTTACACATTTCTTTACAGTCTTGCACATTTCTATACATTTCTTTACACCATACGCTGATATCCTCTAAGATGCTGTTGGCTTTAGGATGCACAGTGAATGCTCACTCTCACTTGGACATGACTGGCAGTAGTGCCTGTACGCACATTTCCAGAGACACACGTATGTGACCCGTAGAAGAAAACCACCGTAAACCACCGAAAACCACAATTTGGAACGTGAGCACATCTTGCTGTTGCTTCCTGTTTAGTGGTGAACCATGTTTTGGCAGTGTTGTATGTTTTCACCAGGAAACAGACCCTGCTGTTATCTGACTCTTGACACTTGAATGACTTTTCATAAACTAATTAAGACATTCCCATAAACATGGACGTGCGCACGGGTTTTTTGCACACACAACTTGTCCTGTTCTGTGTTTTACCTTTACCATCCAGTTATTAACTGTGTGACTGCTAAGCTTCCTTGCTGATAAGCACCCCCCCCCTCCCCCCGATTGGTCTTTATGGTAACATGACCCAAGCGCTTATTAGCTGACCGCTGGGATTAGTCCATGCTGACTTTGTGTGTATATGTGTGTGTGTGTGTGTGTGTGTGTGCACGCATGTGTGCGCATGCATATATGTGTGTGTGTGTGTGTGAGTGTGTGTGTGTGTGTGTGTGTGTGTGTGTGTGTGTGTGTGTTTGGAGGGGATTTAAGACTTCACCTCTGAGTGCCCACTCCAGCAGCTCACAAGCCCTTAATTAAATTGCTGAGACACCGAGTCAGGAATGTTTGCTTGTTCTTTTTCGGCTCCTCTCCTCCCGCATCCCTCCATCCCTGTCTTTACTTTTCTCATACGCTCATCCTTCGCCCGGGGCCTGAGCGCCCACTCCAAGTCCGTGCCCTGTGAATGGGAGTCTTGGCAGAGCACCAGCTCCCTTCCACCTCCCTGTGACCGCCCTGTCACCTTTATATGTAACACTCTCCAATCTGCCCTCCACCGGCTCTTATGGAGCTTCATGCAGACCTCTGGAGGCTGCCGTCTATAGCGCAGACGAGGCACCGGTGAGAGCATACTGAAACAAAGGTAGGTGCTCTGTCCAGAACAAGCCACAGCAAAAACAGGTACCGGGGACGTGGGTTGTAAGAGTCCAATCAGGACACGGCACTGAACAACAAGCAGCACTTCAACAGCGTCTACAGCGTCTACACACACAAAGCGTCTACATTTGTCAGACAAGACAGATCATCAGTCAGTTCATACACTCAAACATTTAATTTGTCAACATTTATGTTCTGTGATCACACATGAAATTTGGCTCTCCCTCAGAATCTGCTGCAGCGGTGACCCTACGCGCGTGTTTCTCTGTGACATGTTGAACTAGGATTCAAGAGGCGAGGCGCAGTTCTAAATGGTTTCTCTTAAAACAAACGTTTCGACATTTCGTTGAAGTGAATTAGAGAAATCAGACAATGTAGCGCTTTGAAGAACACACATTTAATCGCAACCAAAGACCAAATCTCATATTGCCACTCAAACCAAAGGAGTTCCAAAGGACGCTACTTAAGACTACTTAACAAAAAATCTCACAAACTCCTCTAATGTCTTTGAGAAATGAATAATGGAACTAAAAGGCGGAATGACCGAGCGTAATCTTTCACGCCCCGTGTAACTAAACAGATTTGCACCAGCGCGATCTGCCGCTACCCCCGCTATTTGGGGTATTAAAGGGGGCATTTGGGGGAGAGATGAGCATGCTTTGGTGCTGACGGGCGACTGATTTTAAAGCAGCTATAAGTAGCATTCCTAAATCAATTTTGTCTTACGTGTTGCGTTGCAAGAAGACCACCTTATCCGAAACCCGTTCTGTCTGATACTGAAGGGTCATAATTATGAAAAGTAAAATTATTTATAATCGATATAGCCTGTAATTGCCAATATGTTCATTTATGCTGTTTCCCCTACTGCTCTCCCTTTTTGAACAACAAGAAAAACCCTTAACTGAGTCTTCAGTGTCGAGTTCTTCGGCACGTGGATCGAGACGATCAAAAGGAGAGAAGACTGTTCGGCGTCAGTGTAATAAAACATGTCACGACACAACTTCTTCACAAGAATACAGTCTGCCAAAGTTGGCCGAAACGGAGCTGCACTCGAGTAAATCGTAGAAAGAGAAGCCGCGCGGAGAGCATGCCCGCAAGCTCGCCTCTAACCGGTGAAGCGGAGAGGAAAGATCGCGCAGGTAAGGTGTCAGTGGACACTGATAAAATGCGAAAGGGTCCCAAAGTATGAAGCCAACTAAATGATTCACGCGACTATGTTGTTAAAGCAAACAGATACAATGTTTACATATATAGTCATCAGTTGATCGGTTAAGCAAACTTTTTAGTACATACAAAAAATAAGTGTTGTGTCTTTCCTGAGTTTCTAGTCAAGCTGTGAAACGTTTAATTTATAATGTAAGCAGTCTTTTTCATGCAAAGTGCTCTAACATTTAATGATCAAATAAATAATTCTTCATCAAACGCACCATCATCAGAAAAGAACAGGTTGGCTGAAACACTTACCTAGACAAGCAGCGAAATATGGAGCAAACGGAATGGTTCCCTGGCGTCCCGTAAAATTCGATAGACCGAAGGAAAGGTCTAATATCGCTCCTCACGCGGGATAAACAAAGTCTCTAAACTGTTCTTCTGCGTGCAAAATTTGTAGACTAAGAGCATGAAAATATTCTGTGCGGCTGAAGAGATCCTTGGCTACTCTGCTCTGACTAGGCGTAACTTTAGAAACAATGGTATTTTCTGAATGGCCCGAGTCGGAACGAACTGGTGTAATACCTCTGAAGTCTTGGAGAGGAGGAGCAAAACTTTTCATGAGCTCACCGCTAGCGCTCCCCGCCGCCGGTGCTGGTGATGACACAGACAAACACTGCAGCTCCCTCAGAGCTGTACTTAGGATATACCAATGCACAGCCTGTATTTGAACTTTTTTTTCACGCGCGGGAATTCTGGTGTGTCATTCGCGCGTATAAATCCAAACGGTTCCAAGTGCGTATTTGTATGTTTTTTTTCTTTTTGTAGGCTATCCGTTATGTTTTGAAAGCGTATACTTCCGACCCGTACCCAAAGGTTCATGCGAAGTCTTATTTGAACATGTGAATGCCAAGTACGCAAAGAGGAACGGAAACACGATCCGTCCTCCCAAAGCTCATCCTCGTGCAGAAACCGTTGACTTCGCCTTCACTGTACTCTTCTGTAATATCAGAGGAACATGATAGAGTCGTTAAACACCAGTCTTAAGTAAAGTATAGGTCTTCATACAGACCTATAAAGTTTACGGTAATGTGCGTGGCCGTAGGTCACCATGGTCACACTGTTTCAGCAGCGATAAACGTAGTCCATATCGTTTCAGGGGTAAATGTTTGTGTGTGCTGTCGTGTGTGTGCGTGCGTGCGGCTTCTTCTAAAACTCTTTTAGTTTAGACTCCGAAGTAGAACCATTTATAAAAACCACGCTGATGATCTAATCCAAACACAGCTCTCATATATAGGCCTACCGCTAATGTATAAAACTAGATTATGACTTGTATGTGCGCATGTATTCACGCTGCGTGTGTACGTGCGCGCGCGTGTGCCTTCATGCGTGCACAGGTTTGTGAGCTACAAGCGTGTGAAAGCTTGCTTTTCTCATTTACATCTCAGATGGAGATTATTATTACCTTAGTGTGTTAGAGAGAGAGAGAGAGAGATTACGCAGGACAGGAAAACACTCGTCCTGAGTGCTGATAGATCTTCTGTTCTGAGGCAGCATCTGTCACAAGACAGCACAGCTGCTAAAGATATGCCTCCTCACCCAGAATAGGACACTACCCCCCCCCCCTCAAAAAATGTCCCCATGCAAACCTTCCATCAACCTAGCTGCCACATCTTTAGCTCATCTCATAGAACCTCTTCCTGCCTAGATTCCTCTTCAGGACTAGATTCCATTCAACAGAACCTGAGCTGTCTTGAGCCTCTATTTTCTCAGTCTAGTTGCAGTGTATGGGCATAGAAAAGGCCAGAGCTGTGCCCTGTAGTGATACTGATCAATCTCATCTGTCATGAGCCCCACAGTAGCACGTGGAGCCATTCCATTGTCTCCATGAGCTGGAGTACTGAAGTTCTGAAGTGCTGAAGTACTGAAGTACTGAATACGATGACCATGAATATCAGCTTCCCCGTGAGCACTAGGCCACATGAATATTCAGGTGAGCAATATTTAAAAAGTGCTGTCTCATTAATACTTTATAACCTTATAACCTTTGAAGCATGAACAGTATATGGATTTAAAGTGCCTGCCTGTATACGTCTCTTACCCTTTTTCTCTTTATCTCTCTTCCGCTCCCTTTCCCTCCCTCTCACTTTTCTTTCCCCCCGTAGATGCTGTTTATGTGGTGGCTCATGATCAGTGTTAAAAGTGTCTGACCTCTACCAGACCTCCTTGCATAGCGGAAATGGCTTTACTCTGTGTAATCCTCTGTGTTTTCCTCTTCTCTGCCCCCCTCTTTTCATCCTCTCTCCATCTCTCTCTTTTTGCTCCAGCTCATGAGTTACAAAGTGAAACACTCTCCGTGATGTCTGGAACAATAGATGGAACGTTCATTTGAGGTGATGCCTTTATGTGTGTAAGAGCTGTTTTTCTGTAATAGTTCTTCTAATCATTTGGTTTAGTACAAAATAAGCTAGAATTGCTGAGTGGAATTTAGTGTGCATCTCTTTGGTTGTGTGTGTGTGTGTGTGTGTGTGTATGTCCCAGGAGAGCCAGTGCTTGGACCTTAACCAGATACTGCCTGCTACAAACCAGCAAATCAGCTCACACTTTCCTTCTGTCTCACTGGCTCTTTCTCTTTTATATTTTTGTTCTATGTTATGGTGACTGCTATTCTGTCTTTAATGCTTTTTAGAAGTTCTAAATTTTGAGTTTAGTCTCTTTTCTGAAATAATCTCTCTCTCTCTCTCTCTCTCTCTCTCTCTCTCTCTCACCCCTCCCTCCTGCTGTGTTTTCCTCTGAGCAGTCTACTCTATTTGTTTTACACTCTTATCAGATAAGAAGGAAGGTCAGTCATGGCCTGAATATTGCCTTAGAAACACACACTACATAAACACACACTCTCTCTCAAAGTATTATATTTAATCTTCACAGGTGTTTAGTATTGAGCAATTTATTAAAGAGTTGGATTTTGTGTACAAAGGCGCAATAGCTCTCATATCGATCTGCCAGATAACCCATATGTCATCAAAATTGTAGGCTCGACTCTTTCACCCCAAAATAAAGGGAAACAAAATACACACAAACACACAGATGCACACTTGACACTTGACACAATACACTGTTCAGTTCAGAATGACTTCGTCCACTTCACATTTATTTCTATGCTGCATTTCATAACGTGACGCAAAAGCTGCTTTACAGAAATCAAATCGACTGAGAACCTGCGTCCTAATGAGCGAGACAAGGCAACACTGGCAAGAAAGAAAAGGAGAGAAAGAGGAAGAACCCTTGAGACAAGAGGGAAGAGGAGGGAAACCTGTCCTCCTTTGGTCCGCACTGGGTAGCACACGATTAGCACAAATAAATAAAGTGGCTTTTACCTTTTGCTAAAAACACATGAGTAGAACTGTAAGCCTTAAGAAATGAGTAGTAATATTGCCTCTACTTTATATTAATAGGCTTTGATATGTAATGATATAACCACCTGGTCTACAACTAGATACAGAACTAACACAGAACTGTATGTGTGTGTGCGTGCGTGCGTGTGTGTGTGTGTGCATGTGTGTGTGTGTGTGTGTGTGAGGGAGAGAGAGAGAATATGTGGCCTCACACATCCACATGCTTTTTCGCTCTCACACATAAATACCCACCTTCCACACATACACACACACTTTCCCACACATCTAAACCTAACCACATAAATAATAAAACGAATAAATTATTCTCTATGATTGTGTGCAGACCTGAAGGTTTTGCTAATCTTTTTTTCCCCGTCATACATGTCTAATATGACACGAGTGATGGAACTGAATCCTGATACATACTCATGATATGTTCAATGCTTATATTAAGCTTGCCAATGCTTATGTTACTTTTAATGGCTTCCTGTGAACATATGGAGAATTTGGGGAGTTTTAGTTACCTGAAAACAGCATGTTGCCCTTAGACGTGAATGCCCTGTTTGTTTGTTTGATTCAGCGTTCACACTGAGGCTCCAGCACGGAGGCTCCTGTCCTGTCGGGAGAGAGGGCAGCCCAGAGAGACTCAGAGTGACCGTCTGCTCATCATGTTATCAGAGCTGAGAAAAGCAAGTGCAAGCTTAGCTTAGCAGTCCGCATGCGGTGCACTCCTGCTGAGAGAGACACACATACAGCTGCTATCTGGCAGCACACACACACACACACACACACAGAGGAAGAGAGAGTAACCTGTGCAATGGTAGTAGGTTTTGCTTTGTGGTATTTGTTAGAGAGTGTGTTATATTATTATGTTTTTTTCTTGATAGTTGTATGGAGCTTTTCTGTACTACCACATGCACATGCATATTGTCAAATAATGCAAGTCCTGCAGTTACTCAAAGCCCTCAAATTAGCTGCTGCTATGGCAACATTTAGTCAATGTCCCAGTATTCCAGCATTCATGTCCTGTGAGTGCGCTTGTGTGTGTGTGTGTGTGTGTTAACAGGACTGTACTGAAGCATCAGAGAACAGCTGTGTTTGTTTACCCTGCTTTAGAGCGTGTGAGAGTCACAGTCTTACTGCACACACAGTGTGTATATGTACACTGGCTGTGAGTGGTGAGAATGCATACAGTATTAATGCAGTTTGCAGAACTGTAACAGAGCTTTAGAAACGGGTTATCTGTGTGTGTGTATGTGTGTGTGTGTGTGAGAGAGAGAGAGTGCGAAAGAGTGCATGTGTGTGCATGCATGTGTGCTCTGTGTGTGTGTGTGTGTGCGTGTGTGCATGTGTGCGTGTGTAACCTCGGGTTAAATGCGTTCCCACAGCCTAAAGCACACGGACACACTACGCACCATGGGAACTCAGTAGCTAACCTCACTGCTCCTCTCCTGTCCCAGGCTCCCAGAGAAGGCTGAAGAGACCTTTATTCATTCATCATTCATCATTTCAGCAATCACCTTCTCTCATAGTTTTGTACACCAATTTAACCTGCTATTAAAAGAATAGAGAAAAACAATTCTCAAGCTATTTTGACCAGATAAGTGTGTGTGTGTGTGTAATAAAACCTGTGGCTTGAAGAAAAAAGAAACTAGCATCAAGCCGCAACATTCTCTCTCTCATGTTCTCGTTCTCTCTTACACCCCCACACACACACACACACACACACACCCACAGGGAGACTCTTCATATCTCTGTGGCATGAAAAACAAAAGCAGACTGACTAGACAGATGCAACTGTTCCCTCCTCTGGTGTTCATTTTACAGTGTGTGTTTACTCCGAAATCCGAAATTTTCAATCTCTGTGTTTTTATTTTATCCCAAAAGAAAGTAGACGTACTGGATGGGAGCTGAGTGTCTAAGATCTTCTGATTACATTGTATGTTTTTTTTTCTTTAAAATGCCTGACTGTATAAACTGTAAAATAAGATTTCAGAGAGAGAAATATCGTGAGATTGTGTTTGAGATGTTGGTCTTTATGTAGCATTTATCTTTAGGTTTGTGTGCGTGTGTGTAGGGTTCTGTGGGGTCACGTTGTTCAAACTGATGTTTTTCCTCTTTGCTGGCCAGTTCGCCAGCCTGCGGATTTCTGCACACACCTCTCCACATATAACGCCCCCATGTTCTCTTCTCAGTAGAACAAAGTGGTGTGGAGTCTTAGGAGTTAATGACATATAGCAAATGCTCCTTAGTGATGTAGCAGACAAACTGTATAAGAATGCTTCCCTGTATACCCAACATAGCAGGTTATCTCTGTTTTAACTTAATGAGCCAGACGACACAGCCATTAATCATAATGTGCTCCGTAGCAGGCTGTAGCCTGCTCTGCTCTTTGAAGACAGACACATGCCATGTTTGCCATGACTGTGCAGGCCTGCACACTGTACGCCCTTTGTTTGCAGCAAATTTCTTATCATTCTCAGAAAAAAATTTTTGTGTGGATTTTTCTTTTAGGTTTTTTATTAAATGAATTCTGGGTGACAGAGTATGACGGTTAGAAATGGGTCATAAGTCAAAGTGTGGTTTGAATCAGAACGCAGAAGGTTTTCAAAAAGTGAAATGCAGCAGCTCGATTTTAAATACTGCTGCGGAATAGCAGAACACTTTATATGTGAGAGGAGAGGTGATGCCAGATCTGGGTAGCAAAAGTGTTTTTATGTTGGCTTAATGGCTCGTGTATGAGCAGAATGTTTAGTAATAATAATTAATATTAATAAGAATTAAGTATTAATTAGTTAAAATACTACTTTGAGGCACTCCACTTTTCTACTGTAGCACCAAATAATTTAGCAACAAAAGTTATCAACACCCCTTTACCAAAGGGAATGATTTAGGAACTTATCTTAAATACCTATGAAAACAAGACACATGTTCATATTCTGCTAATTCATTGGGAAATGACAGGTTACAAAATAATTAAGTTGCCATGTTTGTCAGTTGTGATTTTCACCCCAATCGAAATTTGTCCTCCGCATTTACCCATCTGTGCAGTTAGAACACACACACACACACACACACACAAACACTAATGCTTACTAGGGGGCTGTGGTGCGCACATGCCCAGAGCGGTGGCCAGCCCTAGCCCGGTGCCCGGGGAGCAGTTGGGGTTAGGTGCCTTGCTCAAGGGCACCTCAGTCATGGCCTCAAGCCTGGGATTCGAAACTACGATCCTACTACTAAACGAAACCCTAAACTACTAAATGAGGTTATTTAATTTGGTTCCTCTCCTCGTGTCCTCAGGAGATGCCAGATGAAATCTAAATGCACTAAGAGACAATAACTGGCACGGCCTGGAGGGCAAATGTGGGCCAATTTAGCTTAAACTGAGATTTGAGCTCCATGATAGCCCTTCAAATCCTTTAGTGCCTTTCTAATATGCAACCTTTTAAAATAAGTAAATAATTCTTTTTCAAATGTTCTAGAAGGGTGTAGTTCAAGCTTAACTTGTCTTGTTGGTCTGGGTTGGGAAAATTCTGAATTTTGGGGGAATTTGTGCTAGGAGAAAACATTTAGAGACAAGCTGTCTTATGTTGAAGGGGGTTGGTTAGTACTGTACTACTCTCTGAATAGGAGTCTCCCCGATGGCCTATCACAATAGACAAAAATTGTTTACTTATGTGTTCATCTGTGAATCTGATTGAATACCAATGATATTCAGGATTCTAAATTTGCTTAATGAGGCATAGCTTTAATTTTTTAAATGTAACTTTTATTTCCAACCTAATTATCAAACTGAAGACTTTTAAAAAACGGAACTCATTTTATTCATCCCAGGCAAGTAATCACTGGGGTTATACAAATTACATGAAACCTATATATATGCTCATACAGATAAGAATAAACATATGATAAATTCTAACAAAAATGTTACACAAGGAGCTAAATGTCAGCAAAGGCCTACATTAAAAGGTACGGGGCTCATAGACACAGGGTGCCTGGATAGCAAATTGAAAAGACAACATGCTATATATTATAACTTAACTAACTTTATTCTTGCTATATCTGATCTAGCTAGCTAGCTAATATTCAGTTTAACCAGGTTTGACCTGCCTCGTTTGAATTAGTTAGCTGACTAGCTATCACAGCAAGAGCAATATCAGCAGAGTGGGAATGTAGGTTGGGTAGATAGTTACGTTATAGTGCAATTTAACGGTTAGTTACTAAACCAGCGTAGCTAGCTAAGCCCAGTCCTGCCACATAGTTCTGTCAGTTAATTAAATAGATTATTCGCACAGGCTCATCAAAATCGGACAATAGAAGATTGGAAAAACGTTGCCTGGTCTGATTAGTCTCGATTTCTGCTGCGACATTCGGATGGTAGGTTCAGAATTTGGCGTCAACAACATGAAAGCATGGATCCACCCTGCCTTGTATCAACAGTTCAGGCTGGTGGTGGTGGTGCAATAGTGTGGGGGGTATTTTCCTGGCACACTTTGGGCCCATTAGTACCAATTGAGCATTGTGTCAATGCCACAGTATTGTTGCTGATCATGTCCATCCCTTTATGACCACGGTGTACCCATCTTCTGCTGGCTACTTCCAGCAGGATAACACTTCATGTCATAAAGCGCGAATCATCTCAGACTGGTTTCTTGAACATGACAATGAGTTCACTGTACTGGAATGGCCTCCACTGCCACCAGATCTCAATCCAATAGAGCACCTTTGGGATGTGCTAGAACGGTAGATTTGCATCATGGATGTTCAACCGACAAATCTGCAGCAACTGCGTGATGCTATCATGTCAATATGGACCAGACTCTCTGAGGAATGTTTCCAGTACCTTGTTGAATTTATGCCATGAAGGATTATGGAAGTTCTGAAGGCAAAGGGGTGTCTAGCCCGGTACTAGCAAGGTGTACCTAATAAAGTGGCCAGTGAGTTTCTTAGTGTAATGACATTACGTTAGCTTTTTATGCTGCTATTTGGAGGTTTTGATATTTTTTTCATTAAAATTTAAATGAAATAAATCAAGGTATACCAATATTTAGATGAAGCAAGTCTTTATTAATTAGGTGTACATACAAATGCATCCAGTTCGTGTCAGTTGTGTAACTTAAGCAGCACAGTTAGCCATGTTGAATTAGGTTATTGCAGTTCTGATTTCAGTTCACGGGCAACATATCACGTTATCAGGCCCGACGCCACGGGTGGGCAAAAGGGGGCGTCGCCCCCTCAGGCGAAGTGTCCCGCCCCCTTAATGTAAATAATAATTTAGTGTAAAATATTACGTTATTTAATAATAACTTAATGTAAAATAACAATATTTTAAAAATTATTTACCTTTTTCCGGAGCAGTTGGTAGCGTTTCCCGTAGCTTTATTGGTCCCTAAACGTTGCATTTAAGCACAGTTCGTAATTGTCAGTCAAAAGGTGTAGTGAAACGTTAGCAATGGATGCGCGTTTCAACGAACGTAACAGTCAACTCGTGGATGGATTGAGTGCTTTGGATCCAGGCAATCCAAACTTTATGGATGTTGGAAAAATGAAACCATTACTGGACCTGACAAAGACAGATATGGTGGAGGCTCAGTTTGCTGTTGCTAATCAGTTTCTACAAACTCGGCTAATAGGTTTGGACGGTGAAAAACTGACGCTGGAAAAAGTTGTTCAGAATTTTTCTAGCGTTTTGGAGGCAATGCCATGTGTGCTGACTGCATTCACGCATGCCCTGACATTTGGGGCCTCAACTGCGATGTGTGAGAACTCCTTCTCTAAGCTGAAGAACGTGTTCTCTGAACATAGACGTAGCATGATGCATAAACCTAAAGCCCAGTTGATTCAGGAGAAACTACTGAGAAGATTCAGTTCAACAAAGAGAAGACTTCAGCTTTATTGATTTTTAAGGTAAGCTAAAATTCGTTCATTTGAGGCTGGTTTTCTGGCGTGGCAAGTTTGGTGGGCTTAGCATGTAGTGTTGTATTGTTTTGTATTTCTGCCTTATTTGCACGTATACTGTGTGATGTTTGTTAAGAATCGCTTCATTGGCATACAAATTCGGTTGTGTGCATAATATAGGCATCGTCAGGATTTGATAATGCTGAGACAAGCTAATGGTGTTACTGGCTGCATTTTAGTGCCGTATTTTCGGACCAATCAGATTGTGCAGGTTCACTGCGAGAGGTGGCAAAATTCATTTCACTTGAGTAAGCACCGCCCCCCTGAAGATTTCTGACGCCCCCCCCCTACTGTATATGTCCTGGCGCCGGGCCTGTAGACTATTCCAAATCTGTAATTGACTGAGATCAACATGAATTCATTTTGACATTTGACAATGGCAGATTCTATGTCACCCTTGTACACCCTTGAACTCTTTTGTACATCTCCTCATGTCTTTTCTCACTGACTTGAAAAATATGTATATTAGCCTATATATCAGTGGTGTGTGTCAGGCCCTTCCAAGCCTTCAGAGAATGGGTAACAAAAATGGGTGTGAAAAAAAAATTGATAAATAAAACAAAACAACACTCATTAGGGTGACTGCAGAGACTTGCTGTTATGTGTTTGCCTATATGCGCCTTCTGGTGATATTTTGAAGGGTTCTGTAATTTAAGTGTGTTATACAGGACCTCTGACCAATGAAATAAAGGTTTCTCACTACCATAGCCTCTTGCATCCTTGGTCTTTTTAGTAATCTAAAGGGGGGAACGTTGCATTATTAGTAAATTAGTATATTTATACGCTTAAAATGGCGACTATAGAGACATTGTGACATACCTAATTGAAAAGCCTTTGAAGGCTGTATTTTAATTAAAATCACAGTAATTCCATCAGGTTGGCCAACGATAAATCTTAGCTAGAAAGGAAAACGCCATGTACATAGTTTCTGTCAAAGTGATTTATATATGTGTATGTATGTGTAAATATGCTGCTTGGTGTTGATCTTAAAATAGACAATTTTTTTTACTGTTTCACTAAGTTAGCAGTATACATTTGATGAATCACTTTGTTTACTTGTCATTAGGATTACCTGTGGCAACTTGCATGGAACTGTAACATCAACTATTATGGACAAATTTTAAAAAGAAGTAAATATGCGTATAAGAACAAGGGCCTGTGCCCAGTAAACAGTGTGAGTGTGTGTGTGAATGCACTTGTGTGTGCGTGTGCACACAGACAGTAGAAGATTGAGACAAGATTAAATTTACAGCCTGTAGACGGGAGAAAAAAGCCAAGAGCTTTACAGTTGTTTACTGTGTGTGTGAGTGATTGAGTGAGAGAGAATTTCATGAAAGACAGGGTAGCTATGTGCTGCATTTCAAGCACAGTTTTATATTTAAATTATATCTGACCTGGAGGTATTCTGACACTGTTGTGAAAGTATCAGAGACGGTTTCACTACACAGCTTTACAGAAAATGTACTTTTTTTTCTGTTTTTTGTTTTGTACATGATACAAACAATTTCTAAAAGACCACTGAAGTCTAATGTACTCTAATGTACTCTAGCTATCGTGCCCATAATTGAAACTCCAGATCTAAAGGATTTTTCTCGATGGACAAACATAATGTTACAATGTTAAAAATACAGAATGTTTTGTACTATACGTCTTCAAATGGTCACTCGATTCTCTGAATTATGAGACTGTTAAGTAGTCAAAATATGAATGTAGTTATGTACAAGCTAACACTGCTGTACATTACAATCAGTAAGAGGTTTGCCTTGATCCTGCTTTTCAAGGATCACCAAAGTTTATTAAAACATGTAAACAACTTTCAGGCTTGTCAGAACAGAAGGGAAGGGTCTGTCATGTCAGTGAGTGGATAAAAAGATAACTGCATCATAGCTTATATTACGTACAAAATAGCTCTAATGTACAACAACTAACTGACCACTGCTAGCTTAACGATGGCCTGAAATCATAAATTCAAAGCACATATTTTCTTAGTTTTTTTACATTAGAATCAAACATTCAGTGTAAAATAACATTTTACTGTAATCTTAATGATGGGTATGTTCTGGAATTTTTAAAATCTTGGCATGATTCTGGAGCCTTGACATGATGTGGCTTACTAGGTAATTGTTAATGAAATATTCAAGCCCTTCATTTAATAATGCATGTTAGAGCTAGGCAGGTTGAAGGGCACGTCTATTTATTTATTTTATGTCAAATTTAATTTACTGTATTCTTCTGTTTTGTTTTTTACTTGAAAGTGAGGATCTAAGAGTTGTATTGTTGTCTACTGCCATCTAGTGTTACAGGGAAGCTGTGGAAGGTAGGTTTATGTTTTCATTAGTATTTCAGAAAGTAATAGAAAATACTGGTGTTTTTGGACATTATACATACAAAGAAGAACAGAAAGTCTAAGAATGCTAATGTGTAAGAACCCTGTTATTAAATTATTAAATTAAAACAAAGATGCCACTAACATTTTTTCCATTTTTAAATTTTTGATTCACTTATTGTTTTATCCAACCAAAATGAAGTCTAATAGTTACAGGAAAACATAATTTTCCTCAAGTTGACAATAAACAGGAATTCACTGATTATTCTATTGTAATATGGCTTGATATTGATATTGATGATAGCTCATTCCAGTAATTTTCATTTTTAGCAAAAAGCAAAAATAAATAATAACATTTGTTCGTGATTTAGATTTCAGTTTTCAGGAAATCAATTTATAATGATAATAATATAATGTTATTATACCTTGATTGGTTGTCAAGGTCGTCCATTTAGGAAGAGAGCTTTTAGAGTGCATTTTTAAAATCTCCAATTTTTAGAGCATTTAAACTAGCTGTGAAGGTATTAATAATTATCTGTCTATACAGAATAAATAACAACTCTTTAGATTTCTTTTTGAGTGCTGGTGTTCAAAACGCCAGGGTGTCCATTTATCTCCTATTTGACTTGGACACCAAGTCGTCCAGCACTGTTATTGTTTATTCTTACTCTGCTTGCCTCTGCTTCCATCTAGCGGTTAGGAGGTGTGTACAAGAAAGCTGTACTACTTCAGTTTTTAGTATTATGTCTACCACAGACACATATGATGGGGATACTCAGTTTCAAATAAACCCCTCAGTCCCTCAAAGTTTAATTGGATCCCTATATGTGCTTCCCCCTTTAAGAGTGAGCAGCACATGAGCAGCATTGCACACCTACTTAATGTTGGCTAACTAAATGTTTGACCTCATCTTTTACCCTACTGTAATGACCATCGTGAAGTCATAAGTTACTCTTGGCATGTGATTTCTGCAGTGCACGCAAACACACCAAACCTGCTGTTTCACCCCATTTGCTAACTAGACATTCTGGAGTGTTTTCACTGCCATTACTCTAACTGCTATTTACAATGTGCTAATCATTTAATGAGGGGTAAATAACTTGTAGTTTCTAAAATATTTTATTTCAAAATATTTTTATATTAGAATTTTTAAATATGCCATCTGGGTTACCTTTATGCATATATATGGAGATGGGGTCTTACTGCTGATATGTCCTTTCTGTTAGTGTTCCAGGGTACTAAAAGTAACTAGGGACTAAGATGCCTCAGGTGTTCTGTCAGAGATGTAATCTGAAATTTTAGCCTCATGATCATATAGTTATTTTTTTAAAGTGATGTTATCCTGCTGGAAGTGCTGTAGAATTAAAACTCCACTTCAGTATATATGAGTTCTGATTGCATATTCTATCAGTGGAGATGAGAGGGTTACTATTGATGTTGAATGTGATTGAATGTGATTGAACTTCAAGCACCCTAGAAAATTCTGAGAACAAGGCCAGGACTTCATTTTCTATCTTTTACCTGTTGATGCTGGTTCCGTTTCTTAGAAAAATAACAGACTGGGTAGTCAACTCGGCTTAGCACTGCTAAAAGGTATCTGTATATAAAATAGTTTTAGCTAATGGAACTGCCATATCTGTCAACAGCAGAGCATAGACAATTTGTTTTCATGAAACAGTCCTGTGTAAAATGCCTCAAAAATAACCAAATACTCCTGTACATGCTGATGTTAACTGGTATTAATGCAAACTAGCCTGGACAACATGCCATGATATAATTTTTTGCCAGCCTTCTGTGCATGATGACATTGCAAAATCTCACATCATTTACAGACAACCAAGTCTCTTTGACTAAATATTCCAGAAAAACAAGAAGTTTGTCAAAGAAAATCTTTCATTGTCATGGCCCCAAAACTGTAGAATACATAGCCACAATCTCTCACTCTCTGCTCTTCACTTTCCTCTTGTAAACAGTTGAAGCGTTCATTTTTTTTCTCCTTTTCCTGCATGCTGCAAATGTTGCAGTCTTGACGATGAGAAAAATGCTGTATAAATTAAACATACTATTATTATTAGTTTTTCAGGGCTTTAAAGAATAATTTTGGTATTAAACTTGTTCCTTGATCAGACTGTATGACCTTTGGGATTCCATAATTGATTGTACATTTAATCAAAACCCTTGAAATAGGATTTGCAACAATTGTATGTAATGTTTACACTGCATGATAATATGCAGATTCTCAGATGGAATAGACACAGCTGCAGTGAATAGGCTGCAGTGGGGCTACAAGTATTTCTGAATAGGCTTGCCTGTAAAGTTGCATGTGTGATGACTCAAGTAGTCACATTCTTCTTTAATCTGTGCTAGAATAATCTTTGCATTATGCATTATTTCCTAATCCCAGCATGGTCAGGTATCGCACCATGTGCTACCTATCTAAAAGATGTTGCAGCCTGAACCACAGCAGTGATCAAAGAATCTCTAAATAACATCTACTTCCGACAAAGGAACCCTCCTGCAGACAATAAAATGAAGACAGTGGTTTATCTGGAGTTCCCTCTGGATCTACCAGGGAAAACTGGTTCTGCAAAGTACTGTTGCGTTTCTGTTTTTCGAATAAGGTCTTACCACGGCACTTTAAAATGTTGATGGATAACAAAACAGATTCTACAAACTCAGTCAAAACAACTCCCAGAATTATTTAACTCGAGCGTACTATCAGGCACAACAGTCATGGCTCAGTCAATTGAGCTTTGATCAACATCTGGCTCAGTATCAACATAGTCAATAGTGAGGAGATATGAAGACAACACCTTGTCAACATTGTGCTTGGGTTGCCCTGGTTTACTGCAGAATCATTATACTTGCATGCATTATACACAGCATAACCGTACTACACAAGTATTATCCAGATTCTTACATTTCTCTAAACAGGTCTAAATAAGTATATAAACCCTGACATATCAGGCTATCTTGTGAGCATACATAGGATCCTTTGATACATCAGGATTGTGCTAAGCGCTGCTTGATCCCCCTTCATCACTTCCATGTTATCTCTACATGCAATCCATTTATTTCTCTTCCTCTTTCTAATCTTAAGTATTTCGTAACCTCGTACTTAAGAACGCTCAAATTTATGAGTGTTTCCAGAAACTCTTCATAACTAACGTCGTACTAAAACTCGTAACCTAAGAGTATTCCTACCCAATTCGGAATTCACTAAGTACTTATTAACTCGAAGCTCACATGCAGTTCTACCTCAAATAGGATAGAGGCCATTAATTTCCCTTTAAGAAATCTCACACTGGTTCAAAACATGGCATTAGCACATTTGCTAATATAAAAACATGAAATCATGAAAATTTTATATTTATTTTAAAAAACAAGTGCATCGCTTATAATACATCTAATGTCAGCAAAAAACAAAGCTACTAATATATAACTGAATGTAATAAGGACCCAAGTGTGATACATTACAATAATGACATGGGTGCAAACACACACAGACGAAACCACACCCAAAAGGAAATACATATATGGACATTAACGGACGCAGACTACACATACACATGACTGAAGGGAGGGGTCAGGGGCTGTACCGTGACAGACCCCCGCACCAGGGGCAGCTCCTCCCGAAGTGCCCAGCGTAGCTGTAGAGCCCCGGATTCACCACGATGGGCAGGTCCGAAGCCACCGGAACCACAAGCTTCCGGGAGCCACCCGCCCCCAGAGGAGAGTCCGCCAAGGAAACAGCCTAGAACACCCCACCCCCCTTTTAAAACAGGGGAAAACACATTACGTACATTACAGGGACTGTAACAGATACATATACAGGAATATGTACAACAATAGGCACAAACCGGAACAGAGGGTTGGGAGGAACACGTGTGATAGACAAACACACAGGCACAGACAAAGGCACAAACAAAATTGTGCTCTCAGGCCGCTAGGCCGGAAGCCCCACAACCAATGGGGGTGGCAGTCCTGGGGACTTAGGTGTTGCTGCGGAGCGGGCACCAGCCTTGGAAGCCGCAGAAGGGTGTGAACTTCTCATAGGTGCCACTGGAGGGCGTGCACCAACGATGGAAGCCACAGGATGGCTTGCACCTCTTCCATGTGCCTCTGGGGGGTGCGCACCGGTGTATGGAACTGGGAGAGGCACCCATGGGGGAGCCTCAGGAGACGGGTTGGGCAGAGGGGCATAGGGGCAGACAAAAATGGGACAGACACAGGAACAGACACAGGAACAGAAACAGACACCATAACACGGGCAAAGACAACACCAGGAATAACAGAAGGCAAAAATAACACATCAGAACCTATAAACGAGGGCGGGGAGGGCGGGAAACAGGGAGGGACAGGAGAGCCAAAACAGGGCGGGGACGGGCGGGACACGGGGAACTTCGTAGGGCGGGATGAGCGGGGCACGGGGAGCGTCGCAGGGCGAGACGGGCGGGGTCCGAGGGCGCAGGGCGAGACGGGCGGAGCCCGAGGCGCAGCAAGGCGCGCAGGCAGTCCCAGGTCCCCAGGTGGCGCTGCGGGGACTTCTGGCGGTGGTGGATCCGGATCCACCGGAGGCGCGGCGGCGACCGTCAGCTGCGGCGACGGCTCCTCCCGAGTCGCGGGAACAGGCGGTGAAGGTGACCCCATCTGGGTCTCGGGCACTCGAGCCGGCCTCTCCTGGGCCTCGGGCACTCCAGCTGGCCTTTCCTGGGTCTCCGGCACTCGAGCTGGCCTTTCCTGGGTCTCGGGCACTCGAGCCGGCCTCTCCTGGGCCTCGGGCACTCGAGTCGGCCTCTCCTGGGCCTCAGGCACTCGAGCTGGCCTCTCCTGGGCCTCAGGCACTCGAGCCGGCCTCTCCTGGGCCTCGGGCACTCGAGTCGGCCTCTCCTGGGCCTCAGGCACTCGAGCTGGCCTCTCCTGAAAGGCCTGAGCACTATCCCCCCCAAAAAAATTTTTTGGTTTTCTAGGGGTGCTGCTGCTGCGTTCGTCACACCCAGAGGTGAAGTCTCGGGAATGACCACCGGAGGCGCAGCGGCAGCGGGGCTCTTCTCAGAAGGTGTGGCTTCCTCCCCAGGAGCCTTAGAAACCCCGGAGGAACACAAAGATACAGGATCCCCTCGGCGGCTCTTCTTACGTTTTTTACGCCCCACCTGAGGTATCGGGGGCTCGCAAGGTTGTAAAAGAGCACGCCGAGTGTTGTTACACGGATCATCAGTGTGTTCACTCCGCCTGACCACGCCTTGCGCTACAGGTTGCTCTTCCCTGTAGCGATCATCCAGACGGGCAGGCTCATGGCGCTCTTCCGGGTTCTCTTGGCAATAGACAGCCAAATTAAAGATGTCTAAATAAGTTTGACTGTCCTCAAGAGAACCCCTTGTACCCTCAGCGCCAGGGGAATTCCTTTCCCCGGTTAGTTCGCGCTGTAACACAGGAGATTCTAACTGTATAGTAGCAGCTCGTATCTCGTTACAGCGACGGGACTTACCGGAGTCTCGCTTCCTCGCTGTGTCCTTCTTTGGCTGGTTATTCTGTAACGGCGCTGTCGGCGTGGATATTTGAGGCGGACACAATTGCTGAGAGAAGCGAGATTTATTATAATCAGTGTAATATAAATCACTGCGAGCGAGTAGCACCGCTTGAATACAATCGGCATCTGCCTCCACTACGCGTCACCCGCAATTGGCACATGCCGATTAGAAGTGGCAACAGCCAACGTAACCGGCTTCTCAGAAGTTGCACCGACAATCCGCCAATGTCACCAGCCACTTGAAATCTATTTGTTATGCTAGCCAAAGTACGGTTTGTAGGTTTTGTGTCAACTAAAATGTTGTATAACTTTTGTTAATTTATGTTGGGTGAATGAGTGTAGCTGACTGCCGGCTTGCCATCTATAACATGTCGAATGTACAATACAGTAGGCTTAGGGTACAGTGGTAAGCAGTTTTATTAATAATATTATAATTCTAACTAGCAAAGCACAATTACATCGTCTTCAACAGAAATTACCTGTATAATTTTACTCATGCTTAAAGGAAACGCTGTGTGTTTCATATAATAAAACATTTCGACATGAACCAGAATTTTAACTTACATTTTTGCATACCTGAATGAATTTCACAGACTTTTTTTTCAAGTAATAATGGTTTCAGGTTCAGGTTATGGTGACACTGAAAAAGCTCCATAACAGAGGAGCTGCAGCTATGCAGTCAATGTGATGCTATTTTTTTAAACAGATAAAAGTACTTTCTAAACTGAAAAATCACAAGTTCATTAATAAATTATATTAAATTGTAAAGTTTCCTTCAGTGTTTATTTTATTAACATATAGCATTTATAGTGTATACAGTATATTTGTATGGTGCAGAACCAAGGTAAGTATACTGTATTAGTCTGGACCTCTAAAACTATTCCAGTTTCTCATGTGGCCCCTTGGGAAAATGAATTGCCCACCCCTGGTTTAGGGAGTGTAACTACAAGGGGAGCCGGGGTAATAATTTTAAGATCTTAGATTCATCTTATTACCTTGCATATCTTTCACTTGCAAAAATAATCATTTTTAGCAGAGACAGTATAGTATAACACTATAGATACTGTACCTACAAACTTTTGGGATTATTGCCAGGACCTTCTAAATGCTACCTACACTGTCCCCCTGCTTACTAAAATCTAATTTTCCGTGCAGTAGGATCCAACTATAAACAAAAGGTTCCTGTAGGATCTGGTATAAACAAGGTGCTGCTTAAAGGTTTCATAAAGGACTTCAGAATGAAAAGCACAAAGGAAACAAAGATAGATCAGTTTCATTCTTGCACTATAGTATTACTGTACTGTGACCTTGCTACGTGTAGCTATGTACTATAACGTGCATAGTCTCAACTCTTATTTATGATCTTACATTGTAAACTGCTGAAATTGCTCCTCTATTCAAAATAAATATTAATATGTCACATTCAGTGTTTTGTGTTTTTCTATTTTATAATAGGATGTTTATATTCTGGATATTTATATTTATAGGACATTTATATTCTGGATATATTGGTCTCTGTTATGTATGTCACATAAATGTGAAACGGGTCAATTACACACATAATAAAAATGTATGTATGAATTAACCACTTATTTAATTTTAGATTACCAGATGTTATCCTGCTTAAACATAGGAAGTTGTGTGTCCTAGCATGAACTTTACAGGAATGCCTCAGTAATCATTTCTAAAGTCCTTTTTATTTTAGCTCCACAATCTTAAACAGCTTTGCATAACACAGGTTAAATTTTACAGTTGAGATAACAATAAATGTATTAAATGATGCAATACTCAATGTATGAACCTAAAGAACCCAGTAAAATTAATGTTGTCCAGCCCAAAATACTAAAATACTTTAGTTAAACTTGGTGTTGTTGATGGGTCAGTATAACTCATTTTGTTATAACCACCATTTTCAAAAGTAGAATGTTTCCTTTTTTCATCTAACTGTTTAAATTGTGTGCTTTTTGCTTTTTTATTAATTTCAATAGTTTGTCTGTAAAAGATATGATTCTATAAGTAATAAGATTAAATGTACATACAGTGTAATATCACTACAGGGTTTTCTCACCTACATTAACATGAACTGCCATATTTATGAAGGTCTTTCCAGTAATAGATCAACTCATCAGGGTTGCGTGTAACTATAGCAATGAGATTGGCATAGTAGCAGCGACTGTACCATATCGGCGGGTTGACCACAAACTGTGCAGGATTTGGAGGGTTTACAGGAGCTATATGGAGTTGTTCAAGACATAACCCAATGTAAGCGTCCTCTATGAATATGGGTTTAATTTCTCTTGACACGTGCAGAATCTTTTCTGGCAGATCCATAGACATTATGTAGCACATGCCCAAAGGGTAAGGTGGGTACACATAATTGGGATAAACATTATAGGGTATGTAAAATTTGTTGGATGGATCTCTGATGACAATGTTGTTATTCCACACTTGGCCGGTGATGTAGTTGTTCTGAAGTGTGTTGGGGCTCTGCAGCATTTTCATTAGGCCCTTGATGTTCAGCAAAATGTCAGCATCCACCTTTACTGCATAGTGTGCATTGTGACAGCGTTCCATTAGCCATTCCAACATCACCATGGTTTTAATGGTCAGGTTCCTGTAGGAGTCTATAAAGTTGCTCTGCAGCAGGTCCCGGTGGCGCCTGTTCTCCTGATGTATGTGTGCCTGTAGAGCTTCTGACTGTTTCCCACTTGGTAGACCCAGTAGAAACAGAACCAGCACCACACCTTCTTGGACCAGATTGTCATTTCCCCATGTCCTCCTTATGGCATTTCGTGCTTTCATGTTTTGAGGTGCTACAGGAACGATCACCACCAAAAATGGGCTGCGCTGTCCACACTTCTCCAGCTGGTCAAGGATGAAGTGGTATTTATAGGGGTAAACCACATGGTATGATGTTGGATCTTTGTATGTCCAAAGCCGAAACCTAACTCTGTCCCAGAACTGAGAGCTAAAGATAACATAAAGCAGGAAATTTGTCCCAACCATCAAGAACAAAAACAAAACATACTTCTTCTCTCTTGTCTGCTTGAATGAGGTACACTCCCACTTCAGATTGCTGTGTGATTAAGGCAGATAAAATTCCAATCTTGTAATGAAGAACAAACAAGCTTGCTGGTGTCATGTAATAAAAGGAGGTTGCCTTGCCCCCCCCCCGAGCTAAACTAATCTTTGTGGGCTTTGTTCATTATGACAAAAGGTGCAGTTAAATTTCATAAATTGCATGAGATTACAATTGCAGTATCTAAGCAATGTATACATTTTAAGAAATCTATAGAATCATGTATTTACTGCTTTTATTACAGTATTTTATTGACTTATTTTATCTTTAGTATAAATACTTTAAAATTCACATTATGTTTCAAATTGGTAACCAGATACTGTATTATGAAACTAAGAGGTCTCTGCTGATTTCGTCCCATTAGCCATGTACTGTACATGGTAGAGAAAGATTGATTTAATCCTATTTGTGTTTGTAATGTTTATTTTTTTATTCTTATACCTTACCCCTTAAAATCCCACATCTTAGTCCTCTTTAGTAGACTTTAAACTAATACTACATCTGTACCCTTTAAAAACAAGTTTTCTTAGCAAGCCAAATAGTGGGAGTGGCTACACTTTAGGAAAGTGCACCTTCCAGCTTGACTGGTAAACTACAACAATTCTTCAGACCTCTCTGAAATGCACAATAAAGAAATTTGAATTAAGGTATAATTTAAATAGATAAATATTCCTCCATACATATTTTTATGACAAATCTGGAACATTACCTTGCTTTAAGTGCACTGTGATTTTGAGTCTGAACTTGGATGCAATGTTTCAGGCTTCTGTCTGGTGATGGTGCAGATAACATTTCCCCCAACTTTGTCACTTCAATGGTGTTCCTGCGTTTTGACTGTATTCCAAATGTTGCATTTATTGTCCTTCTGCCATCAGAGGGAGTTGCTTCAGTCTGAAATTTGATTGGGTGGTGCCAAAGCCTAGAGTGAAGTAGTCACTGTCAACAAAGAACTACATTCAGTCCAGAAACAGGATCGAAAGTTGTAATTTAAAACCAAGATCAGCATTTGAACGAATCTAGTACTGACACACGAGGAACAACGCTCAGAGCTACACTGACAGTATTGCATATGATGAGTGAGAACAAATACACACAGATGTCAGGGCCAAGAGGTGGAGCCTGGAAAAGCAGACGTGCCTGAGGCAAATTTTGCATCAGGCTTCACAGAACCTGCAGTATGATATAGGATGTTAAAGATTTTTTTTACTGTAACATGTTTTTTTTTTTTATCAAAATGTATGGAGTTTTTTTAGATATAAAGAAGTAGTCCAGTACATACACAGACGCAGATTAAAAATCTATTTTTAATCTATTGTATGTTGTGAAGGTATCTACACATGAACCAAAAGTAAGAAGTGGGGTTGCTGTAGAGTTGTTAAAATGTTTGAATGACATTTACTCACAAAATAAGGGGTGTGACATGTGTGTTGTATAAAGTCTGTTTGTACCAAAACTTAACAAGCATCCTTTCTTGATCAAGCACATGCGAGCTGCCTTGAAATACTAATTTAAGGGGTTTTACAACCTATATCAGCATTGTCTGCTTGGCTTGTGAATATCTTTCCAGTAGAAGACCAGCTGAGCAGGGCTGTATGTAACTATGGCAATGAGATTGGCATAGTAGCAGCGATTGTACCGTGCAGGTGGGTTGACCACAAACTGTGCAAGATTTGGAGGGTTTACAGGAGCTATATGGAGTCGTTCAAGACATAACCCAATGTAAGCGTCCTCTATGAATATGGGCTTAATTGCTCTCGACACCTGCAGAATCTTTTCTGGAAGATCCATAGACATTATATAACACATTCCCAAAGGGTAAGGTGGATACACAGAATTGGGATACACATCATAGGGGATGTAAAATTTGTTGGATGGATCTCTGATGACAATGTTGTTGTACCATACTTGGCCGGTGATGTAGTTGTTCTGAAGTGTGTTGGGTTTCAGCAACATTTTCATTAGGCTTTTGATGTTCAGCAAAATGTCAGCATCCACCTTTACTGCATAGTGTGCATTGTGACAGCGTTCCATCAGCCATTCCAACATCACCATGGTTTTAATGGTCAGGTTCCTGTAGGAGTCTATAAAGTTGCTCTGCAGCAGGTCCCGGTGGCGCCTGTTCTCCTGATGTATGTGTGCCTGTAGAGCTTCTGACTGTTTCCCACTTGGTAGGCCCAGTAGAAACAGAACCAGCACCACTCCTTCTTGGACCAGACTGTCATTTCCCCATGTCCTCCTTATGGCATTTCGTGCTTTCATGTTTTGAGGTGCTACAGGAACGATCACCACCAAAAACGGGCTGTGCTGTCCACACTTCTCCAGCTGGTCCAGGATAAAGTGGTATTTATAGGGGTAAACCACATGGTACAGCCCTGGAACTGCAGACTTCTCTTGTGTAAGCTCATCATTCTTCCAGCTAATTAAGCAGATCCCGACCACCAGGAGTAAGGTCCAAACACACTTCCTGTTGCACTTACACCTCTTTGAAAGACTCCAGTGCTGTTGGGTACTAGAGAGAGAGGAAGATCATAAACATGTCAATACCATCAGATATAGCTGTTTTTATTTTATCATTGAATGCAAGTGAAAAAGTACTCCTTTACTTAAATAAATGTGATAAAAAATATAAAAATACTTCTTTAAATTAAATGCTCCTTTACCATAAATGTACAGTAAGAAATTCACATTTCACAGTTATTATAGAAAATTCACAATTACCAACATTAGCCAAGAGGAAATATAATTCTAAACTGAAATAAAAATATTTTGGCACAAAATTGTTTCAAAGCCTTTATCCCACAGAGCAGTCAAAATGATCATTATGATATAGAAGTCATATGGAATCACTCAAACCTAGCCTACATCAATCTGACCTTTCAAGACTGATGACCAAGCAAGGACAAAACTGATCAAAGACACCAATCTGAGTTTGAAAAAAAATCGGAGTCTGAAGGGTCAGTTTATTAAAGTTGAATGTAACTTTCTTTAAATTGATTGCAATGTTAATGGAAATTCGTCTTTAAAAATCCTTTTTAATGTAGGTCTAAGGCTGAACCCAGGGTCTGAGAAACCAGTTCTGCATATGCATAATGTACAACGGCATATTTGTTATGCAAATTACCAATGTTTGTATTTGCGTGGAGAGTTGAACACAGACAAACATTAATTCAGCCATCATGCAACCAAGGAGGTTACAGTTTTGATTAATTGGATGGGAAAAAAAGGTTTGATCAAATTCTAAAGTACACCATTACACTCTAAAACATGTCTCGGGTATTAATTCAACTTAAGTCAAGTCAAGTCAACTTAAATATCTATGACATGTCTTTCAGGATCCTTGCCTTCTGTTTTTTGTGCTGGAAAATCAAACACCCACAATGGTACAGTGTTGTCAAAAGCAGAGCAGTAAGGAAGCACACACAGCATAAAGTATATTATTTAAAGCATGTATGACTTTATATTTACATAATCACTTTCACACTCTGTATAAGCTTTCAGTATGTAATGTTAATCAAGCAAGACGAGTGCACACACACACTTACATCATGTCTTTCTGAAATGCGGGATGGGTTCATGCGTTTATGCTGATCACATGCATCTTGAAGTCCACACTGCAGGACATCAAAGTCTGCCACTTTGCCATACTACAGTCCTTGAACTTGCTAACCGGTCAGGTAGCTTTCCCACTTCATCTCCACATAGCCCCACCTGGGCTTAAGAGTGCTGACACTACTTCAGGCTGTAAAGAGGGCTTACCGGCTTAAACAAGGCAGACAAACAAGGAGGGGGAAGAGTTTATTTTTTACAGGTAAGTACGACTCTGGGAGCCCCTCCTTGGTTGGCTCAGTTTTCAACCACTCTGCCTCTCCCTGATCTCCTTACCAACAATGTAGGGTTAAATTTCTTTACACATAACACACCCTGTTTTATGGATGAGGGGTTGTATGAGTGTGTATGGAAGTTGGTGCATGCGAGTGTGTGTGTGTGTTTGTGTTAAGAATGAAATGGTGTCATGGTTCCTCTTTATCTCAGCAGCCTATGCCACACTTTGATTAATGAGCCAGGCACTGTGAAGCAGTGTTAACAACTGCCACATTAAACTTATTCATGAACTGTGGAAATCTCCATTAAGCTTTCTTCAGTCCAAAGGTTGTCTACATTGTGAGTTCTAGAACATGTAGTCTCCAAGGAGAGCCATGAAGGTGACAGGATGAGGAACGCTAAGCTGTGTACTAGTGTGCCATGAGGTGACTACTGATTGTAGGATTAGAAGTTAAAGTATCTTGTACATATAAAATCCAAAGTAGCTGCAGCAAGAGATGTAGGGATGTTCAAAATTGTAGTGAAAGTACACAATGTTTCCAGAAGAACAGGACATTTCAGGCAAAAATGCTTTATGAGCTATGCAAGAAAAGTGCCTCTGAATTAGTAGGAGGAGGAACTAGTCTAAATATGAAAACGTAGATGTTGAACTAGATATTTAAATCTAAACTGATATGACATTAATGCAGTGTCAGTGTCCATTAGTCCTAAAATGCCTTGCCACCAGAAATAACAAATCCTTAATTCTGATGCATCCATTAAGCCTTGGGTTTTTCCCAAGCTGATTTACATCTCTGCTTACATTTCTTGTAAATAATACAACTGCAACTGCAGTAATACGTGAGGATGAATGGGTTGATCCTTTTGTGCCAGTTTCTTTAATGGCTGTGTTAATACATTTACATATAGCACATCTAGAGTGGTTGCTGGTGACTGTGAACCTTGTGAAAAATGAAGCACACAAGGGGTTTCATACACACTCATTAAAAAAATCATTAAAATATTTTATTTAAACGCTATAATCTGTTGCTGGCACATATACAAAAGGAATATAATAGGATACTGGAACTATACAAGTTAAAACAACATTAAAATTACTGAATAAAAAGTCTGTTCCCCAGTTCTTCTGTGTAATAATGGCGACATGCAAGTGTCTGCTTGTAGGTGAACTATGTCCTAAAGTGGGAGGGGTGGGAAAGGGCCTCAGGGTAAATCCTAGTCTTTTCAGATACCCGTATGCATTTTCTTTGATGACAGGCTGGTTCTGCATATATTTTATGAAATGGCCAGCAGCCCTAGTCCCCTGAACTAAATAAAGTCAGCGTATTTTTGAGGGCAGCGTGTGAAGAAAGTCTTTCATCCTTGTTTCTCAGTGTAGAAATGAGCATATCGGTGTCTACATGTGCTAAGGAAATAACCCAGAAACTTTAGGTAAAATAATCTCAAAATGAGGAATCAAACAAGAATGATTGTTCTATTCTAATCTAACCTCTAATCGTCTTTTACTATTTCTTTGTGTGTGCTGCAAGAGAATACAAGAATAATTGATCAAAGGTAAAATGCAGTTTTGTTTGACAAGCATTTGTTTGACCACTAACATGACCCCCTCCTCCCTCCACTTTGATAACAGCAAACCTGCATAGGAAAAAAAAGGCTTCACCTGTACAAAAATGCAGATGGCTTGTGCAGTTGCACAACTCACCTTTGTTAACTGATAATAGCTCCTAAAGTGTAGAGATTAGAGAACGTTTATGTGGGTGGGTAGAAAAACACACCGAGAACAGCAGTGACGAGTATCTGTGTGTTCCCTGCAACCTTCCATCAAGCTCTCTCCTTTTACTCACTGAGACACCTAGTGCTAGCTAGTGTGATTGCTTTGGGGACATAATGAGAGTAGCTACATTGTTGATTGTGCAGGGAAACCCTCAACAGAAATAAATCAGAAACATCCTGAAGATGCATCTGTGAAAGCATGTATATCACTTCTTCCACAAATGTTCCATAGATTTCACAAAAACTAATAATATACATTATATAAACAGTATATAAGTGAAAATGTAAAAGTACTTCTCACCCACAGCAAGGCAGAAAATGCAATATGGAGAGACTGATCCGACAAGAATGCTTATAAAGGTGGATGGTGATGGAGTCAATGATTTAAAAAAAACAAGAAATCAGTGTGTGTTTCACAGAACGCTTCAGTCAGTCACACTGTGACGTCACATCTAACAAATAATTTTTGCAGAGCCGGTCAGCAGTTCAGCTTGAATGCACACTAGAATGCACATGCATTCAATTTTTGATTATTTCATAATAATACCTGTAAGGAAAAAAATCCTGCCTTGCCTGTACTTTCAGGGAAACACCCTAAAAATGAACCTGCCTGGTTGTTCCTCCTTCAGGGCCCTGGGGGGCGCCAGATCTCAATATGAAACACAATTACACTGAGAAGCATTCAGGAAGATATCAGAGTTTATATACATAGTTGAGAAGGGAGGTACCAGGCTGGCACAGTCTGATGTCTTGTCCTTAGACATTATATGACTTTCAACATCAACAAGGGAAAAATATTATTGTCAGTTTCAGTATATGCAACTTAAAGGCATTCTAAAGAAATCAGTTAACACCAGATTTTTTTTTACTCACACTACCTTTGTCTGCATATGAGGCGGGACACATGCTGAAGGCAGACGCATGCAGACGAAATCACAAAAATGGGTTTTAATGAGACAAATGAAGATACACAGGGCAGGGGGAAAACCAGAGAGCAGGGTAAAGGGACAATCCAATCTCGATGTCGAGATGGCCCAGGTCAGTACAAAGCACAAGTACAAAGCAACAGTAGGCATGCAAAGGTACAATAGGGCAGATCCAGAAAATACAGGAGAGGAACAAACCAGGTCAAAACCATTTAGGGAATACTCTCAATGAAAACCACTCAGTATGCCATCCAGTAAACTGTTGGCAATACTTCACAAAGTGTGAAGGGAATGTTTGGGTTATATTACCAGTGAGAGACTACATACAGGTGTGATCAATAAAGAGGGGAGGAGGAATGAGGCAGTTGTCTCTGGGAATTCTGGGTACTGTATGGGATTTAGTCCCAACATTCATGGTTACATTGCCAGACCTCAGCAGACTTTTTTGCTTTCTGGCTCTGTCCACCAGATAGTTCTCCCTTTCTGTCTCACTGTAGCACAATCTCATAACCCCCACCACCTTAAATCATTTATGTTAATATTACTCACCATTGCCAAAAAAGTTAAACTGCTACACTAGAAGTACAGAACCCACATTTCAAATAAGCATAGGTTTTATCTTTTTACATTTCACTCCAACCTGGAAGCAAATGTAAAATGTTACACCAAATCTTTTGGAGAACCCTGGTCATAATGTTTATATTATATTGAGAGAAAATTTCTCTTTCTTTTTCAACAGTCTTTTAAAAAGGTTGAAAACAGACATGAGAGAAGAATAGCGCCATGGTATAACGAGCACACGTGTAGTCTCAAACGAGCCACACGGATCCTGGAGCGTAAATGGCGAAATTCAAAGTTAGAAGTGTTTAGACTATCATGGAAAAGCAGCCTTAGTGAATATAAGCATGCCCTCCATACGGCAAAATCCTCATACTTATCGGCTTTAATAGAAAAACATAAAAACAATTCTGCAATCCTATTTAAAACTGTTTCCAGCCTAACGAGGAGCCATGATCAAATCAATTCACTAATCCCACTAGCGTGTAGCAGTAATAATTTTAAGAAATTCTTTAATGATAAGATTGATAAAATTAGGGAAAAAATTGGTTGTGCAATCTCAGAGCCTGGCAACATGCCTATGCACCTTGACAGCTGTCTGGTCAGCTCTGATGCCCTGTTAGAGTCCTTCTCCCCAATTGGTCGTGAGGAGCTTATTTCATTGGTGGAATCTGCTAAGCCCTCCACATGCATACTAGATGCAGTACTACTTAAAGAAATTACTGCATAGCAATGTAGAACCTTTGCTCACTATAATAAACTGCTCTCTGAGCCTGGGCTATATTCCCAGTTCATTTAAACTTGCAGTTATCAAGCCGCTAATTAAAAAAACCTGGTCTTAACCCCCAGGAAATGTCCAACTATAGGCCTATCTCTAATTTGTCATTCATATCCAAAATTCTAGAGAAAGTAGTTTCTTCACAACTCTCTTCCTTCCTACAGACAGAACATGTATTTATTTTGTAGTTATTTCAGTCTGGATTTAGACCCCATCACAGCACTGAGACTGCACTTACTAAAGTACTGAACAATCTCTTAATTTCCTCTGATAAAGGACACATTTGTTTTCTCATACTGCTAGACCTCAGTGCGGCTTTTGACACTATTGATCATAATATTCCACTTAATAGGCTGGAGACACTCATTGGTATAAGAGGTCAAGCACTCTCCTGGTTCGGGTCCTACCTGACAGACCGTTACCAATTTGTACTAATAAACAACGAATGCTCAGAGCGTTCTAAATAAAATATGGTGTCCCACAAGGATCTGTACTGGGCCCCATATTATTTTCATTATATATGCTTCCACTGGGCACCATCATCCGTAGGCAAGGTATTAGCTTCCATTGCTACGCAGATGATACTCAGTTGTATATATCTTCCAATCCGAATGATATCACCACTACTCTCAAGATTGAGAACTGCGTCCAGGACATTAAAAACTGGATGGCGTCTAATTTTCTCCAACTATATTCTGATAAGACTGAGGTGCTGATTCTTGGGCCTAAAGCTGCTAGAAGCAGCTGGGCTGATATTCCCCTTACCCGAGATGGGTTTTCAGTAACACCTAAGTCTACCGCAAAAAGCTTAGGTGTCACTATTGATTCGGATCTTTCATTTGACACACATATATGCAATGTCACTAAGGCTGCCTTTTTCCATTTACGTAATATCGCCAAGCTGAGACACTTACTTTCATTAGCTGATGCAGAGAAGCTGGTCCATGCTTTTGTCTCGTCAAGATTGGACTACTGAAATGGTCTTCTAATTGGATGCTCTAAACAGTCCTTAAAGAAGCTACAACTTGTACAAAATGTTGCAGCTAGAATCCTAACTAAGGCTAGAAAATTCAATCATATTAGTCCCACTCTCACTGCATTACATTGGCTTCCGATTAAAACATCGAATTGAATTTAAAATTCAATGGTCTTCAATGGTCAATGGTTAAATGGTCTTGCCCCACAATATCTGAGTGAACTCTTACTACAACCCATCTCGCCCTTTACGCTCCCAAAATGATGGATTTCTCTTAGTTCCAAAAATTTGTAAGACTACAGCTGGAGGCAGAGCTTTCTCCTTTAAAGCCCCTCAATTATGGAGTAGCCTTCCAGCTCCAATCCGAGATTCTGACTCAGTGTAACGGTTTAACGGAGGGTTGTGACGCAAACGCAGGGTCTAAAGAAAGGAGTTTATTAGGGAATAAACACAAAGCACAACTAGGAACAAACAGTATCTACCATGAGGGAATAAACGTAACTAAGTAAAGACAATACAAAGGGGAAACACTAAGAACACTGGACTAAACGGGCAGAGACAAAAGTGCAAATGAACACCACGCACAAGGGGCTGACGCTAAACAAACTACAAACCAACTAAGAACAAACACTTTAGTTTAACATGAGAAAACCGCGAACATGAAATACATGAAATAACAGAAACAACGCGATGGAATCGGTATAACCCAGACACTGAACCTTTAACCCGAACGAGCAAAGGGTAACGAGCAACAGTTTGACCTAACAAAACCGCGAACATGAAACACACGAAGTAACAGGAACAACACAAACAGAATCAGTATAACACAGACACTAAACCAAAGGCCAGAACGCGCAGAGGGCAACGAGTAACTAACCAGACAGCGGGAGGAAGGTGGAACAGATAAACCGCGAGCGAGGGCAACGGGGAGAATTAACCAACAACCAGGAAGAAGGACACAGAGTTTAAATAGGAACTAAACAGGCTAACTCAACTGGACGCAGGTGCAGATAATGACGAGGGGCGTGGGAATAGCTGACAAGGGGAGTGACGGGGGGAAGCACAGAAAAACCCAAAACAAGAACATGAGGAAAAACCAAAGAGCGAGAAGACAGGATAGAGAGGGCGGAGCCAACGTTACACTCAGTTCCAATCTTTAAATCTAGACTTAAGACTCACCTATTTAATCAAGCCTTCAGTTAATATTTCCCTAGAAAGGTGCGGGGCTCAGGGGCCCCCAGACGTTGAGATTTCTGGTAATCTGAGATGTTGATGCTGTCATCCAGCTGTGTCATGGCATCACTCTAGTTGTGACTGACTTAACTGGAAAGCAATGTCTCAGTGAGCCCTCATGACTGTGGTCACCTCTGGACCCCTCCCTTTAGTTATGCTGCTATAGATTAGCCTGCCGGAGCTACATGCTAATCACTGGCACATGAGCTATGTACATTTAAATCAATGGTGGTTAAATTGACATCCACACACTCAGTCTGTATTGTCCATCTTTTTGCATGCTTCTACCCAAGACGTCCCATGCTCGTCTTTGTTTGAGTCACCTACGTTCATTGTTATAGTTGTCCTAAGTGCGATAGCGCTTCATGTTCTGTTTGTTAAATAAAGCACAGTGTGTACATGTATGAAGTACTCATCTTCATACATGTACATCCAAAAACCATGCTCCACCGTGACACTTGATAGCCTTAATATCTAGACCAAACAAAGATACTTAATTGACAGATAATAGAAGACCAATCACACCATTGAAGATAGTGTTTAGAATATATAGACTATAAAATATTAGTATGGGTATGTGCTAAACATTTAAATACAGGTCTAAATGAAATTATATATGAAACAAACTGGATTTATGGCCAAACACTATATTAGCTGTATTATTAGATTGGTTCTGGATTTCCTAAATTACTCAAATAACCTTGAATCTGATGTTCTTATCTTATTTTTTTACTTCTATAAGTCACTTAGTGTCACGGTGACGCTCCCGGACCCCTCCTTTTGGGCGTGTGTTTGTCGTCTACGTCCTTATATGTAGTTCCATGGGTGTGTCGGTGTGGGTCTCACCTGTGGCTTTTCTTGTCATCACAAGGGGAGAGTGTTGTTTGTCTATTTAATGTGCGTTTACGCAGTGTCTTGTGCGCATCTTTGGAGTGACCGTGAGTGTTCTATGTGCTAAATTCGATTGTCTACACACTACCGAAGTGGCTTATTTCACAAATAAACGTTGAATGTGCAAGCGATCTCCGTGGCATTCTGTTCCGGTATTTGAACCGTTACAGAAAGACACGCCTTGGGAACAGAATGCCAGGGTGCGTTAAGAGAAAGACTAGAGGGAAAAAGAAGAAGGGTGTGCGCCGACACCCACCCTCTGTCAGGCCCTCCCTCCTACCCGGTGGAGAAACGAGTGACAGCGATGGCCCATTTATATTGGGCACCTGGGCCGTGTGCCACTCCCACCCCCAAGTATGAATTCAGGGATGACCAGCCCCCTCCGTCGTTATATTCGGAGGACACAATAGACTACGGGGCTGCAGCCTATCCCCCGCCCTCGGTTTACGCCGAGGCCACCGTGGACTACGGGACTGCAACAAGCCCACCGCCTTCTCTGTATTCAGAGGACACTGTGTACTACGGGGCTGGAGCAAGCCTTTGGTGGGGTCACCGTGCTCCGTCACGGTGACGCTCCATCCCAGTGACGCTCCCGGACCCCTCCTTTTGGGCATGTGTTTATGTCGTCTACGTCCTTATATGTAGTTCCGTGGGTGTGTCAGTGTGGGTGTGTTCATCAGTCTCACCTATGGCTTCTCTTGTCATCACAAGGGGAGAGTGTGGTTTGTCTATTTAATGTGCGTTTCCACAGCGTCTTTGTTTGGAGTGACCGTGAGTGTTCTATGTGCTAAATTCGATTGTCTACACGCTACCGAAGTGGCTTATTTCACAAATAAACGTTGAATGTGCAAGCGATCTCTGTGGCATTCTGTTCCGGTATTTGAACCGTTACACTTAGTCACTTAATACAACTGGGCACCAATTCTTGGACATGCAGAATAAAGGAAGCAGAAAAGGCAAGTCTCATGAAACATGAATTTAATAATGTAAAAAGTGCTCAAACATAACCCATGACCCATTTGTTTTGTTTTGTTTTTTAATGAGTAGTAGGGCGACAGACATGTATTATGTGACTTTATTAGTCACTTTTCAGGAGTTCTGAAGTACCCTGTGTGACGCGGGGGTAGAGACAGCAGGAGACAGGGGCTGTGAACTGAAAGCTTTATTCTCCATCATAAGAAACAGAAATACTCAGCAACTTCCAATAGGGCAGTCCGGCATAGGAGGAGGGATCCCAGATACAGTCGTAGACATCCGGCACAGGCGCAACAATGTGCAGTACTGAACAGCAAGACCTGTGGGCTTAAGAACAGTGCTGGGGAATCGTGCACAGGTGTTCAGTAGTGCGTTGATTGGGATCGTGTGTCTAGACGAGGACGCCGTGTGTTGGTATGGACCGGTCTGAGAGCGCGCCCTCTGGTGGCTTCCCCGCCGTGCCACCATGACACCCTGGTGTAACTGTACACCCCCACCCCCCCCACCCCACCCCCCCGTATAGGCTCCCTTGGTATGGTATGGCGTGTGCAGGTATTAATGTGTGTTGTGTTATTTCAAACGTATGCATATCCATGTAATTCATTGTGTTACTTCAGATTCATGTCTGTCTGTCCATTATGTGCCATTTATCATCTAAATGTATAAGTGAAAGATGGTTCAGGATTTTGAATGACAAGAAATCAAATTAATACCCAATTAAGTGATATAGTCAGGAATAGAGGGTTTCTTTGTCATCTGTGTTGCTGTCTTCTGCCTAGTCAACTTGTCGTTATCTGTTATCTGGACTGGGGAAATTCTGTGATTTCAACACTTCCTCACTCTCTTTCTCGGAATTAGTAGAGTGCAGTGGGACCAAAGCCAGAACATCGCTACCGGTTTCAGCCTCCAAGAAGGATCCATTTACCCTCTTGAGATGAAAGAAGTACTTAGAACTACGATGATTTATGTAGTTTTAGTCGAATTTGCTCTCATTCATGTAGCCTGTAGGGTGCAGTTAGCACCCAGGACCACCAGAGGGCGGCATCGGCGCATACTGCCCAGGACCATCATGTCACGGTGAGACGGTCGGGTGGCCACCAGAGGGCACGTGTCCAGCGTGGTCGCCATGGCAACACATACATGCCTGCAGCACACCACTCCCCTTATCCAACTCACCTCAATATTGAGCACCTGTTCCTAATTTATGCACGTAGCCTTAAGCCCACAGGTTCTGCAGTTCAGTGCTGCACATTGACGCGCCTACAGGGATCTCTGTGGACATTCTTCCCCGCCGCACTGAACTAAACCCTGAGGACCGTGCATGCGAGTATTTACTGGAGTCTGCATTTAAGTTTACTGTTATTCTCCTTATTGCCTGCTGATATGCCTGAAGTCTTGAGTTTGCATTATGAACAATAAAGAATGTGGTTCTCAACCCTTGCCTTCGGCTGCCTCCCTCGAACCGTTACACATCAGAGGGCACCATCGCCCGAATATTGACGGACACACCTGAACTTTGTTTAGTTAATTCTTAGAGTTACTTAAGGACTGTAAACGTATCCCCAGTGCGAAGTATTGCCTCGTTTCACGTTGCTCTACCAAGCCTTTTGTATCAAGCCTTCTAGTTGCCTTTTGCCTCTGACCCTTGCCTGTATTACTAGTTTCTCATTCTTGGGATTTGCCCTTTTGTACCTCTGCCTGTTATTATCTGCTTACCTGGTATATTGACCCCTTGCCTGCTGTACCCGACCTCCCCTGTATTCGTGTTGCCCATCTCGGGCTGTTGCCTGCCCTAACCCCTTCGGGGGTTGTTCATTGTATCTCTGCCTCTGTAAGGAGGCGATTAGTTCCGGAGAACTAATCGCCGGGTTTTTGGGTGTAGGATTCAAGTGCAACAACCTAACACAGGGAACTAAGGCCTCCATCAAAACAGCACAGGAAATGCATAGAAAAAATAGAGACAAATAACTAGAGGAAATAAACTGGGAAACAAAAAACTCACTGAGAAACCTCAACGTGACGGTAAGTAAAGGGACCAACAGAAAGGCACGGAGCGATCTTGATGTGACTGTAAGTAATGGGACCAACAGAAAGACACGGAGCGATCTCGACGTGATGGTAAGTAAATGGAATAACCAAAAAACCAAATTCTCAAAAGTAACAAAATGGATAGGAACAAATAGAATAGTAAAACTTGAGATGGGCTAGAATTGGCGCAGGAGTAATAATACTCGAAAGAGCAAAAGGGTTGGTGAAAAGACACCAAGAGATAATGCAATAACTGCGAGAGAGGCTGACTGCATGAGCGGTTAGGCAAACAAACAACTCAGCAATGTGACTCTGCAACCGTCTCCCTTACGTAACAAGGAAGACAGCTGCAGGTCATCATTGCTGATTGCGGAATGTCCGTGGTCTGGCTCGCGAACCCCCCCCCTTGTGGTGGCAGAAGGTACAGCGCTGGAACCAGCCCTGACAACCTCTATTGTCATTAAAAGCCCTGGTCTTCTATACCTGCATATGGATCCCTCTCTGCCTCCTGAGTCCCAGTTGTCACATAGCCTTTGTATTTTAGTTTCATTTCACTCAGTTAAATTAAAGTAAATGCTGCTCGGCTGGCAGATATTGATTTTAGTTAACATTTAGTGTGGTCCACGTCAAGATAACAAACGCAGAAGAAAGTTCGAATGAGCACCTGTGAGCCACCTGGGAGCAGCCTGGAAGAGGTCGATATTGATACTACACATCTGAGAACTGGTATCGAGGAGGTGACCTGGGTTGTGTAAGCGGCAACTGCAAGGCCAAGATCCGCGCTCCAAGACAGCACAACAAGTCCAGTCTGCCTTTGAAAATTTCGACAGTTGACCGCCAACGGACAGGTTTCGCTTTCGACCTCCAAGTAACCGCGGTCATAAGGCTGGCCATCGGGTGCCAGCCTTGAATCATCTGTTTCTGTAGAATTCTCTCTCTCCATAACGTTTGGTATATCTAGCACTCTTCATTAGCCTGTTTGGGGTTTCTGTGCTTTTTCTGAATTCCTTCTGAATTCATCACTTTCCCCTGGTCCTGTTTTGTTTAGGGAAGGTTTACTTTAGCTACATAATCCATTCATAGTTATATAGTCAATTGTTTTATGGCTTTCCTTTGATTTATACTAGCAAGCTTGATTAATAGGATTAGCTACTGTTCTGAACCAAATCATCCCACATGTAATGCTTATAATTGTGACAATCGTTCAATAAATTTAAACATTTATTCATTAATATGATCATGATGGTAAATACATATTTTGGTCGATGGTATTAGGTCACTGCGAGGATTCAGAACCTCAGTAATAAGACTGATTCAACAATATTCCACTTGTTCCTGTTATCAAAACCTTGGTTCCTGAGCAATCAGGATGGTGCCCTGTTTCATAATTCATAATTAATCAGTACATCTGCTATATGTATTGGTGCCCCCATGTGAGGCATCAGCAAGAGTTGCTACATGTCACAGGAGGAGAGAGGGAGATGAAGGCGAGGGTGGCAGAGGCACGACTTTAATATATATAGTTAAACACAGGCAAAACAAGAGTGAGCACTGGCAGAGGAATAAAGTTCGGTAGGCACAGTGCATAACAATAAATGAATAGCGATGCTCAGAGTCTTTAAAGCGTTGGCGAATAATGGTCGCACATGCAGGCTTGAGCAGGCAAGTCACGGACAATGCACAACACTGGAGGCTGGGACCTGTGGGCTTAAATAGAGGGAGAGGTGAGTGAAAATAAAAAGGGAACAGATGTAGGTGATGATGAGAAGGAGTAACTAATAAGTGGGAGATTGAGAAGAGGGAAGTGGTGTGGCATGAGGGTATGTCTTGGAATGAAATTAAATGGCGGCTCCCCTGTGCTCTGGGTCTGGCCTTCCATTGTAGAAACCTCCCAACGGGGCCCCAACAGCCTCCTCGTTCGCATGCAGCCAGGGCGATGGGGTGCAGGCTTCACCGCGTACATACTTTGTGTCTAGCTAGCTGCTGGGTCCCACCCGGCCATCCTTTCGAAGTTACCCAGGCTTTGTCTCCAGGGTGACTCAGGGGCATCTCTCCGTGTCTGCGATCTGCCTTTTTCTTGAATCGCTTTATAGCCAGTCAGAGGCGCTGGTGGATTTCCTCCCAAACCTTCTCGCTCTTCCAGCAAAACTGTTCCACAGTCGGTTGTCCGATGTGTGGGGGTTCCAAGGGATTATAGGCATGCAGTCCCTGCATGTCGGAGAGAGTTCTGGGCATATTCTGCCCATGAGAGGTAGGGAGACCAGGCGTCTGGATATTCATGACAGAATGTAAGGGCGGTGGACTTCAGCAGGGAAACCACTGCTGGTTAGTGGAGAGCAAAAGCCGAATCGCACAAGCAGGAAACAAAAACAACTCGCAAACAAGCGAGTAGAGAAAACAAAAACACTGCGAGGAACGGTGGGAGAGAGATACAAAAAATAAGGAAAACGCAGAAGAAGCTCGACATGTAAGGAAAAAGAAAAGACTTGACAGTGAAAAACCAACGGGAGAAAAACCAGGCAAAGCCAAACAGAAATAACGTGGAAGACTCAACGCGTAGAAAACAAAGAGGGAAAAAACACAAAACCAATAAATCAACAAAAGACACCAGTGGAAGCCACTGCCTAGCAGGCAAACACCGCAAAACAACAGAAAACCCTTCCCAAATAAAACAAAACAAACAGATAGGAAATATAAGAGCGGGGGAAAAACTTGAGAAGGACCAGGAAGCGGCAGAGGAGGTAAGTACTCGAATAAGTAAAGAGAGAGATAAGAGACAGAGTGGTGGCGAGACACCAAACACAACTTGACACACAGGAAACTGGCTGGCCAACGAGCAGCATGAAAACCAAACAATTCAGCAGTGAACTGCCACAACTCTCTCCCTAAAGTAGGAATGGAGACAGCTGAAATCACTGCTGATTACGAGGACTCTGCCTGGAACTGTCCCGTGGGCTCCTCCTAGCTGCGACTGGAGGAGCTGCGCTGGAGCCAGCCCTGACACAGAAAGCTTGTAGGAACATACCTAGTTCTTGGTTTATCTGTTCTACCTTGCTTGCGGATAGTACCCAGAAGTAAGGCTCACTTTGATGGTCAGCTTGCTCAGGAAGTCTCTCCAGACTCTAGATGTGAATTGGACCCCCCTGTCGGACATGATGTCTTCAGGCAAACCGGACTGTCAGAAGACGTGCCAGAAGAGTCTGCTTTCTCTAAAGCGGTAGGCAGGCCTGGTAGAGGGATAAATCGCAACATTTTCAAAAAGCAATCTACAACCACCAAGAGAGATCCGTGAGGAGGTCCGGGGCCAGGTTGGATCAAGGACGCTGAGGTGTTGGGAGGGGGAGCAGCTTACCTCCGGCCGGAATGCGCGGCACTTAGATGCAAGTGCACTCTGCACACGAGGCGATGTGATGTAATATGTCCTTGTCCATCATCGGTCACCAGTAACAAGCTCCGAGGAGCTGGGCTGTCTTGGTAATCCCAGGTTGACCCATGTCCAGGGAAGTGTGTCTCCAACTCATTAATGCTGTGTGGTGTTGGCGTGGCACATATAAGCAGTGCTCAGGACACTTGGGATGCAGGTTGGCCCTGTTCAGTTCCCAGTAAATGGCCTCCAGGAAGCAGGAAGGATGGAGGACTGGCTCATTGGTAATGTATTCGGCTGCGCTGTCATGCTGCCGAGAGAGTGTGTCTGCCCTCTTGTTCTTCTCTACCAGCCAGTAGGTGACGGTGAACACAAACTAGGAGAAGAAGAGTGACCACCGAGCCTGCCTCGAGTTAAGCTTCTTAGTGGTCTTGAGGTAATTGAGGTTCTTATTGTTCTTATGGCTCCCTCGAGCCAGTGCCTCCACTCCTCCATATACTGTATATATAATGTTTAGGTCACGGTGCGCAAGGAAGGGGAAGCCAAGCGAGTGGTGCAAGACATTTATGAACACGCAGACACGGACATGTACACCATGACGAACACACAAATTCAAATGCAAACACTGACAAAGAAGGGTTTAAACATGAGGGTGTGGGGAAAACGAGAGACATTTGAAACAGAAGGCAGGTTAACAAGGGGGTGTGTCAACAACACACACATAACACAACCACCAACAGACACACACACAGCGCACCGTACCGGGGCGCCTACAAAGGGGGCATACCATATGAATACCCAGAACACTATAATAGTTTATTCCAAATTTAACCAGATGACTGTCTGAATAATTGTTTTTGATGTCTCTCATTATTTTTTGTTTCTTTTCATTTTAATTGTACCTTGTTTGTATTATGCAGAATTACAGAGGGAAAAAATTAGTTGTTGGGGCCGAGGTCTAATTAAGGGGAACATTTATCATTACCTTGATGATTTAACAAGGTAATGGGTGCAAACACATAAAGAGGGGTGACTGGAATGTGCATGAGTACATACAGTATTTTGGTGCTTATTTGCCCCCTGTTGCAGAGTTTCAGGTGCCATAGACAGCAGTTATATATCCAGAATGTACATCCAGAAGCAATTGAATATTTGTATTCATAGATGTGCCTACAGGATTTGAGTTTTGCAATCACTGTTTAACATCGTATAGCACACTGGGCAATTACTGTGATATAGAGTGGGTGTTTCAGCCCAAGAGAGCTTGGGTTGGCTTGCATATTTAGAAATGTTTTGCTTGCAGTTAAATTTTCTTGTCTTTATAATATTTGTAAATTTGTGGCTGCCTTCAGGCCTTTTGAACTAGTCTGGCTGCACCCAGACATACTGCTAGACACACGCACACACAGCATCTTCCTTGTGTCACGATCCGACTCCTGAAGGGGCGTGACACAGGCGCAGGAGGACAGAGGGAGAACATTAACGAACGGGCGAACTGAAACGAAAGTAACGCGACAAGTGACGAGACAAACGGGAAGACTAAGGGGGCGGGACACAAAGGCAGGCGAACGAAGGGTTTATTTGCATACACACGAAACGGGAAACTACAAACACGAGGAAACCAGTATCATTAAATACACGAGACATAAGACACGTAACAGGGTAATGTAACCGATAAATTGAATTGTTAAACGGAATTGTTTAAAACGCTCGATAAATTCGTCAACCGCCACACAGTTTACTGAAACCATCCCAGATTTAACGACTTTAGCCTACTCGCCAACAGATCCAGAGGAGTTAGACAGTTTAACCGACTGCTTAGAGAATACTTGTAGATCAGCTCTAGATATAGTAGCTCCATTCAAACATAAAAAGGTCAGACTTAAAAAGCTCGCCCCCCTGGTACACCGACCAAACTCGTAATTTAAAACAAATAGCACGTAAATTAGAGCGAAACTGGCGCTCTACTAAGCTGGAAGTATTCCACTGTGCCTGGAAGGATAGCCTTATTGAATACAAAGGGGCACTTACTAAAGCACGGTCAACATACCTAGCCTCACTGATCGAAAAAAAAAATAAAAATAATCCTAGATTTCTTTTTAGTACTATTTCTAAACTTACAAAAAAATCAAACCAGCGCTGAACATCAGATTCCAGGGAACCTAACTAGTAATGTATTTATGGATTTCTTTGATAATAAAATAGAGAATATTAGACTAAATATAAATCCTTCTATAGGTAATTCATCTGGTTTGTCATCTGGATTGGCTGATATTGAACAAAATCTAGCATTAGAAGAAAAGCTTGAAGCTTTTCATCCACTCCCACAACTAGAATTGGAGAAAATAATTTCATCGTTAAATTCTACTACTTGCACATTAGACTCGATTCCCTCTAAATTACTCAAAGAGGTTTTACCAGTTGTAATCGAACCTCTTTTAAATATAGTTAACTCATCCATCACAATGGGTCACATGCCCAGATCCTGTAAACTAGCAGTCATTAAACCCTGATCAAGAAACCAAATCTTGATCCTAATGTACTATCTAGCTACAGACCCATCTCGAACCTATCATTTATATCTAAGATCATAGAAAAAGCTGTGGCCAAACAGTTATGCTTATATCTGCACAGCAACCACATATTTGAAAAAATTCCAATCTGGATTTAGGCCCCACCACAGCACTGAAACAGCACTAGTTAAAGTAACAAATGATCTCCTTCTTGCCTCTGATCAAGGTTATGTATCTCTATTAGTGCTTCTTGATCTTAGTGCAGCCTTCGACACAATAGATCACAAGATCCTGCTAGAAAGGTTAGAAAACTGGGTTGGACTCTCGGTACAGCCCTGTCATGGTTTAATTCTTACTTAACCAATCGCTATCAGTTTGTAGAGCTCGATAATATTCCTCCAAACACTCAGAAGTGAAATATGGAGTCCCGCAAGGCTCCATCCTAGGACCACTATTATTTACATTATATATGTTACCATTAGGAATAGTTATAAATAAACATGGTGTCAACTTTCACTGCTATGCAGATGACACCCAACTTTATATATCAGCCAAACCTGATGACAAATCCAGATTAGGAAAAAATCGAGGCCTGCGTAAGTGATATTAAATGTTGGATGTCGCTAAACTTCCTCCACCTTAATGGTGACAAAACGGAGGTTCTCCTTCTGGGCCCAAAGGCCACAAGACAGAAAATACCAGATCTAATGTTAAATCTTGCAGATTACCCCATTACTCCTGGCTCGGTAGCCAAAAATCTCGGCGTCTTATTCGACTCTGACCTATCATTTGATAAATACATAGATAATACTACCAGGATAGCTTTTCTACATCTCCGTAACATTGCCAAGTTAAGAAATGCATTATCCCAGCATGATGCAGAAAAACTAGTACACGCCTTTGTTAGCTCCAGATTAGATTATTGTAACTCGTTACTGTCAGGATGTTCAAATAGGAATATAAATAAACTTCAGGTAGTTCAAAATGCCGCAGCCAGAGTTCTAACTAGAACTAGGAAATTTGAACATATCAGCCCAGTCTTATCGGCCCTGCACTGGCTCCCCAGTAAAATTCCGTATTGATTTTAAAATTATTCTATTGACTTATAAAGCACTGCATGGACTTGCTCCTGACTACCTCCAAGAGCTTATCTCTTATTATGAACCCCCCGCGACCACTACGATCCCAAGGTGCTGGCCTCTTATTAGTTCCATCAATTAATAAAGTAACAGCAGGGGAAGAGCCTTTTCTTATAAGGCCCCCCCAACTATGGAATAGTCTTCCAGAATGTGTCCGGGACTCTGGCACAGTCTCAATCTTTAAGTCTAGGTTGAAAACTTACTTGTTTGATCTAGCATTTGGTAATTAATGTGCCCCTTTAGATAAGGTAACAGATCCAGGGGTTCATGGGCAAAGGGTTTTTATGGCAAACTGGGGCGCTGGTGCTGTCATCCTATCACTGCACGCGGTCACTCAAGTTTGTCGACGGTGTAGTGGATGGATGCCAGTGTCTCAGGATGCTCCCAAGTCTGTGTTACCTTCTGGTTCTGCCCTTTAGCTAGGCTGTAATAATTTAATTGCCGGAGTCGCTGCCACACTCAAGAAATGTTTACATTTACTTTGTCTAACATGTTCCATATAGAACTAATTGCCCCTCTTCTTCCCAATGGCTGCCCGAAATACCGGGACAAGGAAAGACGAGCCTTTCCCGTTACCCACCCCATACAAGCATCTAGGAGATGGTCTGGCTTGCCAGTGGATGTGCCGATGCCGTGGTCGGATGTGCCATTATCGCAAGAGGACGCGCTGATGCCAACCACCACCTGAGGCTCATCGACTCTGAAGGGACTGTGACTACTCGGCCTGGAATATATCTGGACTATACATGACCTGTGAATGTGGACATTGCTAGCGGGCCGCCCAATGGAGGATGGGTTCCCTTTTGAGTCTTGGTCCTCCCAAGGTTTCTTCCTAAATTCCTGCCATCTTAGGGAGTTTTTCCTTGCCACTGTCGCCTTTGGCTTGCTCATTAGGGATCTGGACCCACGCAATTTGTAAAGCTGCTTTGTGACAACATGTGTTGTAAAAAGCGCTATATAAATAAAATTGAATTGAATTGAATTGAATAAACACATAGACATACGCAGGCGAATGAACATAAACTAATAGCAACTAAACAGACAGGCGAACCATGAACGAACAACTAACCACGAACTAAGAAGGCTAAACATACAAGAGTACAGGATCAGAACAAACCGGAACTTATACATACATAAACCATGAGCGGGGGAACACAACCCAAAAACAGGGAAACAGAACAGCAATATATAACACAGGGAAGACCGAGTAGAATAACACTAGACACGACTACAGAAAACACTATAACGGGAAAACCTAATAGTAACATGAAACCTAGAAACACAACACAAACCAGGAGGCCAGGGAACAAACTCAAACACAGAAACAAAGCTACCAGACAAAACAGAACAAACTTGAGAGCGAGGAGAAAACGCACGTGAAACATGGACCATGACATTCACATACACATTAACCCACAAGTGACAAGAGACATACAGGGAGTATAAATACAAACCAACAACGAGAGACAGCTGGGAATGATCAGGGCAGGGCGTGACAAACAGAAGGGTAACCATAGAAACAGGGCGGGACCAGAGGACGACACAGAAACAGGGACGGAGGGCGGAGCCAACCCTTACACCTTGTTATTAATTCTCTGATTATTGATTGCCTTCACCTGTCCCAGGCATGTTTATTAGTTTATTGTTCATGTTTATCATGAATGGTCCGATTTTAACCTGTCAATTTCTTTCATACACTTACATTAAAAAGGCATGCAGTGCATGGGATGCTGAGAATTGAGAGATCAAAATTGAGGTGGCTTTGAATTAAATATCTGGGAAGGAAAAAGACAAAGGTAGTGTAGCGGATATACTGATAATTATGAGTTATGAAACGGGGCACCACCCTGATAATTCAGGGAAATATTTAATTGATAACTGTAATAGATGAAATAATGATATATCAGTCTCATTACCGAAGGTTTGAATTCTAAATCCGCGCAGTGACCTAATACCATCGAACAAATTATTTATTTACCACCATAACCAGGTTAATGAATCAATGTTCACATTTATTGAATGATTAACAATGGAAAGATTACAGGGAATAACACGTGAAAGGTTTGGCTCAGTAATGTAACTGTCTAACCTTAAAACTACTAATCTAAACCAAAAGAAGAGTAACAAACAAATTATACCTATTATTTGATTGAGTGGGTAGTATGGCTAACGGAGTATTTAATGGTACGAGAAGGGTACGAAAAGAAAGAAGAAGGGTACGAAACTCCAGACAGAGACTAAAGAAGCGGCTTAAATCTCTTAAATTAAGCCTAAGAGCGATATTTAAGAGCTAGTAGAGAATCTAGATAACATGTTATTATCAGTGTCTTACTTTGCCGTAGAGACGCGTTCGTGTACGGTCAGCTGCGAGACGACGATTTAAATCGTAGCGCTAATGAGAGCGTGGTTCTCGTTGGTAGCCGGCGCTTAGACGACGCAGTCACGTGATGTTGCTCAAGCTTCTTGGGAGTCGTGAAGAATAGAGAGTTGCAATAGCTTGTGATCGCATGTGCGGTTAAGAACTTTTTCATTCATTCATTCTCCATACCGCTTATTCCCACTAGTCGGGGTCACGGGGGGGCTGGAGCCAATCCCAGCATCTCCGGGCGAAGGCAGGGTACACCATGGGCAGGTCACCAGTCCACCACATAAACCTATGGGCAATCTAGAGTGACCAACCAACCTAACATGCATGTCTTTGGACTGTGGGAGGAAACCAGAGTACCCGGAGAAAACCCACACAGGCACAGGGAGAACATGCAAACTCCACGCAGAGCAGCCCAGACCGAGAATCAAACCCAGACCGCCTTGCTGTGAGGCGACAGTGCTAACCACCACACCACCATGCCGCCTCGGTTAAGAACTTGACAAAACTTAAACAAAGACGAAGACGGGACGAACTGGACTCAAAACGAACTAACTTTCTGACTCCAGACAAACCCTTTTTAACAGGTCTTTTGGGGCGTGATCGTATTATAATTATTGGTTAACTATACGGTTAACCACTGGGCATTGATCACTGAATATTCATTAGCTCTGTCTGGAGAGGGGATTCTCTTTGAGGGGGAGAAAGAGATAGAGAGAGAGGAACCCCGATCCGGTGGGGGCACGGTCCTCCACACAAAGAAATTCCTAGCTCCGGAAGGAATTGATTCGTGTTACTTGATCTAATTAAACATTACTTTGGTCCCTTGTCTTTCTAAGCATTGAGCCATTCCTCATTCTTGTTCTAGATGATAAATGACATATAATGTATTAGACAGACACGAATTTGATGTTACACGTGAACACGTGGAGATGAACACATCTGAAACAGTGGCGCGTGCGTTAATAACATGAGTAAGCGGGTGTTTAACATAACTCATTCTATGTTGATACTTAGTTATACATGAATCTAAAATAATACTACATTAGGATACAGGGGTATTTATATGTTTACAATAGTGAAACACACAGGAATATATAGATGGGCATGCATTTCAGATATTATGGTCCAATGATACTGGGACACGCATGTCTAACTAGTGAAACATACAAGAAAACATAGTGTCACGTTTAGCCCTCCTCCTCCTGTCGTTCGTGCTTGTTTTGTTTTGTTAGCCATGTGCGTCTTAGCCCCGCCTCGTGTTTTGTATTCCCTGCCCCTCGTTATTTCCCTTCAGCTGTCTTGCATTAATCCTGTCTATTTAAACCCTGTGTTATGTCTGGAATGTCGCCGGTTATTTTGTCTACAGCCTTGTTCGTGTACTCTGTCTCTACCCGTCGTCTCGTTGTTATATTACCTTATCTAAGTCCTCTGTAGTGTTCCTGCCGTAGCGTTTAGTTTTGCTTCTGTGTATCCTGTCTTCCCGTGTCTGCTTCGTGTTCTGCCTTTGTGTTATTATGGATGACTTTCTGGATAACTTGACCAATGCCTGCCTTTTCGACCCTGATTTTGGAATGCCCTTTTATAATAAATTTCGCTTCTCTCAGCAATTGTGTCCGCCTCTAAGGTCTGCGCCGCAAACGGCGATACACATAGATATGCATATGTTTATAGCGGTATAACCTAAAAATACCTGGATATGCATATTTAAGATATTAGGGCACACAAGAATACATAGGTACATGTATGAATGAGGGGTGATTATACAATGAAGGTGTTATGATGGCATCAATTACAGATGAGTGGCCTTGCATTTTATATCCGTCGCAGATCACTTAATGCCTGAATGTTAAAGGCAGAGTCCATGGTTTTCTTTTATTTCAGAGTCTTAAAGAGTTCGATGACATGGACACCGGAGTTTTGAGGATGAAAGAGTCTTTTCCTTAGCTGTAAGATAGGCGAGTTCGGTATCGTGGGAATTCTCCAGTCGCGTTGTCTCCTCTCGCTAGACGTTAGTCCAGTGTCCGCAGAGGATGCAAAGTTATAAGAATCTCAAAAATATCCATACCTTTGGTCAAGAATTTTAATCAGTAATGTCTAAGGGGTGGCCCCCTTTTGCTGAGGCCTTGGTTAAGTCAGATAAGACTGAGTGGTGTGATTTACAACTGAGGTCCATTCTGAGTTCAGGGCTCTAAAAGAAAGCCAGAACCCTAATTTGCATTCTGAGTGCCGTCTCTGTAGCACTCAAGAGATCAGATAAGGTTTATGTCTCTAGCTTCAAAGGATGAGACCATTGTGATGGTGTGAGCTGGCTCCGACTATATCCCTCCTCCCCTGGTTCTATGGTTACGCTTCTGTTTGTCACGCCCAGTCGTTATCGTCCTCAGCTGTCTCTTGTCTCTCGTCTCGTTGTGAGTAGTATTTATATTCCTTGTGTGTCTCTAGTCCCTCTAGTCCCGGTTATTGTGAATGTCAAGGTCCAAGTATTCCCGTGTTGTTACGTCTCTCTCTAGTTTGTTCTCCCTGTTCAGTCTGTTAGCTCCGGTTCAGTGTTCATGTATTTTCCTGGCATCTAGGTTTGTGTCTCGTTCCTATGTTTTGTTATGTTACTTGGTGTTTCTGTATTGCAGTGTCTTCTACAGTTGTGTCTAATGTTTAACTACCTGGTCTTCCCTGTGTTTGTGATTAAGTTTGTTTCTGTTTCCCTAAGTTCTCGATGTATCGCCTTGTTCGTGTTTCGTCTGTCGTTTGTTTTCGCAGTCGTCTATTCCGTGTGGTTTCTTAGTTCGTGTTAAGTATCTCATTCGTGGTTATCCTTTCTGTTTAGTTTATTCATTGTTGTTCTGTCGTCTTTGGTTCTCTTAGTAGTTGTGTTTTATTTGGTTATCGTTACGTTCTTATGTTATTAAATATATTCATTAATGTTCCCTCATGTTCGTGTAGTCTGCGCTTCATAGTATATGTAAATCTACTGCGTGCTCCTGCGCCTGCGTCACGCCCCGTCAGCAATAGGACCGTGACAGCAATACTTCACAATGAGACATTGCTAGAGTATGTATTAAATAGAGAGGGTAAAAGACGATGCACTGAATTTCTGGGAATTTCTATCAGAAAGATGGCAAAAGGCAAATACTGCTTGGGGTGGTGTGACGGGCAAGGAGTGCGAACTAAAAGGAAGCTGTCACGATCTGCCCTGCTCCCCCTGTCATTTCGTGTCTGTTTGTTTTGTTAGCCATGTGCTTCTTAGTCCCGCCTTGTGTTTTGTATCCCTGCCCCTCGTTATCCTAATCAGGTGTCTCTTATTAGTTCTGTTCTATTTAAACCCTGTGTTTGGTCTGGTATGTTGCTGGTTGTTTTGTCCATGTCCTGGTAGACTCTGTGGTTTGTAGTTTTGGTATTTGCCTCTGTATTCTCCTTTGTGTAGTGTGTTTGCTCACCCCTTTTATGTTCGTGTTCTGTTCCTGTTAGTTAGTTCTTGTTAAATATGTCATTGCGTGTTGGTTACGTTTCTATGTCGGACTCCCTTGATGTTTTGACCCATGCCCGGTTATACGACTCTGATTTTGGATTGCCCACTAATCTCGCTCTCCTCAGCATTTGTGTCCGTCCTCGTATCCTCCGCCGCTCCCGGCGTTACAGAAGCGATCACGCCAAGTCTCAGGGAAATAGAATGGTTTAATGAATAAAGTGCACAAACCAAAAACCTGTGAACTGTTCCAAATTAAGGAAACAAAATAACCAGCAGTCAACTGGTACGAAGACAAGACATATATAGACAGACAAACGACCGTCAGGTGAAGGGGTTAATAGGCCCCGCCCACCTGAAGGATGCACACAATGCAACAACAACAGGACAACTGCCGCTGTGACGGAGGGGACCGGTAGGGGGAGCCTCCCGTACCGTGACAGGTGGCTTATGGCTCAGCCTCTTATGAGTGTTGCGTCCTCGCATGAGTTTGTAATGTGACAGATTGATGTGGTGACTTTAAACGGCCGTGCGTGTGGAAATTAGGGAGGTGTGAAGTGTACTGTATTTTAGTGGGAGCAGGCTCCCTGGGCTAATCTTGGAGAAAATGCAAGCTATTTACCTGAACCCCCTCCTTACTTTGAGCATGAGTGTGTGGTGCTTGCTCTTGCGTCTAAATTGGAGCTTACCAGATTACCAAAAGAAATAGCATTATTACAGCAGCTACATAAACTATAGATTTATTAATGTATGGTGTAGGGCTTGTTGCCAGGCCTTTGATTTGTACCCATATCGTTGTACACAAATGCCTGCGGTCTTCATACAGTCTGGAATGGCTTTTTGTTGGGTACAGGATGGACTTACTGCAGACAAAATCAATTAAAAATAACTTGTAAAGATATTGGATAAAAACAAGTAACAGTAATATGTAACGCCGAAGGCGTCAAGGAGCGAAATGGCTGTGAGAAGAGCGAGATTTATTAAAGGGTCATAGAAACAGGCATTGGTCAAGTCCAAAAGGGAGTCCGAGACATTAACATAACCGATACATAAAGACATATTTGAACACAAAGAACAAACCAGCACAAACTGTAAAGGACACTGAAGCAATACAAAAAACCAGGATCAAAAACGGGGCTGTACGAAGAAACAATGATCAGTAACACAAAAGACCAAAAACTGGGTTTAAATAGACAACACATGATATCAATAACGAGAGGGCTGGGTTACAAAACATGATGATGGACTATGAGTGCACATGGTTTAATAAACAAAACATACAAGATTGACAGCTGGAGGAGGAGCTATCCATGACATAATACACATCAGAATTTAACCATATCTGTTGCTGACAATTAAAGCACAATTTATTACTACTATTATTATTAATTCCTCTGTTGTAACACCTGACACTACAACCTCATGTATCATAATTGTAATACTGAGCGAGCATGAAGCGGACAGGTGCTGAGAAGAGCGATATTTATTTAAGGCAAATCCGTGATCACAGTCATTTAAACAGTCCAGGGTAAATACACAGACTAACAAGGAAACAAACTTGACACAGGTGCAAACCATGAAGGACAGAGAACTAAATGTTTTTTTGCAAAAAAATAAGAATGTTTACATATTACAATACAGATCCTATTACAATACAGATCCTATTTCAAATTAAATTAATTAATTTAAAACAATTCCATTAATGTCACACTCTCTTCACCTTGAATGCATACATCTGAGGCATGCCACATATAAAATGTGGTCCTGAGTAGATCTCTCCCTCTGTGAATGTTACATAGAATTCTTTACATCCTGCCAAAATGTGACCAACTCCTGTGGGGAACCTAGGATGGTGGTAATCACTCTGACAAAATTACTGCGTTGATAGTTGCCATTAAAATAAGCCTTAAACTGGGATGGGTCAGGTGGGTTTGAAGGTGAGATACCTAGCTGTTTTAGGCACACACCTATGTACGCATCCTCTATGTTAAATGGCTTTATATCTTTTGATACAGCAACAATCTTCTCCGGGAGGTCATTGGAGAAGACATAACCCATCCCCAGCAAGTAAGTAGGGTAGAATTCTTCAGCATATGATTCTTCTGACACATACCACTTGGAGTTCTTGTCCCTGACGACGGGACGGTTCCACATAACCATGCCAGTTATGTACTTTTCTTTAGGTGTGTTGGGGTCTAGCAGCACAGTCATCAGATTTTCCAGGTTAAGGAACATGTCCGAGTCAACCTTCATGGCATAGTTTGACTGAGGGCAGTGTGTGGCCAGCCAGTGCATGATCACCATGGTCTTTATTGTCAAGTTCATGTATGTGTCCATGAAGTTGCTCTGGATAAGGTCATGGTGTTGCTGGCTTTCCAGCAATAGTTGCTCCTGCAGCTTCTCAGCTTGTTCTCCACCAGGTAGACCTAGCATAAACAGGACCTTCACAACTTTGCCCTGCACCACACTCTCATTACCCCAGGTGCTACGTATGGCATCTCTGGCCTGTACCTGCTGAGGAGCCACAGGCACCATGAGAGTCAGAAAGGGCTCCAACTGCTCACACATCTCCGGTTCATCCAGGATGTAATGGTAGTTGTGTGGGTAAGCTTCATGGTAATGTGTATCTTCCACCTGAGTAACATTTGTAACATCCTGTGCAGTCCTCGTAGTGACTTCTACTTCTGTTGTATTGGTCATCCACTGATTGTGATTAGGCAGAGATGTTGTACTGAGTAGTGTTTTATTGTTAATATCAGTTCTCATGTAATAAGAATGGATTTGATTGGTGATGTTCCTGAGCCATATTCTGGAGTGACCAAGGGAGATGTTAGACATGTAGAGGCTGACCAAGGCAGCGAAGGTTAGGGACACCAAGAATATGAAGATGGTCTTAAACTGTAACCTGCCAGGGTTGATGATGGCCATCTTCTGAGCCAGACTACAAGAAACAGAATAAGATGTGAAAATCAATCTTGTTTCTTGGAGTAAAATCTTTTTTTGATTTAATTTGCTCTCAATAACAAGGGGGAACAATCAACAAGTGCAGACGGGTGAACAAAGGGTAGGCTAACAACAGAGCAACATAATAAATACAACAAACACACGTGGTGGACCGAACCACAACATACAGGAGTGTGGAGGGAATGTGCTGTTCCGTGACACCACTGTAACTGACTTGGACCTTGAATGAGATGTTCATATGTGGAAAAGGCTTTATGTACTTGATTGGATTTTGCAATTACTCACACATTGGCCTATATTTAAACTCAGATAGTTCACCACTCACAGTGCTCTACATACCGGTATAAATCAGTCATGCCTAATTACAATTGAACACAATTGAACAAAGCCTATAAAGATAGAAGAAACAAAGATGGTAAGAAAAACACCCTCAAAGTTGACCTGGATGATAGAACTGGGGTCTACTTCCTCCTGGAAACCTACAATCTGCTTCAGTAACAGTTCAAACCCATTGCATATGTGGCAGGTTCTACTGCCAGTAACACTGGGCTGCTCCTTTACTGATGTCTTCAACTTAGGAGAAGCTTGTTATTTTACCCACTTATCCAGGAGACCCTTAAAAATTAAGAATCCAGTGCCCATTTGATGGCTAAAGCTTTCATACTAATGATACTGAGCATTCACATATACTGTATGTAACAATATGGAGCACACAACAGCAAAATATCTCTAGTGTTGAATTAACCTAAATATTCTATATTACAGCAGCAAAAAATAAGTCTTACCCCAGTGGGGTTTAACATCTAGAGTGTCCATTCACCTGGTATTATATGAACACTTCTAAGAGTTAAGAGTCATTTTGACACAGCTAGGCATACCATGTTCACCCACAACCATTCAAAAACCCATCATTGCATTTGTGGTCATGGAGCTCTTTCTCCATGATGGAGAGGCACCCTGCAGAGAAATATTGTGTACAGCATGGTTGTAATGCACAGTGAAGGATAGGTGAAGACAAATGCTGAGACAGAACTAACGGGAAAACAATACACTATGAATATGCTAACAGAACCCAAAGGCTCAATACAAACAAAGACAAGCCACGAGACAGCAAACACAGAGCTTCAATACAGAGCCTTCAAAGGAATCAAACAAGAAACAGGTGAAACTCATGAAAGAAGAGGAAAGTCAAACAAAAGGTGTAACAAGTAAACAAAAACCAGGAAGTGTCTTTTGTGTCACTTGCAATGTGACAAACAATGACGATGTCATATCCACAGTGACAGAAGTGCTGGTATTCAAGAAGAGCACCAAGAGTGATGCTGGAGAATTTGTAAGTACTGTGGAAGACAATACCAGCAAATGTTTTGGAGGGCGTGAAAATGAACGTCTGCTTCTCCTGTATCGGCGTTTGAAATCCATGTCACCGGCATGGCTGGCACATATCAATATAGAATGTTAGTCAAAAGCAATTGCTTAAATGTTGTTTCTTGTATAATCACTGACGCACACCAAAGCATGCAATAAAACAGGACTTGTACTGTATTTTAAACTGTATTATAAACTGTATAAATTGTGTTTTGCAGCCTGCATAACAGCCTCAGACTGTCACGGTGATGCCATGCGTCAGTTACCACCATTCAGTGGTGAACAAGTGGATTTGTGTTTTCTTGCTGTGTTTGTCTGTCAATTGTTCAGTTTAGTCTACATCTCCCTCAGATGGTATGCATTAGTCATCAGTAGCCACACCTCTTGGCGGTTATTATGTGATCATGTTAAGCCCTGTTATGTTTTGTGTCCATTGTCTGCCGATATGTTGCATGGCTACTTTTGTTCGTATTAGTCATCATCTACATTCATCTACATTCGTTTTCATTAAACAATTCAGTTGTAGACCTGTGCTTTTGCTTCCTTCTTTTTCTCTTCTGCATGTTCTTTACCCGTGATAAATATATTTTTTAGTTAAAAAGTTTAATAATGGATGCTACACTGATTCTTTCATTCTGCTAGAGAGAACATTTTTAAGATTTTTCACTAAAATACTAAATCAAGAATCAGTTATCCTAACATTAACACACTAACATTGCACAATCACGAAAATATACTATCTGTGTGTTCACACCACGTATAGAATACAGAACACATTTGCTTATGCTGGTCTCTGTGTGACAAGGTTTACATTCCAACCAAATATCTTACAAACGTGGCTGCAAAACTGGATTTTCACAAAAAGGATTAAACACCGCACCTGTTGAAAAAAGCACACTGTTCCCATGCAGCACATACCAAAGTCCCTAGCAAACATGCTGGTTTTAGCCATACACGCCAGATAATTACATTGAAAAATATAAATCCCTTCAAACAAAAATAGAATCCAAACAGAAGGAGGACAGATTCCTTCCAATCAACAAAGACAATTTTCTTTAACTTGTGCCATTCTCTCTCAACCAGTCACAAAATGTATTTTAGATGTTCGGTGTAGAGCTATTTCTTATTTCTGATTGGCTCTTTTAGTCATATAAAAGTGCAGACTGCATTAGGCAACTCAGGAGAGTAGTCCACGTCTAATCTGCAAACAGGAAAAGTAGCTTTTACAAGTTTACACTGCTAAAATGGGTGATTCATTGCTTGATATTTCTTACTTTTGATATTGTCTTTTGTGGTTAGTCGTTAGCTATTAACGGCCAATCTCTACATATATATTTAGATATGTTGTGTGTCTCCCTTTCTGAGTAAAACCAGAATGATTTTGGATTATATATTAAAATTAGTTTCTCTGAATACTATTCCCCTTTCCCTTATTTCCAATTTTGCATATCTCTACATCTCTTATACAATACAATACACTGCACAAGTTTTGTTCACCCGACAACCATTTATTTAAAGTAAAGTGGATTTAATAAATGTAATTTTTGCAACTATGACTTTTCATTATTCTCAACTTTGCAGTAAGTTCTTTTAACATGATAAATATAATTTTCTCAATTTACTTTACTGAGTAGGCCTAAGTAACAGATTAACCAATATTTTTTCAAACAGTGATCTAATCAATTAAATTGAGTTGTAATCTGTCAGCTCAAAAATGAGAAATACATTTGTTGGGTATGATCTCAAACATTTTTATTTAACAAACTCAAAAAGAAACCCAGTACGTGAGCAATATTACCTCAGAACTGTTTTCTCACAGAGAACTTTTTAAATTCTTGAAAAAAATATGTCTGAATAAAAAAAGTCACAGGTCTGGCAAACCGCTTGTTCACACAGAAACGCAAATAGATAACTCTTATTAACTTTGATGTTAGCTTATCACCACACAGGCCAATATGCCACTTCAGTTTAAAATACAGTAAACCCTCGTTTACAGAACCACCCGCGATAACCGAAAATCCGCGAAGTAGAAACGGTATATTTATTTAAGTATTTATACACTATATTAAAGCTGTGCATGTATTGTACCTTTACACTTACTTTACTGTACTGTAAAATATTTTGAATTCCTGATAAACGTAGGTACTGTACATATAACTTGCGAGACGTTTGGGTGGCATGGCAGGGGTTGAATTAACTGCAGTATTCAACGAGAAAACCACAAAACAAAATCACAACACCGCAGACAAAAAACTTTCGACGCGCGATCAAACGATGCCCCACGTGAAACGGCCGAGCGAAAGCACAGAAGGCGCGCAGACCCAGAGATGAGGAAGCTGCGCACAGACGGAAAGTAAACAACGTGGTGGTGGATCAAGATCTTAGAAACATCTTGCATGAATTAAAAACTGATCAGCCCTAATGCTTAATTTTTTCTGAAAATGTTTTAAATGGTAACAAAAACATTGTTGCTGTCAGTAATTCAAAAATCAAATTTATCATATGTTATCTTATGACAAGCATAGGCATACACAAGCATAACAAAATAGACAAGGTGAGCTGTTTTTAGACCCATCCAGATTTTTCAACGTTTTTGTGTGAAAGACATCTGGTCACTAATTTCTTATTGAAGTTGTATGTTTATTACGATATCTACAATGGGCTTGATGATATATATTGGGTATACTGTGGTGCTATGCGTAGCATAGTAAACTTACGACAAAGCCAACAAACAAATGCAGTGCAATGCAAAATGGCAAGGTGACATAAGGTGAGACTAAGTATGTCTAAAGGCTGCTTTCTTACATTAAAGTTGACAGTTTACTGGATGAAACAAGTTTAATGAATGAAAGTGATATAAATCCAAATATTCTAGTCAGGCAAAGCTCTAGAACCCATTATACTACAATATTCTGACTGAAACCTAAAATATGAATTTATATTACCTATTAAACTAATGAATAATTCCCCACTAATCGATGCTTAAAATAAGGTGAATGAATAATGATTCATATCTAGATATTTAAATCTAGATATTTATTCTCTTAACACTCATGTGTTGAGTCTATTATAATAAACATTTATTATAACATCAACCATTTACAAAGGATTTTGAACAAGCCAAAGAACAGATATTTTAGCTCACCTTAGCTGGCTGCCTGTGCTTAAGGCTCCCTGTGTCCCTGTGCGTGGGTGGGAGGACAAAGACAGACATGCAGAGAGATACGAGACGTCTGTAGGTGTGCACTAGGTCACAGGATCCCAAGACTCACTCTGAGATGAGTGCTTTGGGAATGACATTCTGTGGAATTCCAGAATTATGGGTTTGCCCTAACATTTTACCTGGTTCAGGTGTCTGTTAGGAAGGGGAGGAGCTAGGTGTCTGTGATGGCAAAGAGGTGTGTGCTGTTCACCAGGTACACACAAACTTATGCAAGCAACCACTCAGGCAATAATGGATTAATAATTTACAGCCTAGACTAAGAGATTAAGAAGTTTTATAATTTAATATAATAATTACACTGATGGCAGTTATCAGTTTCTATTTTGCAAAAACATGGACAATTTTGTGTAGAATTATTACTTGCAGTACTTTAATATTTAATCACCTCATGCGGCAGCACATAGAGCAAGGTCTAAAGGAATTGGCTGCAGCTTTGCCCAAACCTTCTGATTTCCTCGACTACCAGCAAACAAACACTTCAGTCACATCAAGAAATGTAGAACCAGTTAGAACAAACACCTGTAGACACAAACCTCATGGGATCAACCTGATCTGGGTATCCTGGCTACGTAGTGTCAATTTAAACAGATGCATGTGTTGTGTTTTGTTGTTTTTTTTGGGAGAGAGGGTGATGACAATGTGTATGGACTGTCCAACTGTGTGTTTGTGCTCTTTGTGTATATTAATCTTATGATCTGCATCAAGTTATTTTTTATATAAAAGGCAGTTTCTGAATGTGTAAACACCTGGGATATCACCTTACACACGGGTTCAAGATTACCCAGGAGGTGCAGTGGGAGACGTTCTTTTGTGAACGGCAAGGTTCCTTTGTCATTATCAGCGTTACCTGTCTCACAGTGCTAACACTGGGAGCTCTAATTTCGTGGTTGTGCTGGGCCGTTAAAAGCCTTTCACTACTGCTGTAATGTGCACACGCATTTAATCTTATACACAGAAGTAAATCTGCTAGTGAGTTGGTTGGAGTGGCAGAACCGGAGGTGTGCATGTACCCTCCCTCCTTCCATCCAGCATAACACTCATTATGCCCCCCATGCTGCTGTCTCTCCAGCAAGACAGCCAAACGACACGTGGCAACAGCAGCCATTACTTGCACACACACATACACACACACCTTCCTTGGGGACAATAAAACACACCTCTGCTTTTAACATATGCCACCTTTTATTAGACCTCCTCGGTCCTCGTCAGAATCGCCTTTATCAAAGTTAGCATCTCCGCTAAGCTCCACGGCACCACCTCAGGGAGCTGGGCATCTTGAAACGTATAGAAACAGACAGCATGCTCAGCACTAGAACATGATGCCGTCTGGGAAATATACATGTGGACATAAAAGGCGTATTAACTTCCGTTCTTATATATAGATACCGTACAAAACATTAGGGAGGCCTGCCTTTCTGGTGTACCTAAGCAGTTGCCATATGACTTACAACCAACTGCAGGGTTTTATAACATGTATTTTGGCATCATGGTTGTAGTCACAAGTTAGCTGACTGATTTCAGCGTTTTCCTGTGCAACTAGTTATTAGTCTCTTTAACGGACCTGTCTTTGACAACAACCCAGAATTCTTACTAGAACTAAAAACATAAAGACTAAAGCACTGCAAAAGCAAAGGTTGACAGATGATTCTTAAGATTCTTGAACTTGGCTTTGTGTGTTTTTGTGTGTGTGTGTGTGTGTATTTATTTGTGTGTATGCATCTGGTGTTGGTCTTTGTCTTTTGCAAAGTTCTGTGACAGGGCTTTAATATGTGTACATTGCCTTACGACACACTGCTTTGTCAGTGACAAAACCACACAGAATGTGCAGCAGGTAGGCTTGTGATAAATATATTTACACTTCAGTGAAAGAAAGCAGTTTGATTAATCTACTAATCTAAGACCAGCAGGTTTAATCGACTACTAATCTAAATCCAGCAGGTTTATTGACCTACTAATCAAAATCCAGCGGGTTTATTAATCTAAGCAAAGCATTCCAGTGACTGCAAGGCTAAGTCCCCATAACCCATACACATGTAACGTATGCATTCACAAGTGCAAGCGTATTTTTTTTTAATACTGCCTGTATACAAAGTGCAAGATATGTCGCAATCAGTCAGCTAACTCCTGAGAATTACCATGGTCTGTCTGCAGTAAACTCACACTAAAAGGCACTTGGTACTGGTCAGTGACAGATAATAACAGAGGTAATGGCAGGCAACCCACTGTCAACAAGGTCAAATAAAGGTTTTAAATAAAGTATTTTGGTGATGGCTATAATAGTATGGAGTAAGAGCACTGTCAAAAAAAACATGCGCATACTCAGCAAAACACATACGTGAATACATTTGTTGTACACAAATGTCTGTATTTACATTCACATACAGAATAAGCCATGCATAAAAACATTATGTTGGTGGGTTAGAAAGATGGCTTGATGCAACCAGCGAATCGAAAGATGGAGCTCAAAAAATCAGGTACAGCATCGAGTTAAATTCACAATTTCCTCGTCTAAGCTTTAAATTGTTTTAAGTTGAAAACTGGACAGCTTAAATTCTTTCCTCGTCTAAGCTGAGTTGAAAACTGACTGGGCTGGCGGCACATGCGCATTGTGAATCAATTGGTCTTGAACTCGATGCATTTCGGCTGTGACCCAAATGACGTATTTTTGACAGTCGTTTCTCATCTTTCGATTCGTATTCATAACTAAGAGGTTGTACCTGTAAAAATTCAAGTCGTATGCACAAGTTGTAGATTTTGAAGTTGTATTCTAACAAAACACACAGTGTTACAACATAATGTTTTTATGCATGGCTTATTCTGTATGTGAATGTATAAATACAGACATTTGTGTACAACAAATGTATTTACATACGTGTTTTGCTGAGTATGCGCACGTTTTTTTTGACAGTGCTCTTACTCCATATAATAGGCCATAGTCCACAGAGTTTACACACACAGCTCTTACACTGTTTAACATCCTTATACAGAGTGACATAATTACATTTGAAACATTTGAAATTTGAAGTTTTTCATGCAGAGATTAAGTAAAGAATCAGCTCTGCAGGCTGCAGAGTGGGCTGGGGATATGAGACCAGCGAGCTCCTCGACACTGAGCGTGTCTCGTCAGAACACCTATACAAAACCCTCTCGCTTAAACAAAGGGATAAACATACATATAAGAGCAGAGAGCAAAAAAAAGACATTCTGACACCTATTACAGTTTGTGAGATTTGCACACATAATCTCACTGAGACTGTGTGTCTCAGTCCTCTGTCAATTCTTCAGAACCACCCTGGAGAACAAAATGCTTATGACGCCATAGCTTCCATTCATCATCTGTGAATCACCCAGCTCCAAGTGTGAGAAGGTGGGCAACGCCCATCACTGCACTGCAGGCCACAAGGGCCAAGCCAGAGTCCTCCATCAGTGAGGCTCTGTTAAGGCCACCTTATAGTGGTGCTCCAGCGTGCTAGAAGCTAAGCACTGTCTACTGCACGCTGCCTTCTTGTGGAATGGAGAACAGAAGAACCCTCTGTCTCAAAACACATATTGTAGAAAAACGTGTAAAACGTGCCACTTGCTGATATTGACTCTGCCTGAATCCCAGCTGTTGTTTGTAGGTCGGACAGAAGGTTCTCGAGGATGGGTTTGGATTTTTACAGCCCGCCAGCATGGCGCATATGGGTTGTTGTGACGTTATCTATAGGTGAGGCACACGCACACATTGGTAGAACATGGCCTCTGATCTCTCTATCCTGATCTGCGCTCTCCCTATCTCCAACCAGCAGTAACGTGTTGTTTTATCTCTGCCCTGTCAAACCGCCCAGCGGCACATTAAAACTACACCTGCTGATCTGTTTGCCAGCTGGACTTGAATGAAAAGCGTATGAATTCCACAGAATTTTTTCTTAATGTGTATCCGTGCTGTCTGTTTGGCTACTGTGTCTTTGACGCTAATGTGGTGACTCAAAGTTTAGTTCTGGGAACTAAAGTACATAAAGTAAATTCAAAGGAGAATGGCAAACTTTGGTTTGTTTAAGGGCGTAGATGTGTATTGAATAACCATTTAATGTAATGATGTTATTGTAATTGAGAGTTGTAAGAGATGTAAGAGTCTAGTTATTTAGTCATGGTCAGTGAAACACTTTGCCACCCCCCACCACCCCCCCAACCACACATTCTCCTGCATTGCTATTAGCCGTTAGGCCTCGTCCTTTCAAAATATGCTGCAGCTAAATCAAAATACGACTCAAAGTGTCTCTAAACTGTACATTTCTCCGATTAAGTTGAATAAAGTTGTTTCTCTTCAAAGCCACCTGGCAGTATACATTTTCATGAAGCAAATTTAAAAGGTTTAGATGAAGAAAACATTTTTCTCCAGAAAATTATTCAGAAAAAAAGTTCGACTTTAAATTTATAGTGTGCTACAAACAAACCTCCACGTGATTGACAGCTGATCAATGACCGAGTTCAGCTGACCACAGCTGGGTTCAGCATCATCATGCCTGGTGGGACGAACACCCAGGACAGAGTCGCTCGGCTTGCTTCTCTTTCTTCGTCATCCTCCTCCTCCTCCTCCTCCTCATCGTCATCATCACCACCTTTACCCCTCTGCTGAGCCCCTAGTGTGAGGGAGGGAAGTACAAATGGTTCAAGGAAGTGTGTCTTGCCCAGGCCCAGAGGCCCACCTCGGTGGCTCAGCACGGCTCCCACCCCTGGAAGTGTAGAGGCCATGGAGAGATCCAGCGGAGGGGCAGCAAGGGCCATCAGAGGTCCGCTAAAAGCATGGAGGGCGTGAGCTCTCAGGAGGGCCAGCGTCGCTCCCGGCAGCACCAGACGAGCCCTTCCTGAGTCAGGCGGGCTCGAAAGATCCGGTTCTGTGCCTTCACCTTCTCCCAGCCTCACTCCCCCACCAGGGTGGCCCCATGGCAGGAGAGGCTCCGCCCCAGGCGATGGGGGCGCCTCCTGGGCGACGGCATGGCCATGGGCCTTGATGTGCTTGCGGAGAGAGCTGGGGTCCGTGTAGCGCTTGGGGCAGCCGGCCATCTTGCAGGAGTAGGGCCTGTCCTCGTAGTGCGTGCGCGTGTGCTTGAAGCGGTCGCTGGAGTTGGAGTAGCGCTTCCCACAGCCTGCGTACGGACACGCGTAAGGCTTCTCTCCTGGGGAGGGGGCATTGAAACATTGTAGACAAGCCTGCTAAACCTGTCTGTGGGAGAAACAGATGGTGTGTGTGTGTGTGTGTGTGTGTCTGTGTGTGTCTGTGTCACCTGTGTGAGAGCGAGTGTGGATTTTGAGGTTTTCCAGACGAGAGAAACTCTTGCTGCAAATGGGACACTGGTGAGGTTTCTCGTTGGTATGTGTACGAATATGAATCAGCATCTTGTACCTGCACAGGTAAGCCATGTGTTACCACCCTGGACACACACATGAATAAGCACCCAAATGTAAACACACACACGTAGTACAAACACACCAGTTCTGTGTTTCTTTCTGTCTGTTTGAGCTTCCACTGAGTGATCAAAAGGCCCTGCCTTTAGCCATCTTTCCATATGAACAAATACTACAAACAGCACACTTTACTACAACAATTACTGTATACTGGAACTGTACTACAAATGGGCCATATGGACCATAGTTCTATGGACCATAGTTGTATTACAGTTGTGGTATAGTTCCAGTATCGTGAGCGAGATCAGATAGTGCTTGTGTAAGAGAAGTGGGTTAAAAAGGTCAGACACTGCATGTCTGAGTGAGATGTTTCTAACACACTTCTCTTACACATGCAGCATCTGATCTTTCTAACCTGCTTCTCCAGTTGGGTCAGTGTTTATGTGTAAGAGCTGGGAACAACCTGGCATTGAAGCCGCGTCCTTTACGCGAGCATCCCTCCCAGTGGCAGCAGTACCCAGACCTCCTCTCTGGCTTTACGTGGAACTCAGTCACATGATCCACCAGGTCCTGCAAGCACTCGAACAGCAGGTGGCACTAAAGAGTAGGGAGTGGAGGGGTGGAGGGGGCGTAGGAAGTGGGGGGAGGGGAGATGGCTCTACAGTCACAAAATAAAATGTCCATTTAACAACTCTGCGCTAATCTTGGGTCAGTTTTGTTGCTTTAAAGGGACAGTTCAGCTAAAAACGCCAGTGTGTATGTCTATATATTTCTTTACATCAGGATTTTTTTCTTTTTATTTTCTGTTTTACAGTACAGTACCGGATTCCAAAAAAGTTGGGACACTAAACAAATTGTGAATAAAAACTGAATGCAATGATGTGGAGATGGCAAATGTCAATATCTTATTCGTAATAGAACATAGATGACAGATCAAAAGTTTAAACTGAGAGAATGTATCAATTTAAGGGAAAAATGTGTTGTTTTAAAATTTCATGCCGTCAACAAATCCCCAAAAACTTGGGACAAGGCCATTTTTACCACTGTGTGGCATCCCCCCTTCTTCTTACAACACTCAACAGACGTCTGGGGACAGAGGAGACCAGTTTCTCAAGTTTAGAAATAGTAATGCTCTCCCATTCATGTCTAATACAGGCCTCTAACTGTCTTGGGCCTTCTTTATCGCACCTTCCTCTTTATGATGCGCCAAATGTTCTCTATAGGTGAAAGATCTGGACTGCAGGCTGGCCATTTCAGTACCCAGATCCTTCTCCTACGTAGCCATGATGTTGTGATTGCTGCAGATTGTGGCCTGGCATTATCTTGTTGAAAAATGCAGAGTCTTCCCTGAAAGAGATGACATCTAGATGGGAGCATATGTTGTTCTAGAACCTGAACATAGTTCTCTGCATTAATGGTGCCTTTCCAGACATGCAAGCTGCCCATGCCACAAGCACTCATACAAGAGTTAGAGTTAATTGGTCTTCCAGCTGTTCATTATATGCTCAATTTCCTTTTTCCAGCCACTTATTGCTACTTGTCCCAACTTTTTTGGGATTTATTGACACTGTGAAATTTTGAATCAACATATTTTTCCTTTAAAATGTTACATGTACTCAGTTTAACCTTTTGATCTGTGATTTGTGTTCAATTCTGGATAAAATATTAGATGTTGGCACCTCCACATCATTGCATTCAGTTTTTATTCACAATTTGTTTAGTGTCCCAACTTTTTTGGAATCCGGTTTGTATTACTGGTTACATAAATCCAGGGGTCTGCAACATGATCCATAGCCTGTTCACATATTTCCATTCCAACAAACAGTTTTATTTACATTTAGTGATTTAAATTTAACCACAGTTCTATAGCCCCTGATATCCAGGCTCTAGTGTGTCTGAGGATGAGACGCATGAGCTGGGTATCCCTGACAACCTCTAGACCAATCAATCTGCTCACCTTAAGCCAGCGACAGGCAAGCTGTTCATCTCCCGGTTCAGGAGACTCCCGTCTCTCCTGACGCTGACCAATTAGCATAGAGCGATGAAGACTACCTCGGGAATTGATTGGCAGGAAAAACTGAAAACTTGGTGGAGAAGAAGCTCCATCCTCCAGGTAACCGATGGTGTCTGAATTCTGTGTGTAAACAAAATATGTGCATGGTTATTATTTCAAATAGTACAGTATATCTTTGACCACTTAGGAAGTAGTCCTTGTCTAAGAGCACATTGTAGGTCCAGGAAATTGTGTTTTTGTCCTGCCCTTGTTGGTGACGGTATGTAACTCACCATGGCCAGAGGTGGTGCTAGAGGACTGCAGCTAGAGTGGGAGTGCTGAGGGGAGGGAGGAGAGGAAGAGGGAGACACACACAGGTCCAGCTTTGAGGAAGGGGGATAGTCCAGAATATCTTTACCTGCAGACACACAGGAGACAACCACAAAATATTCTCTCTCTCCCTCCCCCTAATAGCCCTGGTACAGTAATCAATTATGTGCTATACCATGATACTCAGTGTGTACAGTATTCTTATCATGAGCACTTGAAAAATCATCATCATCACTATCCATTTAGAAAGCACCTGTCTAAGAGGCCTAAGGAAAACATTTCCAAAGAGGTCAAACACAAATATGTCAATAACAAAGCTATTATTTTCTTCTTCTTTTGATTATCGGTCATATTTGTTGTCATAAACTCAGGAGTACAGACACAGATGGTGTGTGTGTGTGTGTGTGTGTGTGTGTGTGTGTGTGTCTGTGTGTGAGTGTGTCTGTGTGTGTGTGTGTGTGTGTGTGTGTGTGTGAGTATGTGTGTGTGTGTGCGTGTGTGCACTGACCAGTGTCAGAGTCGTGCGTCAGGCATAGTATCTGGGTTCGGGCAAATCGCAGTGGGGCACAAATAGATGTCCTGAGTGCCCTGTCACTTGATGAGATCTTCAAGTCCAGTGGTTCGTCCAATGAGAGCATGGCTATGTGTCAAGGCAAACCCTCCTAAGCAGCAGAGCCAATAAGAGATCATAAGAGCAAACAGGAAATCTCTCTCTCCTTCTCTCGGTCACGCACACACATGCACGCAAAATGTTCTCCTTCTCTCATAGGCTTGCATAGGCTTTGTTGCACGCAAACAGCTGGAAAAAGACATTCTAAATTTACTCCAGCAACTGTAAGTCATTTACATTTCTTTCTGCTAGACAAGCAACCCCCCTCTCCACACACACACACACACAGAGTTACATACTCCATCATGCATGCACGTAGTCCTGATGAAGTACAGTTGTGTGGGCATATTGCCTGTATCCACAGTGTGGCTGTATGTGTGTGTGTGTGAGAGACTGTAGGACACTGAGTGTACTGGCCCTGAGCAGCTCCTGGTCTATTCTACACGTTCTCTAGCACAAACCTCTAGTGCTCTAGTGTTTTTTTTGTTTTGTGCCTGTTTGCTCTCCCTGAGCTGCACTAGTTCCTTTCCCATCCGTATCATATGACCCTCTTATTAAATAGCACTTCACACACACTGCAGGTTTTTGGTTGAGGTTTTCTCTGTTTCAGAGGAAACTCCCCTAAGTTCAGGAACGCAGACAGTTGGCTCACGCTGGCCCGCCCTGGTAAGAAAAACTTTCACTCTCACATTCTCTCTCTCTCTTTCTGTTCTCAATGTCACGCGTTCTCTGCATGCTCCCCCACTGTAGAAAGTGTCTCCCTCTTTAGTTCTCTGTTTCTCCTCCCTTTTTATTCTTTATTTTTCACTGGTTATTTTCCTCTTTTCTTGCATCCCTCTTTTTTATGCTACAACCTAATCCACAACCACACCCTGCACCCCCACCACACACACACACACCCTGAAGTGATTGATTCTTTAGTGTTCACCCCAGAGAAAACTTCTACACTTCTACACAACTCTACACTCCTCTCAAATGTCAACTCGAACATTACTGAGACACAGTGCCCCCCACCCCAAGATTTTATAGTGAGCCTATAGCTTTGTATCTCTTCCCCTAATCCTACCAATGGAAAAAGGCCATATGAAATTTAAATACCATACACTGATATACAGTACCTGACAGCTCAGAAAGAAAAGCTCTTCCCATGGCCTTATGGTTCCCTCTCCATCTCTCCCACTGTCTCTCCCTCTCTCTCCCTGTCTCTCTCCCTCTTTCCCACTGTCTGTCTTCCTCTCTCCCAGTCTCTCCCTCTTTCCCACTGTCTTCCTCTCTCCCAGTCTCTCTCTCTCCCACTGGTTCTGTCCCTCTCTCTCCCACTGTCTCTCTTCCTTTCTCTCCCAAGTCTCTCTCCTTCTCCTAGTGTCTCCATCTCTTTCTCACTGTCTCTCGTCCTTCATTCTTGCTCTCCTTCTCTCTTCCTCCTACTAACAAACATTTCTCCTAATATTCTGATGAGCAACCTTTACTCAGACTCATAACATATGCACGCTTCACACTTGAAGGTGAATTCTATTCAAATGGAGTAGCACAGACACACAAACACACACAGTCACACATATACACACACACACCGTAACAGGATGAGGGGCTGAACACAAAACAGAGCCGACTAATGAGCCACTGATGAGAAAGAAACAATAACTTCCTGAAGAGAGATGAAACCACACCCCTCCTTCCTCCCCCTCTTTTCCCTCATTCTCTCTTTTAGTTTTTGGTTGTTTCAAGAGGCTTTTCAGGAATGGCCATCACCACCTACCGTATTTCGAAGGACCATGAAAGTGATGGTAAATTAAAGGTGTACTCCATGACTTATGAACAATTAATTGGTGGTTCTACCACTAGACTAGTATATATGTAAATGTGGAGCTTGCTTTACATGAAAGAACCAACATTTCCTTAAAGACTTATCTTAAAGATACCTTAAAACTGGTATAAACAACTTCAAATGATTGCCCCACAATCATTACACTGCCAGTGTCAATGTAGATATTCTGTAGATATTCGGAATGGCTTTTAAAAGTAATAGAAGGAGATGGGAAATGGAATGTGTTTGATAATTACAGCCCATTTCTGGTTTGGATAAGGAAACCGGGCGAAAAACCAAGCTGATTTTATAACGCAGACACGTTGTATCGCATTAACATATCCAGTAGCCACTGGTACTGGAACTATCTCCCAGTTCATGTCATGGTCTTTCTTTAAAAACATCATGTGAAAACATCTATTAAATTCATGAGACTTTGCAAAATCCTACAGCTCTACTCCAAAGACCTTTTTTATTTTTTGAACCACTGAGCTGAAACAAATCACTTTTGCAGTTCTGTGTATGTGTATTCGAAGACACGCCGATTACCTTTTTTGCACTGGATTGGGTTGAAATGGGTATTGAACATCCAATAAACTCTATAGATAATTTGCCACATGTACTAATGTACATATTTGTTGGTGAATGCAATCACAGTATATAGCAATCACATTAATAAACATAAATAATTTTTACCCAAGTTACTGTAATATGTATTAACTTCCTTAAACAACAATTAACGTCTTCAAACAACCCCAATCCCTGACTCACCTTGCCTATGCCGATCAGTCTCAGCTGAATATTAATCATTCTCACCTGTTCCTCACTGATTACATCCCTATGTAAACCTGGCTTCCCTTTGATCTCATTATCAAGTACTGTTTGACTTCCAGAAAAGTTCCTGATTTCCCCAGGTTCATGCCTGTTTCTTGTTGACCTGGTTTGTTGTTCAAGATGCTCTGAAGCAGCGTTCAGATACTTTTGTTCAATCTCTTCCTGTTTCTTTCCTGTTTGTGGCCCGTACTATACACCTTGCTCCTGGATCCCATCCTATCAGTCAAAATGTTTGTTGTCAATATACAAAAGAATTAAAGATGTCATATTACTCCATCATTCAGTCATTTTAGGAAGTTAGAAACTAGTAGCAGCATTAGAAAACAATAAAACAAATCTGAGCTACTGTTTCCTGAAAGATGTTTGATCTGATCACCAAATGGCTTGCTACATACTCGTTTTTTTTTTTATTAAAGATTCTTTGTTTGGGTAAAAACTTTGCTTGAGCAACACATATTTACGTGAATTCATCTTCTAAATTATCCATAGGGATTCTTTGGTGTTTGGTACAAATTTCAGCCCAAACCAGTGACAAATAGATAATTGGCGTGTTTCAGAATACACACACAAAGAATTTCACATACATTTTCACATGATTTTTCTTTTCAAGAAAATCCATGGCATGAAATGGGAGGTTTAGGTCAGCTGGATTGGAGTGACCTGAAAGACTGGGTATTGCTGAGATGTGTGACATTTGTATGTATGTATCTCATGTTTACATGCTGTTTACAGAGGGAACAGTTCCACAAGTGTTCCAGCATGGCTGACCACTCATAAGCCGGTTTTCATTCCTCTCGAAGCACTAGTGATGCGTGCAGATTCAGTAAGAGGAACCTTGGTCAGTTTACATGCAGCTGAGTACATGCTGAAGCTTCATATCGCACCACAGCTCAACCGTGGTTGTGTTAGCATGATGAACTACACCGCTCAATCACTTCACACCTCTCTCCTGCTTCCTGCCTGATCTTTTTCAGTCTCTGCTCCAAATCCCTGCACACCACCCAGTCTCTGCGTGCACCCACATACATATATGGACGCTTTAGCGTGCAGTAGATCCTCTCCATTTGTTTTCAGTGTGCTTTTGTGTGTGGACGAGAAATGCAGGCGAACGGGCCAAGCTAATAAACAATAACAAAAACCAGCTGCAGGCGCAATGTGCCATGAGAGAGAGAGAGAGACAGATAGATAGGGAAAGACAGATAAAGACAGAGAAACAGAGACAGAGCGAAAGACAAACAGAAAGAGACAGACATAAAGAGAGAGAGACATAAACAGAGAGAAAGAGAGAGACAGACATAAAGAGAGACAGAGAGAAAGACAGAGAGGAAGATAGACACAAAGAGAAAAAGTGAGACAGAGAAAGACTAAATCAAAGACAGACACAGAGAGAGTCCGATGGAGAGAGACAGACTGTGAGAGAGAGACATGGAGAAAGAATAAGATGGAGAGAGAGCAAAATTCAACCATAAGCAAAATTCGCAGCATCTTGTTTCAGCCTAAGAACCAGTAATTCACCCCCCACCACCCACCCACTGCTGGTCAGTGCTGTTTTTTTACTTTCTTTTATTATTGTCCTACATATATTCCCCTTTCCTGGTTTTGTTAATTTGCAGCTTACAATATTCTTGCCAGTAAACATTGCTGAATTGAGAGAGAAGTAGAGATAGAGACGGGGGGTGGGGGGGACAGAGACACAGGGAGAAATAGAGAGATGGGGAGTCTTTTGTGTTTTTGTAATCCAAGAGGTAAACTAATATTCTGTAGGTAGCCTCTGTTATTACACTGTCTGTCCCAGACACACTCCTTTGCTCAGAACGCCCCCCCATCCCCTCAGGTTATATTTTCCATTCCCTTTCTTTCTCCTTACGCTGAGAGGGAGAGAAGTGTTCAGGGAGGAATTCTCTGCATGTTTGTTTTGGAAATACATTGCTCTGTGGGGACCACAATGTGAAAGAGTTTGTGTGTGTGAGTGTGAGAGAGAGAGAGAGAGAGAGAGAGAAAGAGAAAGACAGACAGAGAGACTAAGACATGGGAGCTAAGCGGCCGACGTTGGTTAACGTTTTACAAGAATAGAATGTCTGGTTTCATCTCTCATCCATGTCATCGCCCCCCCCAACTGAGAATTTTTACAAAACCAAACTCAACGACCTTCCCAACATTGCTGGCACAATGCTGAGTTGAGTTGCATTCAGACGTACCAGAGGCTACATACACACAGTCATATATATAATACAAACATTTCTTCTTTTCCATTTCCCTCGGTATCGTTTTTCAGAAACTAGCAGTGGTATTACAATTAGTTGCATCATGATAGCTTTTCAGTTTGGCTTTTGCGCTACCACGGAACTAAACCCCCCCAGCTCATTTTCCATAGCCTATCAGAGGAAGACGTGTTGCTAAGGAACCAGCTCCTCTTATGACACTGAATATTACCTGAGAAGGACGACGAATAAACAAAATCATTAATCAGTTAATTTAACACAAAGTAAAATATGTCATCTTGACAACACCTTCAGGGACGGTCTCTGCTTGAGAATTGAAAATCTGTTTAAATATAACCGCGAACGCGCCCGAAGTACGTTACACCTGTAGCTTTTCTCACGTGACCGCAGCACCATGGAATTGGGACAATTTATATTACCTGGACGTCCACAGAAAATATAGAAATATGACATGCATATAAACGACAACAGTATGATCAGGTTTCATTCTACGCCACCACCACCCCCCCTCTCTCTCACGCACATCCAAAATAAAAAGACCGGGACGTGTTCGTTTTTTTTTCTTCCTAACGCAATGTTGAGAGTCAGTTCCTCACGAAATACGCGCGCCCTGTTCCTATGCGGCCATCCATCAGGATGGTTACTGTAAAGCATGTACCAGATCTGTCTGTACATTTGTAGTGGGGCTTAACTGGCCTGAGATTTACCTTTGAGGATGGCTAGTCAGTCGGGCTACGTGACCGCTGCGCTTCTCCGCCAGGGGCTCGAGACGTGCTGTCTCTCACTTGGAAGAGAATTGGCTATCAGACGTTTCCTTCTGTAGGTTATACAAAAAAATAAAATAAAATGAAAACACTCCAGTGTCGGAAAACGAAAGGATAAACAGTATAAATAAAGTCTTGTCGACGAGCTCCTCTTTATTCAAAGTCTTCTAGTACAGTTGCAGTCTTCGGGTGAACTTGTCTAGTTTTTAGCGTTATTTTGGCGTCACGGACAAATGACACATTAAGTTAAATCAAGCTTTATAAAGAAAAAAATATTTTCACTTTTGTTGCTTAACAATAATAGAGTAGCGTCGCTGGTGTACGACGCCTGTCAACTGTCTTCCTAGTGTGGAATCGTCTATCTTGGATGGCATTCCGAGAGAGTGCACAGAGGGAGAGGGGGCGAAGAATGGAATTATCTTGTTTTTCCTCCAGATGTGCTCTCTCTCTCTCTCTCTTTCTCTCTCCCCATCTCTCTCTCCCGCTCTCGAGTAGCGGTGGTCTGGCTCTTTTCGCTCCGCGTGCCTGTGTCGCCCTCCCGTGGCTGCGCCCCCGGACACGTGACTGGGCTGCGCGCGCTGAAGGACTACATGCAGCCACCCTGAGTACTCAACCCCTCACCGCTGAGAGCTGAGCCGTGTGGCTTCGACGTGAGCCCAATCTCCGTGTCCTGAACTTCTCTCCACGTAACCACAACAACGACAATTGCGTTGGCAAATTTCTTCACAGCAACTTTAAGGCATTTTTGCTTAACTTGTTTTCAGTGAGGATCTTCTCATTATTATTTTAAAGTATTTAATAACGGTTTTGTTTTATGACGGTAAAAATTGTCTCGTGTGCAAGAGTACCCCCTAGTGGTTATTCAATCCAGTGTGTCTTGATATTTAGCAATTGCTTACAAATAAAACTGTCTGTGAAATTGTCTATATTTCTTTACCACTTACTAATAAGTAATGAAAATATTCCTGATTGGGCATACTTAAAACAAGCTACAGTAAGAAAACACTCCAGGAAATGGTGAGCTAGCTGAACAGAGTTTTGGTTGTTACTCTACAGAGTTGTTGTTTGGTTGTTAACTACATTGCGGCAGCAGTAAGTGGTACAGAATTGCCACCCCTTCGGGAAACCTGCCAGTCGCTGATCCTTGGACTTGCCAGTAGACCACAGCTTCATGGCTGATAGTCACAGACAGGCCAGAGCCTGAAACTACAGCCCCTCCCTGCCTCCCTCTGACAGTAGCCACGCAGGTAGTTTGAATAGCTATTCATAGCTGTAACTTGGCAGAATGCTTGACAAAGCTTCAAAAATTCAAGTTTTGCCCCCTAAATTTATTATTTGGGCATTTTGTGTATAATTTAACAAATATAACTTATATGTAGACTTTCTTTTTAAAAAAAAAAATAATAATAAATAAATTAAAGTACTATTTATCCATTAACATAGGAGACTCGAGTCTCGAGTCTCATTCACTTATATGTACACATAATTAAAGCATTATAACAATTACTTATTGCTTAATAACATTGTACTCTAATTTGTGCACTGTGTCATGTCAACTGTAAAGCTACTCTCTGTAAAGCCATCTCTCTTTCTGACTCTCTGATTGGCCAAGACAGCTGCTGTCACTCATGATGGCTGACGTGTTTGCATCACCCTAAGTGCCCCCTGTCCTTCTCCCGGGGTATATATAGCCTGCTGTAGAACGTTGGCACCCCTGGCAGTCGAAATGAAGCTTCTACTCCCATTCTCTTGCCTGCTCACCCTACTGGCCCTCACCTCTCCGGGTAAGATTGTGTGTGTGTGTGTGTGTGTGTGCGTGCGTGCGTGAGCCTGTGTGCATGTGACAGATCGGCTGCTCGGATCCACTATTCAGTGACCACATCACATAACCTATACTTCAAAAGTGCTGAAGTGCTGATATGGAGTCTTTGCTTTAGTGTATGCAGTTCTATAAGCAAAAGGGAGTCGGCTTAATATGCACTGGCCCCATTAAAAATAAGAGGACAGAGGAGAGAAACAAGGAAACTTTGCAGAGAGGAGAGACAATCTGGGTAAGTTTGCAGTGAGGAGTGAGAAATCTGGCACTGCTAGGCTCTGACGCACTGGGCTCTCGGTGGTTGTGATTAGTTGAAGATGACAGCAGTGTAACAGCAGTGTAACAGATCTCCCTGTAGCCCTGCCTCACATACCCTCACACGCCCCAGATACAATGCTGTTGCCTCCGACCCTGACTCGGTAACAGCCGAGCGCCTGAGGACGTTTTCAGAGATGGGCGTCGGGGAAGCCCGGCTGCTAATCAGCTCAGTAATGGAGAGCAGGGTTTGCCGAAGCCTCGCCATGTCCTGTGGTGTGTTTTTTGTTGGTTTTCTGCTGGAGCCATGGGGGGGCCTTCATGGCACCCGTTAAGCTGGTTGTTTTTGCCTTTGGCTGGGCGTTGTCGGGGTCGGGTACTGCTGACAGTGGGACAGCTGGACGGTGGGGAAACAGGACTGAAGAGTCCTGCTCTTCTCCTACGCTCAACAGCCGGGCTCAGCGCTGCATGTCTGAGCCATTTACACTGATGTCATTTGTGGTCGGGTTCCTACACTGAGCTTTTTGCATTTCTGTTACACACACTGATAGATGTGTGCTTATGTGATGTGGGGAGTAAGTGGTGTACATATGTATGTAAGCGATAGGGTTCTTATAATCTTTCAGCATTCTGAAACAAAGAGAGACATTCACATACAAGATAAAAACTGGGTCAATTATAAACATTCTTTCACACACACAAACCAAAAAGAACAAGATGAACATACACACACACACATACAAGTGGGTGTCAGCTGCTATGAATTGTGACACCAGCTGATGGAAAGTGTGAACAAAATACACACATACACACATTCACACATACACACATATACACACAGTAGCGTAACCACACCAGATCTGCAAGGTTAATAAAAAGCACATTACGTATCCAGAAGATTAATGAAAGTGGCTTAATTGATGTTTGTCCTGTCACCAAGGGTATTTCCAACACATCACATTTGCCTCACATGGACTCCTGTAATCAGAGAGCTTGTGTTCTGTTGCCACATATCACCTTCCTTCACTTTAATCTTTGGCCTTTATAAACCAAAGATTCCCTTGACACTGAGCATCCCAGAACCAGGGGGATGACCTCAGGAATGATGACCTCAGGAAAGCTCACTCCTCACTGACCCTCACATAAAAAAGGTGAAAAAACTGTCCGGGTACTGCTGTCTTTTTACCACTGAGCACAGAGTGTGTACCTGTAATTTAATACTGTGCCATTACAATGCCGATTCATGTTTACATCAAACCGGGTCTCCAGTGTGTGGTTACAAAACTGTAGTCCACACTTCAACCAGCCACTATATCTACTACTCCACACCAGCCATCAGAGGAAACAGGGGTCTAATCAGCTGCCCAATAACAGTATAATTTCTCTCATTAGAAATAAAAGAAAACAAAGACGGATCCCAAATTAGCTAGAGTGTGCCAAGCCCTGATCCCTGTGTCACCATGCTGAGTGTTTTAGCCAGATTATCCTTGTTTGTCCTTGTACTAGTGCTCTCAGCTGCTCTCTCTCTCTGTCTCTGTCTCTCTCTCTCTCTTTCTCTGTCTGAAAGAAATTGTTACTCTGAAACCAGATTCTTTCTCCCAGACAATAGCGTGGCCATATCTCAAACATCCTCATACACACAAAACTACTCACTTTCCCCTTATTTGTCCGTCACACACACACGTGTACGCACGAGTATGTGCAGACGTATGCACGCACTCATCCCCCGCAGCTGCGGACACTTCTGCAGTCTCTGCATTTATTTCCGTCCTGCAGACCTTGTAGGGACATTCTTTATATGATCAGTGGGGGCGGGAGCCACTGAGCTGTCGCAAGGGCCTGTTTTAGTGGGGGCGGGGCCTGTAGGGGGCGGGGCCCCTTGTGTTTTCCTCTAGCATGCCACTCACCTCACTCCCAAGCTTGATTCTGCTTCTGCAGGAATGGATTTCGTACGTTTGTTTGGTTTCCTTGGTGCAATCTATCAGTATGTTCCAATGAACCACAAGATGGCGCTGGTCAGTGTCGTGCAAACAGCGTGAGGAAATTAAATACAATTAAATTAAATTAAGTCTTTTCTGCAAATTTATGGCATTTTCATGAAATTTGTTTTTTTATCTTCAAAATTACAATCAGTTACCTCAATAACAGTCTAAAACATGAAGTCTACGCATTCATTATAAAAACTTAAAAATAATGTGACTGAATCATACAACGTCTTTACACTTTTATTTAACTTGAGCAGATTGAACTCAACATGCTCAGGATTTCTGCTTTATTGACATTCATAAGATTTCCATTTTCATATTATCTGCTTTTATATTTATACAAAAATTAAAAAAAATAAAAATGTATACAGTTAATATAAAATACACTACTCAAGTTTACACACACACACAGTACTCCACAGTGACAGAATGCTCCTGGCTGCTCATCTCTTCCTAAAGTAACCCTAACCTCTTGGGTGAAGAGGGAGTCCTCGTTTAATGTCTCTGGGGAAGGGGAGGGGGGGGTCTTCCCTGATCCCTGACTGTATTAACTGTAATTTAATTTATCATCACTCCTGCCCTGTGGAAATATAACCCTGTGAGGGTTAACCTGCTCACCGGTACATGTGGCAGTCCTGTGTCCTACAGGGAAGATAAAAGCAAGGCCACTTTAACATGCTTCTGTGCTCTTTTTGGTCAGTGCAATATGGATTATGTGTCTTAAAGAGTGCAAAGCAGCTTGGATAAATCAAACTTAAACCTTTTCCCCTCCGATTGGTATGGTAATGAAAGTTTTTCATGTGTCCAATATTCATAATGACAGGCAAAAAGCTGCAGTAATCCTTTAAAGGTTCTCGCTAACCTATACCAGACAGTCGCTGCAGGAACCCGGCCCTTCCATCCAATCCCACGGCCTCGATGTAAAGCTTGTTCCAAAGCCCCTCCCCCACCAAAGACATCCATGCTTAATGTTTAGCCGACCCTTTTATAATTGGTTAATACAGCTGCCAATTACAGGGTTCGGTTGCAGACACCTTCTCTTTTCTGCTACTTTAACGATGGCTTGTGACGTTAAGGACACAAACGCATAGTTCAGTGCATTAGGTGAGGAGCTTAACCCAGGAGGATGTTTGTTTATTTTTCTGTGTTATTCTACAGTGCTCTTATGTGCAGTGCATACTAGATTAGTGTGCTATGCTGTGTAGTGTTCATAGCACAGTAGAGTAATGAGATGTGAAACACAGAGCTTGATTCTCATTAAAGTGAAGGCCTTCCCCTTCACCCAAAGGTATAGGTTTACTTTGAGAGCCAGAAGGGTTCATAATAGTGGAGTACTCTGTATGTGTGTGTCTGTGTTTGCACTCTCAGGAGCAGCCTTGGTAGTCTAAGGTGTAAGACTGTGAATACCAAGGGTGAGGCAGTCTCCTCTGAGCTATCAAAGAACTCAGTGCTGCCCTCTGCTGTTTATTCATTCTGGTGAAGCTTTAGTTTTATAATATAACATTATTATATGCAGTCAGTGAACTGGGGGGGTTCAAATATCCAATGATTAATGCATCTTTTCCTGGATTGTGAGAAACATCTCTGCATCTGTAGATGAAATTCTGGAGTAGCCACCTTGGTCACTTCGCTGTCACTGTGTTCTTGGGTAATAGTGCAGAGTTCAGCCCATGGATGTTATAGCTTGTTTTTACAGTTCTAGACAGATGGGCTCATATTCAATAATAATCAATAATAATCAATAATTTCAAACAAAATTGGATTGAATAAAAAGATATTTAGGAAATGTAAACCTACAGAACCATGACACACATACATGCGCATGCACTCTTACGCACACACACACAAGCACTGGCTGTTCTTTCTCACTGCTATTTTAGGAGCTGTTTCACACCAATGGCATTTGGTGCCCATGATGAAGCTCGTCATTAGCACTGACTCACCGAACCAGGCTGGCTCCTCACGCATGCTGGTCGCCATTAAAGCGTGTAGTGTTTTCGTTTCGCCTAAAGCCGCAGCTATGATTAGAGCCATCGTTAAAGCCATTAAAGGTCCTCCTCCGGTGTGTAACCACTGATCTAGTGGCCGTAACACCGTGTCTGTAGGAGAAATGGGGTGCACAAGGAGATGGTAATTTTGCCCATTAGCACAAAGCTGAATGGGCCAGTGTCACGTACAGGAACCCCCCCCCCCAACACAACACACACCCACACACACACACACACCATGTAAGACAGCTGCAGACCTCTTCTCCTGCTAATGTACAAATGCCTCAATTTATCACGTGGAATTTTTAAATCTGCTCTATGATTTCTATGCTTCAGTCTCTTTTTCGAATGCATCAACAAAATGGGAAGCTTACTTTAAGTTAGAGATACAGTTTCTAGACCTTCCTTGCACTATGGAGTAAACAAACTATTCAGAAGCGGCCGTTAATAACCACGCGGGGAAACCGGATCCAGTCAACTGAGATCAGACCTTGTCATCCCGACACACCTCTGACCTGGTCAGCCTGCCTCGTATGCCACTGTCCCTTGGACATGCTGTGCTAATGCAGCACACGCCTGCAATTCTGCCACATGCTTTTACATGTAGGCGTGGCACAGTGTGTGCACCACTGAGCGCATGTGCACATGTGAAGAACAGCCTTGCTTTTATGAACTATAAGAACCTTAAGAACTTACCATAACTAAGTAATAAGCCTGAGTTTTAAGAGCTTAGCTAATTTTTACAGTTAGTCATGCTTTAGTTTGTAGAACGGTTTGTAATTGGAGGTGTTACTTTCAAAGACAAATGCTTCCAGACCCAAAGGATCACTGGTTTAGCACCATGTTATGTCATGCGACAAAACTGTTCTGGCCTGGGCACCAGACATCTATTTTGATCTCAACCAGATACAAAGACGTCACTGACGCAATGCCAGTGGTCATGTGATGGTAACGGATTTGACATTGTCTTTCTGATAGCCTGATCTCTTTCCTGGAGTCCTTCTACCAGTGTTATGACATTGACATTTGGACTCTATGTAGAAGGTGGGAACGGTTGTATTAATTTCTCTAGAACTGTCTTCACTAATGTACAGAAATGTTTTTGGCTCATAAGAACATCAACTGACAAAATCACATAGCTGCTCAAAATGATACATCACTTCCAAATTCAGTGAACAAGGTGCATGTTTGATAGTAAGTAATAACTTTTCTAGAATAATTTAGTGAAGTGCAAATTTATTAATGTCCATTTTTTTCTCTAGATTCAGTAATTCGGGTGACGGTTTCTGCCTTAGTGACTAATGTCAGATTTAGCTGGTGTCATGTCTTTTCTTTCTTCAGTGACTATAGACCAAGTTCAGCAGCATCTTGCCATTTCTAGATTCAGTAAATAAAGTGCAGTTCACGTTAGTTAGTTTGCTGCCTTTTTTAGACTGAGTGACTATAGTGCAAGAAAAGAAAATGAACTTTTCTGAAATAACTTTTGAAAATGCTGATTAAAATGTTCGGCGACCTCTTGTCTTCTCCAGAGGCAGTGAGTGAGGTATCTGATGATGAGTCACTGGTGCGCCTGCAGCTGCGGTCAGAGGGTAACATGTTTCCCTGCTGTGACGGCACCAAGGAGGTCAGCCAGAGCTCCTCCAATGACACACCTGCACCTGAACGAGCAGTGTGCCCTCCCTGTACCTCCAGGCCCAAACTGGACAAACCCACCAGAGAGGAGACCACCACCAGCAAGGAAGAGGAGGAAGATGATGAGGGGGCTTCGATGGAAGCAGGTGAAAGACTGATTGAAGAGGGTTCTGACCCGGACAACGAACACCAGCAGGGGGCGCTCGAGGACAAGGATCAGGAGGAGTCGTTGGGGGACGAGGAAGAGAAAGGACAGTCCAAAGAGGAGATAGCTGATTCACACCTGGTGGAGGACACGTCTGAGGATGATGAGACGTTGGAAGAAGAAGCTGTCCAACAGGAGAACTTTCCTGGGGAGGAAGAGGAGGTGTCCCCACAAGAAGCAGAGTCAGTGAGCACCATAACTCCTCCTCCAGAGGAGGAACCTGTAGAAGAGGAGGCGACTGATGATGAACATGGAGAGGAGGACCGGCAAGAACAGGAGGTGGCAGGGGTCAAGGTAACAAACCCAGAGGAAGAGGCTGCAGTACCCACAGAGAGCACCAGTAACCCTGGGGAGTTAAAGTCTGGCGCGACCTCTGTAGGGGAGCCCCAGACTCCTTCACAGGCTGAAGTGTCAGAGGAGGAAGCAGCTGTTGAGGAAGCAGATATGACAGTAGAGGACATGAGGAGTGATAAGGCACAGCCAGCCGGAGAGGAAGCCCTGCCACAGAAATCAAGATCCAAAGCCTCAAGGAAAGGTACGCAGTTCAAACGATGGGATTCACTGGTTTTCAGTCATGCAAATCAAAGGGTTCTTTTCTGAATTCAAGCAGATAAACTCATTTAGAGTAAGATTTAATCTACTGTTCAGAATACAGTTTATAATCATATTGACTGGCAAGTAAACTCCACCTTGATATTCAGAGGAAAATTGAAAATAGAACCTTCAGAAGAAATAGAAATGAAACACCCATAATGAAACCCCTTACCCCAACCTGACTCCTTACCCTTAACCACTTATCACTAACCCCTTATCCCTAATCCTTTATCCCTAACCCTTTATCCCCTAACCCTTATCCCTTTACCCTAATCCCTTAAACCTTCTTAATAACCTTTTTTATCTTTTATTAATATATTGATTAAGAATTTTGAGTCTTCAGATCGTTGAATGACTCATAATTGACCTGCAATATTAACACAGCACTCAGTAACATCAGCAATGTTCAGTGATCACCCAGATTGTCTTACAGGAATCTGTGAGTTCTTGCACAGCAACCAGCAGTTTTGCAGTGTATTGTATGTGCCAATGAGACACATTTCAAATGAGACAAATTTCCTGTGAAGACCACAGCCAGAAGATTGTGTGTGTGTGTGTGTGTGTGTGTGTGTGTGTGTGTGTGTGTGTGTGTGTGTGTGTGTGTGTGTGTGTGTGTGTGCATGTGTGTGGTCAGAACAGTGCAGCCTCCGCTAAAAGAGACAGCCGTCCTATTCTCTGGGATCTCCGTGTTCTATAACCCGACACAGCAGGCACCTCAGGACCAGGCAGCCAGACAGAAATAGCACTGCAAAAATAGCACCAAAGACCTACCAGAGCCACAGCAGTGATGGAGACATAACACCAACCCTGACAGATGGGGAATTGACCGTCTCACAGTCACACGTCTCACACTCACACGTCTCACACTCCACACATGACTTCATTATTAGGCACACGGGCACGTTCTTCAGTAAATACTGTGAAGTGTTCATATTTGAAATGTTTGACACTAATATGAAGGCTTGTAGTTACAAGAGAGAGGAATGAGTTAACGAAGAGTCCCTGAAAGTCAGTGCTCTTAGATAGCAGGAGATCAGATGAGTTTACATAGTACAAACCACACAAACCACTAAATGCAAATCCTGTGTTTTTCACACCAAGAGCATCTGAAGAGCCTGGGTTTTGTTTGCCTGTGTGTGTGTGTGTGTGTGTGTGTGTGTGTGTGTGTGCCTGACCTGACGGTTTGGCTGACTGTACATGGAACTGAGCAGATGAGCATGTGAAACTCCAAGTTGGTGTGATGCCCAGGAAACTGATACCAGTGACATTGAGCAGAGTTACCTTGTTTCTGGCAGTAGAGAAAACGCCCTCAACGGGTCCTAAGATGAGGGACCGGTCTCATATTGATGACACACTACGCCTCACCACAGCTGAGCCTTCTGGGGAATTTTCAGGTTGGATATACACAATGCATACACGCACAATGCAGACACACGTCCTGCCACACATCCTGTGCTTCACAGTGGACAATACAACTTGGGGCTAAACATGTAATGAAGGCTCCCTCTGGAGTCTTGGTCCTCCCTCTGAAGTCTTGGTCCTCCCAAAGATTCTTCCTTAATTCTGCTCACAGCCATTGTCACTACTGGCTTGCTCATTAGGGATCTGGACCCAGACCCTTCTAAAGCAACTCTATGACACCACGTGTTGTAAACAGCGATACATAAATACATATAGACTTGATGTATTTACAAATACTTGACAAAAATGCCCAACAGTGACAGGACTGTAGGCAAAAAAAGTTTAAGCCTTAAACCAGTAGACGTGCTCCCATATGAGTGTGTTACAACACATCCCCAACATTGCCTGGGGTGTCCGTGTGTTACCATAACAGTTACACAAAGACACCGTAGCACTGTAGTCAAATTCAGTGGGCAGTGCTGGGACTGACACAGTGCCTCATAGCTCTGAATGTGTATCACAGAGTATCACTCTCTGTGTAACCGTCATCATAATCCAGCATGTCCTGTCAAACGAGGCAGAGCAGGTCACTGGGGTCTGAGAGCTCGAACAATACAACCCGTACACAACAGTATCTGTTCACTGCTCAGCTTTTGTGCTTTTGTGTCACGTTGCAACCTTTCTTTCTTTCTTTCTTTCTCATCTCTCTCTTTCTCACTCTTTTACTTTTACTTTACTCTTTACTCTTTACTCACTCTTTTCTCACTCTTTATAGTACATTATTGTCACAGCTTTTAATGCTTTTAGATGAGAATTATGATGGAGGCACAGTAACTCATTTCTCACTAATCTTCTCACTGTCACTCTTTCTCTCACTCTTTCTCTCTGTCTCACTCTCTTATTCCAGCCACCCTGAAGAAACTGCAGGAGATATATCACAAGGCCATTAAACCTATGGAGCAGGCATATAAATACACAGAGCTCAGACAGCATGACGTGTCAGGTGAGAAACCCCCAACCTTTACACCTGGCCCTACCCTACCCACAGTATCAGCCCAGATAGCATTACAACCCCAGATGGTGTTTAGGGCACAATGAGCATGGAGCCCATATCACTGTGTACTGATTTCTTGTGCTGGGCAAAGTCTGGAATCCTGTTTCTAAGTTCAGCCCCCACCCTTTCCACATATGCTTTAGGCAGAAGTATCGCCCTCTTGTGGCACTAGAGATGAATGACCATCTCCCTATGGGTTTTAGATGCAGAGATCACCTCCAAACCCATGGTTCTCTTCCTGGGGCCCTGGAGTGTAGGCAAGTCCACCATGATCAACTACCTGCTGGGCCTCCACAACACCCCACAAGAACTCTACACAGGTAACAGACTACACAGGTAACAGTCTACACAGGTAACTCCATACAGGTAACTCTACACAGGTAACAGACCAAACAGGTAACAGTCTACAGAGGTAATTCCATACAAGTAACTCCATACAGGTACTCTATTCTCATATCTACAGTACACAGGTAACACTACAGGTTGAATGTGTAAATGAAGCTTTATTTCTCCTCATGTGCACTGTTAAAGAGTGACAGAATGACATCACATAAATGACAGGCTGTCGGGACATCATTACAGTCCTATCACTTCCACTTATTGTAAACATTTTAAAGTGATGTAATAGTACAAGTTACCTAAATCTCTCTCTCTCTCTCACCCTTCTCCACCCTCACACCCCTTCCTCCTGCAGGGGCGGAGCCCACCACCTCTGAGTACACGGTGATCATGCACGGGGAGAAGATGCGCACCATCGAGGGCATCGTCATGGCGGCAGACAGCTCTCGCTCCTTCTCGCCCCTGGAGAAGTTTGGCCAGGGCTTCCTGGAGAAGCTGGTGGGCCTGGAGATGCCCCATGAGCTGCTAAAGCGCGTTACACTGGTGGACACGCCCGGCATCATAGAGAACCGCAAACAGCAGGAGAGAGGTGGTACACACACACACACACCCAGGCAAACAAATATTCAAGCAAAATAAACAATTACATCACACAATAATATTTTGCCATTGCCATTACAGTACACTGTTGACTTCCTCTACATCTTATGCTACAGTACATTGCAGTTACAGTTACTGATATGTATAATATATGCTAGTAAAGTATGAACCCGTCACACAAACCTGTCATATGCTGTGCTGCAGGCTACCCTTACAACGACGTGTGTCAGTGGTTCATCGACCGGGCTGACCTGATCTTCTTGGTCTTCGACCCCACCAAGCTGGACGTAGGCCTGGAACTAGAGATGCTCTTCAGGCAGATGAAGGGACGTGAATCCCAGATCCGCCTGATCCTGAACAAGGCCGACAGCCTGGCCATGCAGGAGCTGATGCGTGTCTATGGCGCCCTCTTCTGGAGCATGGCGCCACTGATCAATGTGACGGAACCACCCCGTGTCTACGTAAGCTCCTTCTGGCCACAGGACTATGTGGCCGACTCCAACCGACAGCTCTTTATGAAAGAGGAGATCTCCCTGTTGGAGGACCTCAACCAGGTGATCGAGAACCAGCTGGAGAACAAGATCGCCTTCATACGGCAGCACGCCATCCGTGTGCGCGTCCACGCGCTGCTGGTGGACCGCTACCTCCAGACGTATCACGAGAGGCTGGGCTGGTTCGGCGACCCAGACGAGGTGTTCCGAGAGATCGTCGCCGACCCTGACCACTTCTACATCTTCAAATCCGTCCTGGCAAAGACCAACGTGAGCAAGTTCGACCTGCCCCAGCCCGAGGCCTACCGCGACTTCTTCGGGGTCAACCCGCCGGGTGGCTTCAAGCTTCTGTCATCGCACTGTGGCTGGTCGCGCGGCTGCCTGCTGGAGAGGGTGGAGCGCGCCATCACGGAGGAGCTGCCCGCCCTCCTCGCCAGCCTCAACAAGGGGAAGGAGCCTGCAGAAGCAGGGACACCCGTCACCGAAGCCCCAAAAACAGAAGAGAAGCCCAAGAATCGCTGGCGGAGGCAGTGAAGGAGGCAGGGCATGGAAGGGGGCGGGGCATGGAAGGACGGAGAGGGAGGAGGAGAGTAACGTTCCTGTTTTCGGAGGCACAGAAGCTCCGTCCATACTGGACTCAGGGCAACAAGCCAGTGAATAAGTGAACAGGAGCCTGAGCGAGTGAGTGAGTGAGTGAATAGATAAATGGGTGGATGAATGGATGGATGGAGTGAATGAATGAATGAACAGAGGATAAGAGGGAATAAGAGAAAGAGAGGCTGCCCGGTGTTCCAGAGGATACAAAAATGAACCCAAGGAGAAATAAAACCATAAACAAGATCCACAGGAAATGGAAAACAGTTACAATATACAGCCCAGCGAACTCTGTCAGTTAGCTGCAGAACTGTTTATGACCTAGGGTTAGTGTCTCTCTACTGCTGCACATAACCGTTTTCCAGATGATCAAGATGGAAGCTGATTCTAGATCAGAGCTCTTAACTCAAAGTTGGACATGACGAATGTGTCCCGTGGTCTTTTGTTTCTTGTAGTTTTTTTCTTAACTTCTTCAATTTGCAAATTTTCTGTTTGTTTCTGTATCTTCCCAATGCATCAGGTTATTTTAATCTTAACAGTCTTCATTGTTGTTTGAAGGTTTTGAGCATGACAACCACAAGCTATTGAGCGGGCCCATTTTTACTTTGTATCTATCATAATTGTGACTCTGAGAACGTCTGCACATATTGCAGATACTGAAATATTTTTGGAGGGTTTAATTTTGAGGGCTCTGATGAATGTCTTTATTGCTGCATGTGAAATATAGTATTACACTAAAGCTGTTTTTTTCTGTACACTGCTTTAATTCTGTAACTGAAAAAAGTGGATGGTGGATGAATGGATACCCCTTTGTACGTTGGTCTTACAATAACGCTTTTTCCTCTTAGTTCACGTTTATTGTGTTAGAACCTTTTTGGGATCAAACGAAACCTCTAAAGAATTACATGAATTTATGAAAACATGGAGCGCCATTCAAACGGTGAAATGGCATTACTTGTCCACAAGGGGGCATCGTAAGGTATTTAAAGTTTTCGCAGTAACAAGGAAATGATGAAATACTCCTGATTCGTATGAAGTAGTTACATGTCTTGGAAAGTTATATTTTTAGAGCTCTCCGTATATTTTCTCTGTTTTTCTCACACACTTAGAGAAGGATACACACACTTGTATATATTGCAATTAGAGTAAAGGCTTAGATGATTCACGATTTAAACTTTCTAAGTGTTACCACAAACATATGAAACTTTATATATATATATATATATATATATATATATATATATATATATATATATATATATATATATATATAATTTTTCAATTCAGAATAAAAAAACGTGTGTCAACTCTTGTCAAGTCCTAACTAAAGGTGCAACATATGATTTTCGTAATAGAGGAAAGAAACGAGATACTTTACTCGCTGAACAGTACGATCCGATTTTTGTGCTTGTAAGTAACTGAGATGTCAAGAGTCAGGCCATTTAGGCCGGCCAACAAAAATCTGCAGGTCGCATCTGGTTAGCGCTGGACGTTCAGGGATTACCCCATGGGATTAAACCATGACTGCCCTTGGATTAGGCCAAATTCTAGGATTATTTTGCTATCACTCTAAAGTATCATGAATTTCTATATCGGTAAGTGTTCTCTGTGATGGACAGCAAATACACAGTCACACACAGTGCGATGAATATTTTCTTTATATCCCAGAGAAAGCATATGTATGTTTAGTTGAATTCTAAAACCATGTTATTTTAAGATATGAGAACCCTTTATGTTTACTCCCCTCGGTGCCTTTCAATCTAGGCTTTAAAATCTTTTTATAAAACTTGGAGGAGACCCAAAAATACGTATTTAGCTTTATGTTTTGGTTTTTAAATTAAGTCCAGATTCTACAAAATCACAGAGAGGAATACGACCACGAACAGGAACGAAGAGCGAGGGGCATAATTTACGGTGGAATATATTTACCCTTTTCTCTATATGCGTGCTCGCCGCCATTTGAAGTCTGACGTGCGCGCTCTCTCGGCCGCCTCGCCCCCTCCCCTCTATTTTAACACTGTAGCCAACTTGTCCGCCCCGCGTGCCACACCATCTCGTCGAGGCGAGATTTTCCAAGCGTGTTCAGAAGATGGTGGAGGAGACCACGGCGGCGTCGTCGTCTTCTGCGCCGGGATAAAGGCACCACCGACGCCGTCTAGACTCGTTAACGGTAGTCCCTCAACAGGCTCGTGCAGACGCGGTCAGGCAACAGGGAGGTAACCCTCGAGCGAACGGAAGAGGACGCAACACGGCAGCGGCAGCGGCAGCGGCAGCAGCACGCACCAGCTGGCACGAGCATGCCAACGAAAAAACCGGACTTGGCCAGACTATGAGGGTTTGTAAACAGAGGATATATCATATCTTACTGGCATTTTGCAGCATCTGGGCAGAGTATGGAGGGGAATACGAATGTCATTTTAATTTTTTTTTGCCTCCGCGTGGAATTTTAAGCCGATAGGGAGCGCGAGGGGAGGGCACGCAGTAATTCTGTACTGAACTCCACGAGCGAGCCGCCTGCTGCCGCCGCGATGAAGCGAACCACGGCCTGGGGAAACTTTCCATCCTGTAGAAACACCACGGAACACGTCTTTGGCGCTACCGTTTGTCATGTTGGGATACTCGGACTGAAATGATTTAAAACCGCGCGCAAATGTTTAATAATAGTAAGTGGAAAACAAAACCGTGAATACTTTTAACTCGTTGGAAGTTTGCCGGAGTGTTTGGGTCGATGTCAGACAGGCTGATATGTATCTGTTTTGTGAATGTTAGCTACCAGTGATATTTTTTTTGTCAGCCAGATGTGTTACGGCCGTCTTGGAGCTACACGCAACAGGGAATGTCGGTTTAGTTCTTATCTGCTTTAGTGCTTCAGTTTGGTTTTAGACATTAGTCATTGCACATCGCGCCGAAGTCTTCAAATTACAGTTTGAGTTGAGCCTTTTTGAAAGCAGGAATATTAACGGTTGATATCCGGAGTGGGAGTTCAGGAAAGGACGGGGCTCCTCCATGGGAATAGGCCCTCTTCTCCTGCTCGACGGGGCATAAGTGGCCAACGGCCTCTGGCGGTTAGCTTGGACAGGGACGAGGTGGTGGAAAGCAACCGTAATAACCATAATGTCTCGTTTTTACTTATCAGCAGGAATACAGTGTTACTGTTTAGCAGCGCTGTTATAAAGTAGTCGGATATATAATTAGAGAGTTTAAAAATGTCTGTTGAGAATTGACGTGTTTGTAATGGAAAAGAATACGAGTTTTTAAAAAACTTTTTTGACGATATTTTTCCAAGACTGGTGCCAGGTTGTTGTTTTTTTTCCTAAGAGATAGTCCTAAAATGAAACGGATGCACTCAGGCAGAGACAGAACGTGTATAACGAAAGTCTAGCAAAAATGTTATAGCTAATTTGTAAATATGAAAAGTGCAACACTTATTTCACCGCTGTGCTGCTTCCTCTACACATGGAAAGGGAATGTGGATTCTAACATATCAAACTACTGGAGAGGGGCTCAAGGGAACGACGCTGACTGATTTAAACGCAGTCCGTTTTGGAGTTAAGACTTATCTGTCCGGACCCGTGCTCTAATTTATTCTCGATGGTATGGATTAACGATCGATGTTGCCTTGAGACCGAGTCAAAACGATGCGTTGTCGTACGAAGGCCAAAGCGGATGAAAGCGTTTCAGCCTTGGCAGAGCGCAGGGGGCAAAAGTACACGCCGCTGCTTCAGCGCCGCCGAACATGATGGGATCCGAACGCTGACGTAATCCGGGCCTGGATTATTAACTGCTCAAGAGTCCGAGTCGGTCCATCATAACGCACAGGGCACTAAGAGCACGGAAATACGTCTGTTCTGGGCTGGATTTAGGGCAGCTCAGACCAACTGCTTTTCTTTTTTTTTTTTTTCTTTTTTTTCTGTACTTTTTTTTTTCAATCTCATTTAAGACCTTTATCTGTGAGGTGGCCCTCTTTGAGCAAATAGCTGATATGTGATAGCCTAATTAGAATTGTACACTGTGCACTTGTTGTCATGGCGTTGCCAAGCCAGCAGCAACCATTCCGGAACTCTGAGGTCAGCTGCGATGGAGGCGAGGCGACTGTCTCTGTTACTGACACCCGCCCGCAGTGTCACGCCTGCCTGGAGAGCGGGAGCGTGAGTGGGCAGGGCGCCGTGGGCTGCTCCAAGCCCTGCAAATACAGCATCTTCTCCAGCTGCAGCTCGGCGGATTCAGGGCCACGGCGGCCGGTGCTGACCAGCCTGCGTGTGCAGCGGGAGATACCGCCACTGTTTGAGAGGTCGGCCGGCCAGTGCTGGGACCCCAAGTTCGACTCGCCGACCCTGGAGGAGGCGTGCAGGGAGCGGTGCTTTCCGCAGACGCAGAGACGCTTCCGCTACGTGCTCCTCTACCTGACGGCCGCCACGCTATTCTGGGGCATCTACTTTGGAGCAAACAACGCCCGCTGCGATCCAGCGAGCTTCCTGCTGCCGACGGCGGCCTTCCTGGTCCTGTGTCTGCTCCTGTTGCTGTTCACCTTCACGCAGCCGTATGTGTGGCTGCATGGCCAGGCCTCGCTGCTCCTCACCGCTGCCACGTTCGCCGTCACGCTGGCTCCTCAGCCACAGGCCGCCGCCTTCGCCCACCTTGGCTGGTCGGCAGACGGCAACCGGACGATAGAGCCCCCTGCCGTTGTGGAGGGTCCGTGCATCTCGCCCGTGGGGACCTTTTCACTGTGTATAGAAGTACTCCTCCTGCTCTACAGCATGCTCCACATGCGCCTCTACGCCTCCGTGCTCCTGGGCCTCCTCTACTCTGTGCTGTTCGAGGCTCTCGGCTGGCTGCACCTGGGTCAGACGGACGCTGCCAGTTCGTGGGGAGACGAATCCGCCGCTGTGCACATCCTGTGGTTGGTGCCGGGCAAAGTCCTCCTCCACTTTTGCGCTCACGTGATCGGCATCCACCTGTTCGTCATGTGCGAGGTGCGTGCACGCAGCACCTTCCTCAAGGTGGGGCAGGCCATCATGCACGGCAAGGACCTGGAGGTGGAGAAGGCCCTGAAGGAGCGCATGATCCACTCGGTCATGCCGCGTCCTGTCGCTGACGAGCTCATGAAGCAGGGCGACGACGAGGGCGGTGAGGGTGGTGGCAAGCGCGCCAGCTCCGCCTCTTGCCCAGCCTCTGGCTCTGCCCCCAGCTCCGCCTCCTCGTCCAGCCCACGGAGCAACAAGCGCAAGAAGACGTCCATCCCGCGCGGCCAGATCATCTTCCGGCCGTTCAACATGCGCCGCATGGAGCCCGTCAGCATCCTCTTCGCCGACATTGTGGGCTTCACCAAGATGAGCGCCAACAAGTCGGCCCCAGCACTGGTGGGCCTGCTCAACGACCTGTTCGGACGATTCGACCGCCTGTGCGAGCGCGCTCGCTGCGAGAAGATCAGCACGCTGGGGGACTGCTACTACTGCGTGGCCGGCTGCCCGGAGCCACGAGACGACCACGCCTTCTGCTGCGTGGAGATGGGCCTGGGCATGATCCAGGCCATTGAGCAGTTCTGCCGCGAGACACGGGAGACGGTGGACATGCGCGTGGGCGTGCACACAGGCACCGTGCTCTGCGGCATACTGGGCATGAAACGCTTCAAGTTCGACGTGTGGTCCAACGACGTCAACCTGGCCAACCTCATGGAGCAGCTGGGCGTGGCCGGGAAGGTGCACCTGTCGGAGGTGACGGCCCGTTTCTTGGACGACCGTTATGAGAGGGAGGACGGGAGAGTGGCGGAGCGTGTGGGTCAGAGCGTCACGGAGCAGCTGAGAGGTAAGGGTGCTTGGGCGTTGAGGTCTTTCGGTCAGCGGTTCAAAACAATTCGAGTTGGCTTTTGAATCTTGATGTGCTGATGTGCAAGTAAGCTGAGCATTTTTTTGTGCAGAGGTTGTACGGGGTGGTTGACCAGGAGCGATCTGGTCATGCTGGATTCCATGTTGGTTCGTTCAGCACTGCTGCCAATAAGGACTGGAGTACTAGAGTCGTTTTATCATCCGGTGAATCCCGTTTAGGTTGTGAATGAATCTAGTTTGCCTGCTGATTAAAATTGACCTCAGCCTTGTGTTAAAGGTCAAGTAAGCCAAGCTCAGCATTGTGGTGAGCCAGAAACGCTGCCAAATCAAGCAAAACAACAACAAACTACCACTCGGGGTGGCGTCAGTGTCTGTAACGGGTCTGTGTTTGTAACGGGTCTGTGTTTGTATGGGCTTGCCCCGGCCTAGGCCTTACTGTTAGCAGGCTCGGAGGGCATTAGCGGCTTGCCCTCTGTGTTTGCATGTCGCGGTATACTTTGGCTGTGCATATTTGCATGGTAGCGATAGCAGCTGATAAGAATGCAGAGCAAGCATGGCTGTCGCAGGCGGGCGCGGCGCGTGATGAGCCGGGTCAGGGTCGGCCCTCACGTCTCCTGCTGCCGCTGGGGCCGGCCTTCCCTGCCGAAGGAATCCGGGGAAAAACGCAGGGACGACGGGATTTTCAGGGTGGCCGTTGAGGCAAAGTGGTCTAGAGAGCAACCCTTTCTTTGGAGCTCGATTCGCCATGTTTTGTTTGGAATGCTGACCTATGACCTTTGTAAAAGCCCAGGGGGGTGTAGGGTGTTTTTTAGCTTAGCACCATGGTCTCTGGCATGTGGAGAGGTTTGTAGGGGTCTGAGGACAAGCCCCGCCCTCACGGCTCAGACACAGAATCCTTCATCTTCCTCGCCAACACCAGCGGCTAAACCAAGACCCAAGTCGTTTTCTGCCCCAGCCTCCCGCCCGGTGATTAGCAGGAGCGAAGGGCTGTATTTCTGCACTCGTGCCTGACTCTTCTCTCCCTCCCTCCCTCATCACTTTTTGCCACCTTTTTAATCTCTTGATCTCTTTCGCTCTTATTTCTTCGTTCGTCCTCACACTCCTGCTCTCCCTCCACTCGCCTGGGTTTTTCTCTCTGATCACCTGAGCCATTGCGGTCATGAGTATTAAGCTGTAAGGGTTTAGAGCAGGCGTGCTCAGTCTGGGTCCTCGGGTTCTTCAACCACCTGACCAGTCATGTGCCGTTACACGTGCATGTCTATACCATAACCTTTGTGTGTGTGTGTGTGTGTGTGTGTAATTGACAAAGAAGGAATGAGTGGGAGAGAGTGTGAAGGTTTAAGATAGTGTTTGTACTTTGACTCTTCGGTTTTAATCAAACGACTCGAAACTTCACTGTCTCAGGTGTTCAGTTGTAAAGGGGGTGTGAATGCACATTTGTTCGTGTGTGTGTGTGTTTGCACACACAGTATCGGCTCCGTAGCACTTTGCCCTGCTGTTTCCATGCTGCTGTTCTGTAATGAGGGCTCACCACTTGGTTCCCAGAGTCCATGTCCCCTCCCCAGGTAAGGCCATCCCATGCTGGGGCACAGAGGTCTCTGAGCCCAGGGCTCTGGCAGCGTCCAGAAGCTGCTCGCTCTACTCGCTTTGTTAAGGAAATTGGGCTCCCTGCATGGGTTCTGCTGCACCACAGCACACCGTCTTGACCACACCTCTGTCTGCCCCAACACACACCTCCACCAGCCCCGTTACTCACCTACATTGGCCGTCTTTCTGCAAGGAGCTTGCTTTTCCATTAAGCCTACTTGAGATGTGAACTCAAGGACCCTTTAACAGTCTAAGATGGGTCATAACCATTGAGCTACAGACTTCTAGTGCTTGTAGGTGGTGTTTTGATTCGAAGCTTGATGTTTTTTCTCCTTTGTTTCTTTCATCCTTTGTTCTCCTCTGCGGTGAGCTTGAAGTTTCAGCTCTGCCGGTTTCACGCATTGTTCATTTGGGTTCGTTTGATTGGGCTGACTGCAGCGTCATTCCAGTACTCAGTACTGTAAGCAGGCCGGAGTCTGGGAAACGGTGTCAGAATGTAAATATGCTGCTTGGTGATTAAACACAGAGTAGGAAACACAAGCACTGGTGATGCAAAAGGGTCTGTCCTGGTCACGACGAATGACGGTATAAAGTGAGAAATGGTTGGCATAACAGCTATTACCATACATGTCATGTGACATTTTGTTGTTTCAGAAGTTGTGTGTGCCGTTTACTGTGAGGAGCTGAGGTGGCCTTTGGGCTAAATGTCTGACAATCGCTGGCATGGAGGCTCTTGCGGGTGTAATGAGCCTGTGGATATGCTGTGTCGGGATGGCTGCTGCTCGTGTGGCCGTGGAGGCTGAGGGGGTGTGGCCGTGGAGGCTGAGGGGGTGTGGCCGTGGAGGCTGAGGGGGTGTGCACTTTGGAGTCCAAACACGTGTGGACACCACAGGTGATCAACTTTGAGAACTGTATCGCTGTGTGGTGGCCCACTTTTGGTTTAGATGCTACTTGACTGCTGTGTTTGTTCATTTGGGAACTCATTTAATTTGCATTTATGTCTTCCCTCCCTGTTTCGTTGTGATGCGTACCGCACGTTAATTTTGTGCATCTGCATTCGTTTCCTAAGCAACATCCAGGTAGGGGTGCATCGCTGTCGCGACACCCATCAGTGACGTCGTCACCGTCCTGCTAGAGGCTCTGCCGCATTAAAAAAAAAAACATTTTAAGCATTTAAAAATCCCTATCGCCAACTGCTCTGTGCCATACTCGTGTGTGTGTGTGTGTGTACAGGTTGGAGGAATGTAGAATGGGCACACGCACTCGTTTGAGTGTTCCACTTTCTTTTGAAAAGGGTTAGGCATTTTGAGGAGCAGGCGTGTCTGAGGAGAGACGGGATTAAAACTCTCAGGCCAGAATAAGGGATAAAGGCTTGGCGACGTTAGCTTGGCGCCTGCCACTTGCTGCTGTCGGTGATTGGTGAAAGAGGGGAGGAGAGAGGGAAGAGGGGTGGGAGGCCGTTTGGGCTGGTTCTTAGCTTGGGCATGAACTGTTTAGGACATGCTGGGTCTGTTTTAGGTTCCCTGTTTTTTTTGTCATTCTCCTTGCTCTGTCTCTACTTTCTCTTTCTGTCTTTCTGCTCTCCGACTCTTCCAGCTGGCCACTGTGCACTAATCAGCCCAGAGTGTTTCTGCAGATAAGGAACCACCCTCATCACACACTCGCACGCACACTCACTCACACACATACACACACACACACACACAAAAGCAGCTTTTTGGGCGATATGCATACCGCTGGTGTCCCCTGCCTAACTATGGGGCTGTGAGTGTAATCTCTCAGTGGGGGTTATACAGACTCCATGCATCCCACGCTGCTGTTTGAGAAGCTCCACAGGGCCCCATAGAGGAGCTGTTGGAGCAGTGCTGATCCAGGATCTGTTTCCTGAGCCCTAACCTTCATCAGGTTCCATTATCCAAGAAACGGGGGAGTCTGATCTCTGATGGGTCAAAAAAAAGACCACTTTCATTAACGGCAATTAACCCGGTTTACCTGAGGACAGCGAGTATCAGCATGTGTGTGTACACGTGCGCACCCCCCCCCCCACACACACACACTGCAACAGACTGGTTTGACCAGTAATAAACTAAAGAACAAGTCTGTGTGTATGTGTATTGCACACTACACAGCTATTTTTGTCTCTCTTTCCCTAACTAATAACTGATGAGGTCTGGCCGGTCTAATTTAAGCGTTGGTAAGGTGTGTGCAAAGCAGAATGTAAATAGTCAATATGGAACACGCCCTAATAAACAGAACTACACACCTCCAGTTAATAAAGCTAGAGTCACGTGAGCCGCCGGAGGATTCTCACGCTTTTGTGCAGCGGCAGTAAACGCAGAGGAGATGGAATGACTCTTTTTGTTGTAGATGTAGGCGGCAGGCGTGGGGTGGTGGCGTTTAGCCTCCGAGAAGATTCCGAGATCCAGTTCCGAGATCTAGCATTATTACGAGTTCAGTCCCTGTTACACTGAGCGGTCATGACCAACTCTCTCTCCCTTTTTCCAAATCTCCCTGTCTCCCTTTAACATATTCTCTCTCACACACACACACACTCTCTCTCTCTCTCTCTCTCTCTCTCTAACAAAGGTGCTATTTCCACCCCTGCTAAGCATTCCAGGCAGAGGTTGTTGAGTGAGAGCAAAGATATCATCTTGTCAGGTGATGTCACTTCCTGTTCTCTGCTAATATGTCCTGATCTTTTGTCTTTGTTTACATCTTTATTTTGGAGAAACCGTGTAGTATGTAAGGTGTGTGTAGCATGACCGTGTGCATGAGTGTGTATTGTTTTTGGGTATGAGTGTAGTATGTAAGAGGTGGGTGTGTGTACTGTGTGGTATGAGTATAGTATGTAGGGTGTGTGTGTTGTGGGTATGAGTGTAGTATGTAAGGGGTGGGTGTGTGTGTTGTGGGGGTTGGGTATAAGTGTGCACAGGTTGTTGGTCTTGGTCACTTCTCATTAGGAGGTGGAGAGAACAGTAATGTAATCATGCGTGTGTGTGCGTGTTGATGGGTGGTGGAGGACTGTTCAGTGTCCAAGGACAACTGTGTGTACACACAGACACAAGTGCACATACACCATACCTGAAGTTTACATACCTGAACATTCACACAGAAACACTGCACACACACACAGCGACCCTGGCTGAGCTGCTTCACCTGCAGTGGGAGATGTAATGATAGGTCTGAACTGTTCCTCTGTTCAATTATATATAGATGGTGGTGCGCACACACACAGGTCTTGACAGGTTCTGTTACATGTAGGGACAGAGGCCAGTGGTGTCTGGACCCTTTTGTGTCTGCTTGTCTGTGTGTGTGCCCTTGTGGGTGTGTGGGGCGGTAATACTATGGCAGTAGTATCCTCTACACAGCTTCTTTAGTTTATACATGGCATTACCCCCTACAGTACATGTCATAACTATCTACAGTACATGTCATAGCCCACTACAGTGCGTCATAACCCTCTACAATGTAATAACCTACAGTACGTCATAACCATCTACAATATGTCATAACCCTCTACAGTAAATTATAACCTTCTACAATATGTCAAAACCCTGTACAGTATGTCATAACCTTTAGATGTCATAACCCTCTATAGTATGTCATAACCTTTATATGTCATAACCCTCTACAGTGTGTCATAACCTTTAGATGTCATAACCCTCTACGACACAGTTATTTTTTGCATATCAATTTTCAAGCCTTATAGCTTCATGCTGCAGTCTTAGTGCCACACCCACAACATTGTTTCCCACAGCGACGTATGTAGCAGAGTGAGGGAGTCGGTCAAGAGCAGAGGTTCTTTGGCCTGCAAAGCAGCGTGTGAAGAGAAACGGGTGGAGGAGAGGGGAGAGGAGAGATGGAAGGAGGAAGAAGACTGGGGAGAGGGGAAGAGAGAGAGAGATGGAGGAGGAAGACTGAGGGGAGGGGAGAGAGATGGAGGAGGAGGAAGACTGAGGGGAGGGGAGAGAGATGGAGGAAGAGGAGGGGGGAGGAGACTAGCAGTCATCCTGCAGCTCATCACTCTGCCCTAATATGGAGTCACAGCCACAAAGCGAGAGAAACAACGAGAGAGAGAGAAATGAGAGAGAAACAACGAGAGAAAGAGAAATGAGACAACGAGAGAGAGAAAAGGAGGGGGGTAAGTAAAGTTAGATCCTGAGGAACGTGGGAAGTTGGAGACAGAAAGTGGGAAGTTAGCCATGGGAAGGAGAAATGGAGAATGGAGCACTAGACCTGAAAAGAAAGCACCCATAGACCCCTGACCTTCAGAGCGCAAGCTTATGGGGTCTTATTTCTGTTTTATTAGGGAGGGGTTTAAAAACACACACATACACCAGTCGTCTTGAACATCATCTCTCAGCCACCTCATCCCACTATTTCACTCTTGGCTTGTTATTTCTTTTTCTCTGTCTCTCCATCTTTCTGTTTGTCGATCGGTCTGTTCCCTCCGAGTTGGCAAGGAAACGCTGTGGTTAGTTGAAAACGGAGCGCAGCGGCTTTGGCTTCAGTGTCACACACACACACACACACACACACACACACTCACCATGTACGTTACTCCATCCCAGGAGAGAGATCTTTTGAGGAAAACTGAAGCCGTCTTATCATGCTGTTCCCTCCATGAAGTGGAGCTACGACAGCAGTTATTGGCTCAGGGGTCATGTGACAGGAAGTGGTGTGATGCATTGGGTAAGGGGTTGCCATTAAGATTGCATGTTCTTCACTGTATGATCATCTGACACTAACAGGTAATCAGATCTGTTATCTATGTAAGTATCAGATATTTCCCCTGTGGTCTAAACAGCAAATGCATCCATCTGGATTACTGGATTTGACTTCAGAGGCTGACCACAATTATTAAACGAATGCAGATATCAGGATCACATACCAACCGCTTGTGTAAACACCCTGAACCAAAACTGAACCAAAATCGCGAGCTGACCTGGTTGCATGGAGACGCCCTAGGCCTCCTAGCCCCCAGACGGATGTGTGCGGGCCGGAGATGCCGAGGGGCCCTGCTTGGCGACGTTGGGGATGAGAGGGCGTGGCGATGATGTAGCGAGCCCACCTCGCTGGGTTCCTCAGCACATGAGGGTTTGGAGTGGAGAGGGTGGTGCAGGGGGAGAAGAGAGGGAGGGGGAGGATAGAGGTGGGCGGAGTGAAAGTTTGACTGAATCCGGAGTGTGGCTTTGAGTGCGTATGAGGAATGTCACAGTCAGGCCACGTGGAAGGCAGAGGGTGTGTGTGTGTGTGTGCGTGCACTTCTTCATTGCTCACACACACCACTTCCTTGTGTCTTTCCAGAACAGATTTTCCATACCCACTGATAGAGACACAATATAGTCGCTTAATATGCATCAGTGATTGCTCCCTACTCATACAGAACTGTCCATGTGTGCATGTTCCTGCCCCTTAGCAAACCCCACCCCCTTTCTGATATTCGCACGACTTTTCTCTCTTTCTCCCTCTCTCGTTTCACCCGTCCTGATTCTTGCTGATACCCACACCATAAGAAACGATTCCAACCTACTGCTTAACTCTATTGACCTTCTATTACAATTTTATGAGTATAGTTTTGGATTGTTTTTTTGGGGAAGTTGTACACACCTACCTTCCTCATGTAAGACAGATGGAGAAAATGATTGATTGCAACTTTTAACAGAACCTTACAGTGGGGCTCGGACATCTGCTGTTGCTAGAAGCTCCTCCAGGCTCCTCCTTAGCCAGACTGGAAGCTTGGATTGAGTGTATTGTGTGTGTGTGTGTGTGTGTGTGTGTGAAGGAGAATTAGCTTACGTTGGTTTAGTCTGGGGACACTGACCCAAGTGTTGGCCAGTCGGATGTCATCGGTGACCCACCATCATTGGTACGCCAGTGCTACTGAGGCCGTGTGCAAGGCCAACATGATCTTGTGTTACACGGAAGGCAATTTTGTTGCGCTAACCATCTAGAGAAACATTTGTCATTACCATGATGTTGCTGTACATGATGTCATGTGAAGGAAGGAGCTGAAGAAGAGGTGCGAGTCCCTCAGATCTCCACCCATCTGAAGAAACCCGCAACTTTGGGAAGCAGTGGTTTCCTTCGCAGTCCTTCGTACAGGTGCAGAACGTACATGTGTGTGGTCCATCAGCTTTAGTCGGTTTGGTGCATGTCTGTGTGAATAAGGTTAGCATTAGCTCTGCCCTGTCCGTTTGGTGTGTCCCTAGCCTTAAAGCTACTTACCACACACACAGTTCAGAGTATATGAATCATGGAGCTCCTCTCTCTTTCTACATGCACAGAGAGGTGTGTGTGTGACAGACACCTCCAGGTTCCCTCCCTGAGGTGCTCTTCAGAATGAGTGTTGTCCTAAAACAGGGCGACTGATGAATCAGGGCACTAAACAGAAACCACGACACACCCACCCACACAGGGCCATATTACCTAAAGACTATATCAGTAACATGACCGATGACGAGGTCGACAAATTCTCATCACCAGTGATGGTATCACTGTGCAAATTCGGCACTGTTCAGTGAGCTAGTCAGACTAGGCCTGTGGAGCCGTGGATAACCCCGTACTCTCTCATTCTCGTTCTCTCATTCTAACTGAGTGTTATCTTTAACTGTCTGTCTCATTAACGAGACAATCTGTGGTGAGTTTTCACCAAAGGGTTCTTAAAATGGCTGGAGCCACTCTTGAAGCTCTTCCGTTAAAGGGTAAGACCCTTGATGAGGGTTCAACCAACATCCATCAATCAGTATAATGCTTCACTGCAAAGTGGAGGAAGTGATGTAATGGGCACATGACCGGTGGTCACATTAATGACTGGTTACGGCCACAAAAGAACAAGGGTTAGCTGACAGACATATGGGTGTGTGTGCGCGCCCGTGTATGCTTAAGAAACGTAATTGATTCTCGATGAAGTTTATTATTGCAGTATAACCACGTTTCTTTGCTTTAACATTCCCTAATGGATTTTCCTGACTGTTTTCTTCGGAAAAGCCAGTACCGTTAATTAAAGAAGAATGTAGCCAGGAAACGAAGGTTGTGACAACGCGCATCTGAGCACGTGGCGTGCTGGCATTAACCTGGCTACTGACGGCAGTGTGTGTCACCCCATCACGGTGTCATGCTCACGTTGTGACGTGGCCACGTGTGGCCTCCAGGCTTGGCGCACGTGTTGGGCCTGTGTGGACAGGTGCTACGTGGCTGCCTCCAGGAGACAGGAACTTTGTGGAAAGGTGTTTTTTTTTTTTTTTTTTTTTCCTTACGCAGTATTAAACTTATTTTTAAACATGGCACCAGGGTGTTTAGTGCTTTGCACTGTAAATACACATTCTTGGGTCCTGAACCTGATCCAGCGTGGGAATCTATTAGAGTGGTTTATGTTTGTGTGGTGAGTTGATATGTTTGTGTGTGTGTGTGTGGGGACAGGGCTAAAGACGTACCTAATCTCCGGGAGGAAGATGGGTTCACAGTGTAGCTGTTCTCAGAACAGTCTGGGGCGAGACTTAGCTGAAACGCTGAGTCCCTCTCCAAACACACATGCTTCAGACCTATCACACTCCACCTTGGCTGAACATGGCAAGGTAGGTCTCATGCGCGCACACACACATACCTACTCATGCACGTGAGTGTGTGTATATGTCACCACTCACTATCCCAGAAGTGGGGAAGGTTTCTCTTAAGTTTTTCATCTCTTGTGCTTCTGCCTCCCTCTCTCACTCCCCTCAGACCCCGTGTGTGTCCTGTGGGGGGATTGTGGACCCTGCTGGGAATCAGATCTCTGAGGAGGCCAATCCAAATGGATGCCAGGAAGATTGCAGGACCAACAGCAGCAAGGTGCTGAACACACACACCACACCTTCCCAACACACACGCACCATACCTTTCCAACACAGTACCCCCACACACCATACCTTCCTAACACACATCCCAACACAATGCCATATACTTACACATACACACATACATACATTCATACATATGAGAGACAGAGAGAACTAGAACAATGATGTTTCAATAAAGAGATTTTGCAAAATACCATTAACATAATTAAAAACCTTTTGAAGAAATGAAGCTGTAGATGACGTCAGGGAATGTTAGGGAGGACATGTCGGGAGAAACTGCACTCCATGACGTCCGGGACTTCTGGCCTCTCCGAGCTATGTAAACAATACAGCAATGCTGTAAAAACTGCTGCTATTCCAGTCATTAGCCCCCCAAGCTAATAACTAAACGAACACTTGCGCCGTGCGTGTGATGTTTGTTCAGCTACGTCACTCCTTACTGTCAGCACCACTGACGCTAAACTGGAAAGTGTTAGCTGGCTAGCTTATGTCACCACCGCCTGACTCGACGCCGTGATTGACTGCTGTGTCCTCTGTCCTGTTGCTTGGTGGCTTTGCCTTCACGTGCTGTCATAACGCCATTGTGATCGCGTAGCTCCTTGCTAGCCTAAACCGCCATAACTCCCCTCCCACTCTGAGGTGAAGGGTCTCATTCCGCCATATATCTGCTGAGGTGTGACCGAAGACCGGTGGGATAACTTCAGAGTAGTATTCTTTTCAACTTTACTTGAGATCTGCTTGACTCAGTAGAGTGGAATCTCTGCTATTGAGGCCATGTATATCAAGCCAACGGAGTTGGAAATGAAATTAGAGCGAAAATTAACAAAAGAAATGATGAAAAATTAACAAGTAAACACCCCGAGGAGACACAAAACCTTTAGGCTAAGGGGTGACTGTAGAGTGGTTGGTGCTGTAAGGCAGACTGCACACCTGACCACTCCCTCACCCTTCTTACCCTGCCAGTTCCCAGCTGGGTGGAGCTCTAAAGCAGCTAACGGTCTCCTGAGCCCACTGTGTGAGGAGGGCACCAGGACCAGCCAGACCTCCATTTGCGACATGTTGCAGAAAGATGGGAGCTTGGGGACGGGCGGCTCCGCCCCCGGGCCTGGTGCAGGAGGCGGGGCCATGGATCACTCAGCCCTCATCCCACTCCGGACCAAAGGCCTGAGGGAGAAGAGTGATGTACACTTTGTGGAAGTGATCAAGGAGGACAGGTAGGGGCTATGTGAAGAAGGGGGGTGAAACCCAGATCTACTGTGTCTTTTTGTCATAGTTTCTGACATCTTTTTCTTGTTCTCTCTGCCGTGTGACATCCCTGACATACGCCCACCTGCAGCTTGATGAAGGATTATTTCTTTAAACCTCCAATCAACAAGCTGAGTCTGAACTTCCTGGACAAATCCCTGGAGTCCACCTACCGTGCCAGCTATCAGCAGGAGGTATACATGCGTGCTCACGCACACAAACACACACTTTTTATCTCTGCACTGGGGTCCATTTGAGTGTTTGCTGCTACCATTAACTAAAGCATCTCACTGTTGCTGAGTCGAAGTCTTCAGACTGTGGGACCGGACAGCCCTTTAGCCCTGTGGACTTTCTAAAGTACATGTGTGTTAAGACCACTGAGTCTGGAAAAGACTCAATTCGGCACGTTTTACAACAATCCTGCACAGACCTCTTCTGGTTATTAGTGGTACTGCAGTCTGATTAAAGACCTCCTCTCTCTGGCCTGCCTGCCTGTCTGCCTGCCTGCCTGCCTGTCTGTCTGTCCCAGGTGGTGAGCCATGCCTTCGTGCAGACGTTTGCCAGTCCCGTCTTCAGCTCCATGCTGGATGTGCTTCTCTCGTGCTCCGTCTTCCTCGCGCTCACGCTCGCGTGCTTCCTGTACCCCATGGTCACCATGGAGATGCCCCCAGCAACCACGTTTGGCCTGGCAGCCGCCGCCGGCTTGCTGGACCTGGTCTCCCTCATCCTGTCCATCCAGTGAGTGTTTTCTGTGATTCTAATGCGTGTTTGCTCAGTCTCTGTGCATCTGTTATATCCAGGCTCGGTGTTGTGGAGCTTGCATGATTAAAATTTTAAAAATTTATTTAATCATTTATTTTTTTTAAAAAAGGCGTTTTTCTGTTTTACTCAGCATAGTCATTGAGTCTGCTGGTGGCACTTAGGTTTTGAAGGAGCTCTCGATGCATCACAGGGGTTTAGTGAAGCAGTGTAAGGCCTCATTGTTCTCCTGAGAGCAGATAGACACAGCAGTGAATAACTCGTTTCTTGGTATTGGATTCAGACATTTGGTCCTTACAGTAGAGCTTTCCATTTACAAATCGGCTGCTTTAACACTGACTGCATGTAAATCAGATCTGTAGTTAGCATTCTGCTTTATTGCCTGAACTCTCATTTGTCACCCAACAGAATGACCTTCTACGCGGAGGATGTGTCGAGCTGTACGCAATCCTTTCTGAAGCTGGTGTCCGGCTGGGTCCCGCGTCACGCCATCGGAGCAGTGCTCGTCTCCCTACCGGCTATATCCGTATTCTCCCACCTGGCCTACAGCCAGCACCTGCCCGTTCAGGTAGGTAAATGAATTAGAGGCAGGACTACTGAACACGAGGAGTGAGGGAGAGAGGTTAACTGAACATGGGGAGGGAGGGAGGGAGGGAGGGAGAGAGAGAGAGAGGACTACTGAACACGAGGACTGAGGGAGAGAGGTTAACTGAACATGGGGAGGGAGGGAGGGAGGGAGGGAGAGAGAGAGACAGGACTACTGAATACGGGAAGTGAGAGAGACGACTACTGAACACAGGAAGTGTGTATATATATATATATATATACGGGAATAGAGAAAAATGGATAGAATGTAAATATAAAAAAGCATGAGAGGCATATGGAAGGATTTACGGCTCATGGCAGACACTGTTATCCAGAGAACTCACATGTTTATCATTGAGAGAGTACATATGTTCCCCATGACCTTACTATTGCTAGTGTCTGATCTACCACGTCAGCTACAGGAGAGTGAGGGGGAGAGGGATGGGGGAAGAGATCAGTGCTCCACTGCGTGGTGTGACTGCCGCTTCCACTCTTTCTCCCCTCTGCTCCTCTATTCCTCCCCTCTACTCCTCTACTATTCTCCTCTCCCTCTACTCCTCTCTCTCCTGTCCCTCTCTTCTACTCCTCCCCTCTACTCCTTTCTCCTCTGCCTCTCTCCCTCTACCCCCCTCTCTCTCTCCTCTCCCTCTCTCCCTCTACTCCTCTCCTTTTATGTTGTTAAGAAGTATGTTACATGACACAATGGAAATGCACCAATATGACCTGCATTGTGACTCTGTGATTCCTGAATTAATCACCACATATTTGTAGCTACCACTACGAAACAGGATGTAATATGTGTGAATAAGTGCAAATGAGAATTTCAGATTTTGTCTTCTTTTTAACAACTCCTGTTCTGGGAGTTGTGGTCACGTTTCTCTTTCTGGTACCCATAGGTGCTCATGTTCCTGTGCTGTGCGATTATCATCGCCATCATTCAGTACTGCAACTTCTGCCAGCTGAGCTTCTGGATGCGCTCTGTCCTGGCCACCGTCACTGGAATCTCTCTGCTCACTGTGCTCTACAGCACCCCCTCCAGGCTGAGGTCAGACACTACACCACTCACTAACTTCATGGTAATCAGGCATGCAGTGGAGGGTACATTCACATAAGTGCCATTTATGTTCCTTAATAAGAATTAGAATTTACATGTATAATTGAAAATTCAGGTAAATAATGTACAGTCTTATTTTAGCAAAATAGCATTAGTTATCTGACAAGGTGAATTTCAAATGCTAAATGTCAGATATAAGTAAAAAGTTTGTTAGCTAACATTGTTAGCTAACTCACTGGCTAGCAGGTTAGGCAAGCATACTGTTCAAGCTGGTATGGAACTGTTTGTAGAGTCAACAAGAACAATACAAAGAAACTGTCCTGGACAGCATTGATTCTAAATGATGAATTTTAAAAGAACCTCAAAGAGAATGAGAGCAGTAAACCAGGTCCACAGAGATGGGGGTAAGACGGTTGGAAAGAGGATTGTGGCAGTAATGTTTGCATGCGGCTGCATGACTGTGTTCATGTGCTGTCGTGAGTTCAGAGTCATAGTGGCGTGTTCTCCAATGACCGTTTAACTGACTGCAACTTTCTGTCTTGCAGCGCTAGTGAGGGATTTCCAGTATCTGGGTAAGCGTGCCTTTCATTTCTGCCTAGGAGATGGACTAACTCCGTCAAACTAAATTAGCATAAACTAGCCATAGAGCTGCTGTTCCGAGGCTATCCGAGGCCTCTGTCGCACGTGTGCTGTAGAGTCCTGCACTGCCTGTTCAGGTGAAGCTCAGCCTAGTGATGGCCACAACAGACTCTGCCCTTTCATACCCACCGTTCCTTGGCAGGATCCTGCAGACTTGAAGGCCATCAGAGAAATGCTAATGGTGCTAGTAACAAACGCCAGTTGTCTTTGTGGGTCTTTACTATCTGTGGCAGAAATTGGTCTCTGGTCTCCTGTGATAGAATTAAATCCATGGGGAAATGGAATTAAATAGTAATTAATTTAATAAGATGATTAACAGTATCATGTAGAAATCCAGTTGGGCCACACATTGAATGGTTCACCCTGACTAGATCACACCCCTTCCTGATACGATGATGATGGTGGTGGAGGTGGTGTTACTACATACTGTCCTGCAGTAACGTGCTGGTTCTGATTGCCTTTGTCTTTCTTGTCCATTTTCAGGAACCTGAGTAACATGAGTGTCGCTGCAGGTTGGTCAGACAGGGCACTCCAAGACCCGTATCCCACGTCACTGGACCTGCTGGTTCCAGAGGCTCTGCTCTCCTTCTTCCTGCTGCTTCTGCTGGTCTGGTTCCTCAACCGCGAGTTTGAGGTGGGCTACCGCCTGCACTATCACGGCAACGTGGAGGCCGACAGACACCGCATCAAGATCCAGAACATGCGGGACCAGGCGGACTGGCTACTGCGCAACATCATCCCCATCCACGTGGCGGAGCAGCTGAAGCTGACACAGAGCTACTCGAAGAACCATGACAACGTGGGTGTGATCTTCGCCAGCATCGTCAACTTCAGCGAGTTCTACGAGGAGAGCTACGAGGGTGGCAAGGAGTGCTACCGCGTCCTAAACGAGCTGATAGGGGACTTCGACGAGCTCCTGCGCAAGCCTGCCTTCTCCAACGTGGAGAAGATCAAGACCATTGGCGCCACCTACATGGCGGCGTCGGGGCTGAACGGGCAGCAGTGCCGGGAGCAGGCGCACCCGCATGCCCACCTCTGCGCCCTGTTCGAGTTCGCACTGGAGATGATGCACGTGGTGGATGACTTCAATAAGAACATGCTGGGCTTCCAGTTCAAACTGCGCATCGGGTTCAACCATGGGCCGCTCACTGCCGGGGTCATCGGCACCACCAAGCTGCTGTACGACATCTGGGGGGACACGGTGAACATCGCCAGCCGTATGGACAGCACGGGCGTGGAGTGCCGCGTTCAGGTGAGCGAGGAGAGCCACTGTGTCCTTAGCGAGATGAACTACGCCTTTGACTACCGAGGCACTGTCAACGTCAAAGGCAAAGGGCAGATGAGGACCTTTCTATACCCCAGACTCGACGAGAGCGGACCGGGGTCTGCATGGCTGGTCAGGGCACCTGAGCCTCAGGTCAAGGAGGATGGCATTACCGAGGAGACCACTGATAAACCGCCTGGCACAGGACTTGGCGTGGCCTCCAATGCGATGTCTGTCTTGCTGCCAGGAGCCGACCACCTGCAGTCCTCCGCTTCCACTGGTGCCTGCTGTAGCGGCTGCGAGGTACCTCATGGACCAAGCGTGGGGCCGTCCGGGTTGACGGAAGAGTGGCACAAGGATGCTTTCAGAGACCACACGCTCATGGGGAAGGCTATGGAGAGGGGCCCTTCTCCTTCTCCGCCCACTTTCACTGGCACGCAGCCACCATCGATAGCACAGCTAAGCGCTCCATTGGCCAGACCAGAGACACCTTTACAAGGAGAGGAGGAGGAGGAAGAGGAGGCAAATGAGCTTTCGAGACTCAGAGTGGGAGAGAGGCTTTGATCAGCTCCTGTGGGTTATGGTCTTTATCGCCTGCCGCTATGCTATAACCCTCACCCCCCATTTGTTCATCTGCCTCAAGCAGGAGAGAATATGGCAATGAGGTTCACCTACTGAGGTGCCTTCAGAATCATGTTCAGTGCAGGAGTCATGTGACAGCATGTTTGGCTTCTTGTTTAAAGAGCTTTATGACAAAAAAAAAAAAAGAAGTGTGATGTTCTTTAGGGGTTTGCTGTGTGGATCACAGTCTGACACACTGAATGATGGGAAAGGGGAGGGCAGTGAGCTTAAAGTTCTTATGCTCTTGCTGCTTTCACCCTGTGTGTTTTGTTTTGTTTTTTTTTTTTTTGTTTATTAAGTGCCTTCACGATAAATGAGTAAATGAACATGATCAGTGAATTAAATGAACAAATCAGATGTGTTAGAACAATACTAGCATGCTGGCGGTAAAGACCGCAACAAAGGACGATTCCGTGGTTCTGCTTTTAATTCTTCTTTTGCAGTGTGCATTTCAGAATCATAGCAATTTGAGCTGTGACCTTTAGCATGAACGGGGCCGGTTGTTGGATGTAAACAGAAGTATTGAATCCTAGATCTGGGGAATATAATTGTATTAGATTAGATTACTTCCTGAGGCAGTCACTTCTTTCTTCCTTCAAAACAGAGTGCCACAAAAGGGCCTGCAAAGGAAAGCGGCCATATTTGATAAACAACAAAAAAGGTGTGTGTTAAATTTGAATAACATTTAATATGGTTTTTGGCAATCAATCACAAGCTGTGAGCTTATCTAAGCACAAGAATCTGATCGAGTTTTGAGAGGAAAAAAAAAAACAACAACCAACAACAAAACGAATGAGAGATAAGAGCCCTGTGTGTGGTGCTGGTGGTGGGGACGGGGGTGACACCTCACACCCCCACCGCACACACGCTGGCAGGGCATACACATGCCTCGACCGTCTGAAAGGCAGCCATGTGGCAAAATGAACAAGACCCTGTGTCCTCCCGTGCATATTAGCAGTCAGAAACTCCAGTAGCACGAATTCACTGCGATAGTGCTACTCCATCTGTGAGAGTTTTCCTGGTAGACACATCAGATTCTGTGTTTTTTCTTAATGTAGTGGGTTTGGTCGCGGAGAAGTTAGCAGTGATTTATATATCATTTTTTTGTGGCTTTATGGTGGAGTTTCTTGAGGCAGTATTTACCTTGCATTTTGCAGCAGGACAGTGGAAGCACTTCTTTATGAGAGCTTTTTTGACAGGCCAAAGCACAAAATGGAATTTAAGGGAATGCAATAGGGGACTTATAAGGTATTCTTTTTCCCAACAGATAAGCGTTTATAATTTTAACCCGGTTATTACTGTGAATGACTTTGTTCTCTGAAGAATTTCCCTTTCTTTACAATTTGAAGTAGGCCTTTCTGTCAAAGCACAGGAAAACGTTTGGTTTTCAAAACCTTTTAGACAGTGACATAGCTAAATGTTGAGGTTGGACATGGTTCCTTGTCTTGGTTATCATTACACAGCCACAAAATCATTGAGATGTTTTCTCAGACTGTGCCAGTAACTTTGGATGGCCTGCCTTATAGACTGAACTGTCTAAACTAGATTCTGTTCACATAACTGTGGCCTTGGTCAGGAGTGATCTACTGTATTGGTGCATTTTTGAATTGTCACTTTAAAATTGGTTGACATTGTTGGTTGACATTGTTGGTGCAGTTGAATTTTCAGTAGTTTTAATATTTAGTGTCTTTTGTTATGAGTGTGAGAAACTGATTAATTCTGGTTATATTGGTTTTATAGTTAAAATTCTTAACTTTTGCATGTGAAGCTCTCTGGGCGGGGGTCGTAGCAGTGGCGGGGTGGTAGATTTAAGCATCTACTTTGCTTTATTGCCTCACTCCATCTCGAATGTTCTTGTTTACACCTGGGAACCCTAAAAAATGGTCTGTTGTGTGGTGGTGTGCACTGCATTCAGGGCAGGAAACAATTCAACACCTTTCCCACAGCCTGGAGGAGTTGGTAGTCCTCTTTTCACATAGGTGAAGTTTGTTTGCTACAGTATGTAATACAAAATTGTAAGGCAGGACTGGCGTTTCACAACGATCATTAAATCTTTTATGTGTAGGACAAGTACTCCGAAACAGTCTATTGCCTTGCCACCACTCATTGTTATGTATCACTGACAGAAGTGCTCTTTGGCTGTGCTTTTAAATGGTGGATTCCATTTTTCCAGATTTCAAAAAAGGGAGGAAAAAAAAAAACATCCCAAAACTAACACTGTGTATCTTAGGAAACCTTGGGATGGAGAAGGGATTTTGCTATGGAAACCTTGGGATGGAGAAGGGATTTTGCTCTTCATGTATTCTATGGTGCACTGCTACTCAACCACACCACACTTGTGTCTGAGTACTATGGTTACTTCAGATATTGCAACACTATCAGCTTTTTTTAAAAGCAAGCTGACAGTATTTAAACCTAATTACTTATGCGTAATTATGTGTGAGGAGGGTTTTTTAGTTAACAAAAACTTCAGTTTGAGGTGTTTGTTTTTGTAATATCAACTGAATTTGTATTTATACATTCATATGGCTGGTATTGTGTTATTGTGCAGTCACGGGGCCTGGTGTTGAGTGGCGTAGTCATAGAAACGGGCGACCCAGCAGAAGTGATCACTCTTCTCGGACAGTCAGGTGTGCATCTTCTCCCTGACCATCCAGAACACAAAGCACCTGCTCTTCTGCTGTGGTGTTAATACCCTGTGGAGAAGGATCAGAATAAAGTTAACTCAAAAACTGAAGCAGTGCCCGTCTTCGTTCTACTTAGCATTTTTTTTTTGTTGTTTTTATACATGTTCTGAAGAGGGAAACGCCACAGATGAAAAAAAAAAAAAACAAAATAGTACCCCTGGTCTCACACACGCACACACAAATCTCTTGCTTTTATTAGCACATGGAGTCCTAGCATGAAGTCAGAATGATAAGTGTCAGTGTTCTGAATGGGTTTTGTGAGATATGTGGATTTATTTTTTATGGGAGCCTTGAAGAGTGAGAGAAAGTGAGCAAGAGCCCTAATCTTGCCACAGATAATTACGCTGATAATCCTTTTACTGTATCAATCATTGTTTGAGCCACATAACTATCACTACTTCATTTCAACATCCATCTGATTTAGGAATGAAGGTTCTGGTTCTGCTCTGGCAGAACTAAACTGATATAGAAAATGTGTGCCATTATGTTTGAAACTGATTATGTATCTAAGATCAATATAACTAAAGTTGATGATGTTCAGAGTGGTACCCGGTTGTTTAAAATGTGCCATCAAATCTATGTTTTAATGAGTATTATATTTGCTTGTGCCATATGGGAGCATTTTTATGTATACCAAAGATATTGGCAATGTGGACTTTTAATTTGTAATTTGAGCTACATGGACATGATTTTATTTTGCCATCAGTCAATGTTTGCCATTGTTTTTCATGTAGTATATTTGAATTTGAGTCATTTTGAATGATTTTAATTTTATTGCTACATTTTTGTGCACATTATATACATTTAATCCATACATGAGCATAATCTGTATACATTTGCACAATTCACTTTGTATGTACATATCCATATCTATTGTTTTATTTGAATTTTTAAAATCAAAAATACATGTGCATGTGTCCAGATTTTGAGAACAAGAAAAGTGTGTGTGGAGTGGGAGTGGGAGTGAGAGAGAGTGAGAGTTAGATCATAAATGTACGTAAAACAAGAAGCGGTGAAATGATACTTTCTTGCAGCCCTGCAAATTAAAAGAATATATACTTTTGTATGTGTATATGTATGTGTATTATATATATTTATATAAATTATATATATATATATATATATATAATACTCTGCTAGTATATGCCAAAGTAGGCTGTTTAATGCATGCCAGGCCAGCCGGTAATGCGGGAATCGCAACAGTGACAACAGGTGCAATCTGAAAATTCTCGTTTTCACCTTCACAGGAATACAAATCCAAACGTGTCACGTTAAAACCCTTCCGTGTCATTTAGTAGCGCCATCATTTTGTGATGAGAAATGAGATTTAGACAAGCGTAGTCAACTCTCATAATCTTATCAATATCAAATGTGATAGATTAATATTGTTGTTTCACAAGCTTAATCACTCCATTTGCCCTATGAAACTATGTAAAGTGGTTTTATGTTGTCTATTTGAAATTGATTAGAAATGTTCCCAAAAAAAGTACCAGGCTATTTCACTGGAAAAAGGAAGGTAAGATTTAGTTTTTTAAATGTTGTGTTCTGTGGATATTCTGTAGCTTATAGTACGCACTGTAAAGTAGTGTCAGCGTTTGGTAATCGGAAATTCAACAGAGGAATTTCTGTAGTTAGTAAAACTACAAAATTTCACTCACAATCTTAACTTTTGTCAATTTGCAGTAGTCTAGCGCCCCTAGTGGCTACCCCGTTCGCTGGCGTGACGCACACTTCATTACACGGGTGTACGTAGGGCGTGATTGCGCGGCCCCTCCCCCCTCCACAGTCTATCTGGAAAAAGAAAAAAAACTTTTTTGTATCGAAGGAATCAACAGCCGCCATCTTGTCGCGGCTCGGAATCAGGATTTCGATACAGCACTATTTTTTTATTTTGAAACGGCGCATCCGAAGCGAGATTTGACGACATTGTTTGGCATGAAACGACGCATTTAAGTCATAACGAAGATTATTTTGCCGAAAAATCCTGGAATTCATCGGTGTTCGTCGGCCACAAAACCCTCGTATATCTGATTTCCCCTTCAGAGCGGCGCTTCGGTCCGTATCTCGTTCCGAACAGTATTGTTTACTGGGAAGTCGTCGGAGGACAGACAGCATCGAATGGACAATTTTGCAAAAATATACTATTTTTATGCAATTATGCATTTTTAAGGAGATTCAAACGGTTTTTGCACGAAAAATTTTTGACGTCAAAAAATAAGGTTGTTTGATGATGCACATTTAACATTGCTTGAGGACACATGCAAGAATTCCTGTGGATATTTTAATTTCAATTTTAACTTTTATTTCTCGAAAGGAAATATTTTCTGGAGGTAATTTAACGATGATAATGTGGGTGTTGGGTGTTGGATTATCATGGGGTGAATGGCGGTGGCGACGCGGGGCGCTGTTGTTGCTTTTTTGAAATCCTTACTTGCTAGCTAGCTAGCAACTCTCCAAGCGTGTAAGAAAGTAAGTTGGTGGAACATATTTTTCTGTCGAAAGGATTTTCATTTTTCGATTATTTGATTGAGAAGTTCATCTATCTACTGAAATGTCTGAAAATCTGCTTGATGGACCCCCAAATCCAAAGAGACCGAAGCTGACACCTGCTCTTTCGTCCTCCTCAGATGGTCCAGGTAAGGTACAGGCCTGTGTTTACGTTGATCTAGTAAATGTCGAAGAGGTTGTACAGTACCGTTGGTGTGTCAGGAAGACTAATTGAGCCGTTTAGATACCATGCAAGAGTACTGTCTTGTTAGGTAGGATAAAATAACCAAATTAGGTTAGCTAACTAAGCTGCGTCGCATTTTCTAAGAAGTCAGGTTGCTGTCAGAGTTACTTTGGCATCAGTGCTAACATCAACCACTGGGTTAACTTTACCTGTCTGCCTAGTTAACTTTCTACCATTATCTAAATGGCTCACATGGTGATGGTTTGCCTCTAGTAACCCAGTATGCTAGAGAAAGCGGTTCCCGTCACATCCGATGCCAACTACATGTTTCTTTAGAGTAATTTGTACTGAAAAGCAGACGTCTATGATACGTATCCAGACTATATTAAGTTAACCACACATGTGCTGTAACGATGGAATATATTTTCACTGCAAAACAGAACTTCGCAATAGTTACAATTTCAGTCCACTGTAGTTAGTTCAGACGAAACGATCGCGCTGCTAGTCTTCCCAGTTGAACATCTCCACTTACCAAAGTGACTCACCCATAATGGAGTATTGCGTCATTTTTGTAAGCACACCCCAGGACATTTCGAGTGGTTTAACAGTTTCGTTATATTTTAACTGCAAATTAGTTCGGATTTCAGGATGAACATCTTTTCTACTTTTCTACATTTAAGCATTCATTTCGTTCTTCTGCAGCAAGCACTACAGTAAACACGGATCTTAGACATGCAGGGCATTATGTGTTTGAAGGCGAGTAGGACCGTCGTGCTCATGGCGTTCCTGTCTTAAAATTTTCTTCTGCAGGCAACGCTGGACACTCGGATCTAAAGTATATGTCGGCTGTTGTAAATCATTTGGAAAATCATAAGTCGGACGTGTGTGTAATTGCCTGCCTTCAGAATGATTTTAAGCATCAATACATATTTTCCATAAATGGATGGATTTATAATGGTAATTTTACATGGCAGTTGTGGGAACACTAGCTAGTGCAATTACCTGAGTTTAAAAAGAATTTCATAGCGTTTATACTTATCTAAGTAATTACACCTGTACTGGTGGGGTGAAAGGAAAGTAGTAAATTGGCTATAAACATTAATGCATGTTAAATACCAACATTTGTTATTGTCAGCCGGAGGGTAATGTACTAGAAAACACTTAACAAAGTTTCAGAAACATCTATAAGATATTTACAACTTCCACAACACCTTACATTTAAGACTACATGCATGCATCTTAATGCTTCTGTGCTGTCTCTTCCTTAAAAACACAGCGTTGACAGCTACAAAATGTGACTAAATTAACTTCTCCTAACACTAACTGATGTTTATGCTCATGTTCCATATGCTATTGTTCCATATGCATTACCCGAGTAGGATGGCAATTAGTTGAAGTCCTGCTTATGTTTGCTTTAAACCTAAACATAGGTCAAACATAGTGCCACACACAAGTAGCCTATGTAATATGCAAGCATACAGTATGTTATAAAACATGCCAATAAATGCACAATAAAGCATCAAACTTGAAGGGGTCATGTACCTGTTTTTGTTGTTGCTGCTGTGTGTTATGTAGTTGGTGGTGTTTATCATAGCTTTTCTTTACACACCTGGATATGTGTAGAGAAGTTGTATTTCATTCATAGAGCACATAGAAGGTTTAGAAAAATCTAGGCGAGCATTAAATGTGTGTAACTGAGTCTTTCTGAGTGCGCTGTTTTACACTCATTAACATGTCTGAATGTTCATGCACTCTCACTTATTCACAGACCACATATGAACTGTTCTAGTGGCATCTGAAGTGAAAAAAAGGTTGAGTTATCATTTGAAATTATGTTTAGATTGGGAGTGCAATGAATAGTCGAAACTAGAATTTATGACACAAATATTTTAATCATCGATTAGTTTGTTGCTTCATTGCCATCGTTTTTCATGGAATGCACTGATGTGTGGACATTTACTGGAGTGGAGTATATAGTGTAGTCAAACTCCTCCAGAGCGTGAGAGCGTCTCACTCCAAACTCCTCCAGAGCGTGAGAGTGTCTCACTCTCCTCCAAAACGGTTGTGGATATTTGCAAAGCTGACTTTCCTAGCATGGGATCACACTGGGCATGCTGGAGCGTTTGAAGAGTGAGAAATTGTCTCTCTGGATGTTGAACACTCAGTTTAGTAAATGACTTAGCCAGCTAGGTGATATTTAAAACGAATCAGGTTACTTCACAGTAAGAGCTGTAACATTTTTTTAAATGCATTTTGTCTTAATCAATCATTTGTTGATTGCGTTGAACACAGTAGAGGGCTGACCGGGACTGGGTGTAGCTGTAATTGAATCCACGGTTATGGGGACAAAACCAAAAAAAAAATTCCAGGAATTGGCATACTTTACAGTATTCCCATGGGCCATGGAAACGGTAATAAAATGACTTAACTCTGCCGTAGCAGCATGAGTGCAGTCTTTCATATGGTTTAATCCAGAACGTCCTCCTCATCTGTACTGAGGTGAGTTTTTTCCCCCATTACTTTACAGATCAAGTAGTGTCTAAATATGCCCTGAATTTACAGTCTTACATTTTGAATGTCATGGTGACGTTTAGAGCTGGAGAATGCTTTCCTGATGAGTTTTCTCATACTCCTATGTGTGTGTGCCCAGTGTAGGTTGCATTCGAATGAATTCAAATGATTTATCAGTGTGTTTGAGCTTCTTTGAACATGTCCTTTGAAAAACCAAAGTAACACGCCTAATAACTCGCACCTCTGTTTGTTATGAAAGTGGACTTAGACTGGCAGCATTCATTTACAACATATGACACTGTGAATTTCGGTATCGACACTGGATTCTAGAGTCAAGAACAAACCATATGGCTTGAATGAACATTTTTTAAAATGGAGTATTGCAGTTTGAAAGAGTAGGCCTAATGTTACTCTTTTGCCAGCCAAATGTGTTTTTATATTTAATGCAGTTTAAAGAGGAGCTGAAGCTGTTTCACAGAATGTGCGTTTCTGTTCTTGACCTCCAGTTTATTGCGTTGACATTCAGATGGATCGTTTGATTTATGTTATTAAGGCAAAACTGCCTTTTTTGTTCTGATTTATTGCTGCTAATTTGCTTCTTGTTGGTGTTAAATCTGTGTTTATTTCCCTCATCCAGGTGTTTAGACAGATTTTCAGACAGAGATCGTTTGCTCAAAACGAGGCTTTACTTAAATAAGATGTGGGTTTCTTTGGTGATGGATTTTAATAGGAAAAGGTATATGGTAAGGATATATGCATGACTGCGTGTGCAGAAGTGAACGGATGATGTGCTGTAGTAAAATCCCTCTAGGGCTCCTGAATAAAGGTAAGAGTTTCACAAGTGAACCGTAGATTCTGTCAGGTCTGACTATTTGACTGTCTGTGGACTGAATATTCATGGTCTAACAGAGGAGAGAGAAGTCCCACAGCAGTTCTACATTGCTTTCTGCATTCTCCATTGCTATTTTTCAAGTGGTGTACAAAAAAAACCAAATGTTCAACCTAAGGGGGAAAGTTACTGATTTCATATCCCCATCGTTCATGGTGTTCCTTATTTAACAAGGGTCTTCCCTCATAGATGGTCACATATGTATGGTATATATCTTCTGTTTTATAGCCTAAATGAAAGTTGACAATGCCTATTCCTTCTGAAATAGTGCAGCTTATGATGCTGGCAAGAAGTCCGGCAGTGACATGAAGGCACTCTGGAGTCCTATATTTAAACATAAAAGAATAATCGTATTAAAACAATACATGTGTGACTCTGCTGCTGTAGTGTTTTTCTGTCTTCACATATAACACACTGGTTCGTTGATTTGGCGTTCCTAGCAAAGCAGAAAGGGTAGAATGTGTCTGCTGCTAAAGTCCGGAGCTGTGAATTGTAGTCGTGAGACCTCAGAGGTCTGACAGATGGGTTGGGAGGTACGAGGGGGGCACACGTTTGCTATCTATCTCCTGAATAGAAGCCCCGAAAAAGTCGTCACTCCTCCAAATGGCGTGTAACCTAAAGCCGGGGGCGTCCCCGACAAAGGCCAGAAGTCAGGCCAGGGGGTTCCGCTAGAATAACCGCTTGCAGCTCTGAGGCAGGAAGACACGAGGCATCTCCAGACTGGCGGGACCAATGCAGACCCTGAATATAATACTCGAACATGCTCGGAGCAAGATGTTGTGCTATTTGGCTTCAGGGAGTTTGAAGCAACTTAATGGATTGTGCTTGTGCAGAATAAAAGTTGTGCAGTTTTAGATTTATAGTGTTATTCTGAAAAGACTCAGAGCAAGCCAGCCGGTTTCTCGCTAGCCATCACTCTTGGATGGATGTAATTTTGCAGAACCTACTATAACCACAAGCACAAACTATATGCAGTATATGCACTTTGACATTAATATGTTCTTCCTCCCTGGTTTGGGCCATAGAGCTACCAGGCAACAGAACACAGTGGGAAGACAAAACAGATGTGATTTTGTCATTGTCTGGATCTGTGACTTGTGTAACTTTATAAAATGCAAAAGTACCCATTGACAAGTGATTTACTGTATAGATAGTGTTTCCAAATCAATGAGGAGCGTTCTGCAGCCATATTGTTGATGATCCATCAGCTTGTCTCAGCTATAGCTGTTACACGTTAGGGAAGACACAACAGGCGAATAGAACAGAAAGTGTAACCAATATATATCACCATGACGCTTCCCCTAGTTTATTACTTGCGTTAAGTTTTTTGAAATTTTGTTTATGTATGCAAACGATACATATGTAATATGTATGATATCTGATGATTTGATAGCTAATTAAATATGCACTGATTTGCATACATTTCAATAACAGAAAACTGAACAGTGGATAAAGTCAGGTTCAAAACTTTCATTTTGTTGACAGAGAATTTAGGATGTCACTGTCATCAGTCACACACACAACATTTCCTCCATGTTTTTAGGCATGAAAATAATTCAGTGGCTGAATGGACAGTAACCTCTGTAATGATGTATAAGAACAATTTGGTATACGTAAATGCTACTGAATGGAGATTTCTGGCTCAGAGTGTGTGAGAATCATTTTGGGAAAGCAACCTTTTAAAGATGTATGTTATAAAATTTCATACAATTGTTTTGGAAACCACTATTTTCATACACAATATTTTACTGTTAGCAACAATGATGGAGAGCATCACTAATAATAACAAAGAATAGCAATAAAGAACAATGTAATAACACGTAATAACTAAAATAAGAGCATGTATGGCCTTCAACTGAAAACAAACACACGCAGGTTTGAAAAACCTTTGATGTGCCAGTTTTATAGATTGGCTTGTTCATTTTAGACAGAGCAAAACCCAAAAATAATTAAACTTTTGTATGTCCTTTGTTTGTTTTGTTATACTACATTATCTTACTATTGTCTGCCACTAAGGGAAAAGCCTGTATGGTAAAAGTAAAACTTGCAACAAATCACAAAATGCCCCAAAGTTCCCAACAAAGCTAAAGCAGTAAGTATCGCAGAATGCTATATGACTCATTTGAACAAATCACATCAGAAATTTACACCTGCCAATGACATTTCACGCTTGTGTTTAAATCACCCCTTTTTCTTTCACGATTTGTTGCTGATACAAAGGAAATGGCTCTATTTGGATCCAACAGCATTGTGCTGCATTAGAATGCCAATCTTTCGTGAATTCAGGAGAAATCTAAAGATGCAAATAAACAGCAGTGTAGAAGTATACAAAAACAAACACCTAAATGTGTTTGGATATTTTTACCCTCAAAGAAGACATGGCATGGAAATTGCTTTAATGTCCTGTATGTTTTATCTGTCCCATTCCTTTGGGTCTTGATTATTCGTTATTGCCTGCAATAACATATCCAGATTGTTGAAGTTCTACAGTTATTTTGTATGAGGTAAAGTCAGCAATTTTCAGTCTTTTTGTACCATTACCGCCAAGCAATATGATAGCAAAAGTGAGCAATAACTGTCTGTGTGTTTGATGGGGTTAATTATCAGCTGGTATCTTTGTTGTATTATGTAATCTAATGTGGCCCTTGCTAACGTTTCAACCTCTCAAATTGGAGCCTTATATGCAACATAAATTGAACAATATCATTTTTTAGGAAACTATAGTTAAGTAAAAAGAGCAAATTATTTTTTACAGTGTAATAACTAAGACAGACGGTGATAAAGCGAGACAGATGTGAGAAGGATGGAGAAAGGGAGCAGCAGCTGTGTAAGGAAGACACAAACAGCATGCTAGCTAGCGAGTTTTGCTAACTGAATTACCTCAACACTCGCTAATCATCAAAGGCAAAACTATGGAATTCACCATTTGCCTTGCTAACTGCCTGCATGTGACAAAATGATAAGTGTCCCTCGGTGTAGGCAGATTACTGGACGTTTGTCCTGTTCGTTCTCGCCATCCAAAGATTTCTCCTTTGACACGAGTCGGCCAGGATGCTGTAGCAGCTTGCACCATTTTGTTGCTGGCATTACTGCAGACTTGAAGCACAGCGCACTGTGGTTCCTCTAAAAGCACTGTGGTCACTGTTACATGACTGGTGGTATGTCAACTATATGGCCAGGTCACGTTAACAAATTGTCAAACATACTAGCTAGAGGTAACAGATTTCTTCATCACTTAACTACAGCAAGAACGGCTACGTGCAGTTTCTCATGTCCTAGACTGTTAGGCCTGGCTTTTTATTGCTCGCTAGTGAAACTAAAGCCTCAACCAGCACTCAGTGAGAGACTGGCAGTCTACTGAGTCACCCAGTCTTCTTATCATGAAAACTGTAGACGTTTCAGAAGTTGTAGTTGACTTACAGCTGTACTGATCAGAGTAGTTGCAAATTCAAAATATTTAGGCCAAGTGCTTTTCAACCTAATCTCTATGAATGGAAAACATTTGCAGTGGCAGCTCAAGATGAGTGTTAAGTAGTAAATAGTACAGTACACTGAAGTCATGGTTTGGTTAACATCGCATTTTGGATACAATGGGGAGGAAAACGGCAAAAAAAACCCACATGCATAAGCTTGACATTCATTTCATTGTTTTTTAACAAGACATTAGTGTTGTTCAAAAACATAGTTAAATGTTGTTCTATCTAGTGTCATATAGTAATGGTGCTGGTGCAACCTGTAGTGTGTTGAGTAAAATGTAAACAGTGAACATACACTCTCAGAGTTTTTATGTAGGCCTGATAACAAAAGACAGTGAGTCACAATCAACTACAAAACTGTAAATCAGCTCTTATTGTATTAAAGTACAAAATAAAAACAATGATAATCAGTACTTCCACTTTGTTCTGTTGAGAATTTAAGTCCAGCCTGATGAATTGTAAATGCTAGTTGCTCCTAGGCTTGGGCGATAATGCATATTTAGACAAACGATTATCGTCTCCAGAATTATCCCGATAAACGATTTTATCGCGTCAAAAATTAATTTATGCAGTACCCCACTTGCATCAGTTACATTATTATATTAATTCACTAAATATTTGTTTAGCTATTTGCTTTTTACATGTGTAAACATAATCAGTGCATAATGCTTTTAAATATTTATTTTAAACAATCACATGTAAAAACTTTTATGGTGCTTTCTCAATAATTAAATTATTCGTTTGATAATTACATTTAAAACAGCAAAACATACGGTAATAAGGGAATATTCCTGAAGTTGGAGTTCTTGTTGAGCTTTCAACAAGGCCCTCTTCTTCTGCCAACTATGAGAAAAGGTACCAACGATCGATCGGCAGATACCCAGAGCTCGTTCCGTGCACTGCCTTTGCTTCTTAATTGAATTCGTCACACACTAATGTAGGTTATGACCAAAGCAATTTAACCATTGCCATCCAAGTTCGTCTTTCACGGCTGACTTTATATTCGCAGCATTGTCCGTGGTAATGCAGGTTAAATTTCCCTCATTCAGCTTCCATTCCTGGAGTACAGAGCGAAGACCCTCAGCTATATTGGTTGCAGTGTGGCTGTCCGGAAAGAACACTGTTTCCAAACATTTGGATTCAAGCTTCCACTGCGGTGAAATAAAGTGTGCCGACACTGACATGTACGGAGTCATATTAGTACTTGACCACATGTCGGTTGTCAATGAATAAAACTCCGCTGTCTTGAGCAAACACTCAAAGTCAGCGCGAACATTAATATACATTTCAGGCACCGCTGTCTTGCTAAAGTACTTACGGCTTGGTAGCTCGTACTGTGAATTAAAGGTTTTTAACATTTCTTTGAATGTTGACTTTTCGACTGTGTTGAATGGCAGCATACCCTTCACTAAATAACGCGTTACACTCGTGGTACACTCGCCACTTAACGCTGTCACGTTTGTATTTTGTACATTTTGCAAAAGTACTTGTGATTGTTGACTGACTCGATGAACTTTGTTCTGCTCTGTGGGTACAACCCAGTTTAACATGCTGATCTGGATGATGAATCCTAAGATGTGCTTGCAAATTGGTGGTGTTACCACCTTTTGTGGTGATCCTTTTTCTGCATAGACGACATGTAACATTGTTAATATCTAACGGTTTTCCATGTTCATCGGGTTGGAAACCAAAATATTGCCAAACTGCTGCGGTAACACCTTTTTTCTGTACAAGCTCATCCATTTCTTTCACCATCTACCGGGAAATAAGTCACATAGAGGAGTTCGTTTCATTTGAATGTACCCAGAATTCCTTTCAATCTTTTCAAATGCCATTTTAAAAGTGCAGATTTGTAGTTAATTAGCTGGTCATTTTATGTATATACATAAACACCACCCTTTCTGTTCTATAGAGCAAAACATTTCTTAAACCATAGATTGTATAAAGTTAGTCGTTAAATAGAGATGCTGCAAAATGCGCTTTGCTGGTAAACAACAATGGTACTTGATAAAAACAAATAGAACGATGGTTTGCGTAATATCGGCAAAGGTTTAAATTATCGCGATATTTGATAATATCGTTTATAGGCCCAAGGCTAGTTGCTTCATTAATGTTTTCTGCCCTCTCTGATTATAAAAGCAGCAGGGGAAACATCAGACTCCTCCTGTTTTGATTCGATCCAATGATTAACTTTCAAAGAAAACTGCGCTATTTTTACATCACATACACATTGTGCACCCATTCAAAAACAATGTGTTTTTAAATGGTTGTATTATGTTTCAAGGGTGGGATAAATGGACTCCAAATTTCACCAGTATGTTAGCTTTTGGCATTTTCCAGATTGACCAGGGAATGATGGAACAGTGTATCTGTGCAGCTCCATAGATGTATGAAAAAATTGGGCACCATTGTTACTTTCAAAATCTTTGATGAGTTATGGACTTCATTATGGATGCTAGAATAAAACTGTGAAGATGCTAAATGTATGTTCAGGCAGCACTGTGAATACACTGCACAGTGGAACACATTTCACCATTATGTTTAAGTGAAACGCTCATTTGGGCGATTATATCACAAATTTTAAGTAAACGTTAGCAAAATCAAAAATGTCATCTCACAAACAAAATATTTTTTGAGATGGCTTGAAAGATGACGATGTGAGTAATTATCCTTCTGCCATCACCTTTCGGCTGCATGTTAGTAGTGTTTTCACATCCTACTAGAGATGCAGCCCAAAGGGGCACGTGGAACCCTACCGGTTTAGGCATGGAAGCAGGGACCCCGCTGATTTGGTCACACCACCTGTTGGTCACACCAAGGAAATATTGGTAGTGACTGCGCTGGTTGAGGATGCAGTAGTGTTGGTGTAATTACTTTGCAAATTTCAGTTACTGTTTCATATTAAAGTTTCACAATTTAAGTTTTTTGCTTTATATTGCTTCACTTACATAATGTTGTCTTTAAAATTCAGAGTTTGAAGAAAGCATGTAATCCCCCATAAGTTTGTTTGTTTGATGTCACATTCGTTATGCCTCGTAATATTGTAGCATAAATTATTGTATGAATTTTGAAGATTTTCCTCTATTCTGCTATAGGTTACATTAAAAGGGTATGCAAATGAATTCACAGATACTAAGCTTGCCCATGCTCAAAGGCATTTCATTTACCAGTGTTAGTCCAGAACTGCCAGCCTACTTTTCCAAAAGAGGGAATCTGAGGTCGTGCCCGCTATAACTGGGCATGGATGGCACAAATCCTTTGGGAAAGGAGCTGTCTGACCTGCTTTCTACAATGATTTTCTGCTGAAGCTTTGCTAAGACATTTTCTCATGTCTCTCGTCCTACGACATTTACTATTGGATGGAAATGGTGTTCATTTTGCATTTGATGCTTTTCGTATATATTTTGTTTCCTAAGATCTATTGGCTTCTCTAGACAGAAATCTGTCTGATAAGTTGTTTTCGTCAGCACAATATGAACATGTAAAGTAAACACACCGCGAAAGACGTGCTGAATAATTTTTCTTATTTGACCTATAAGATTAAACATTCACACAATTTGAGCCAACCAGCCAATAGCTACTTGTCAGACAGATGTGAAGCGTAACCATTACGTTTGGGGCTAGAAAGGGGCCAGTAAGGGGGAGAGGATACTGTGATTGTGTTGCACCAGCCCAATCAGAGTGGCACAGACATGCTAGAAATCTCAGATTTCGATGACCTAGCACGACCTTTCTCCTTTTTTATGCCTTAATGTCCTGATTTAAAGTGTATCCCAGTGGAATGCCGGTACAAATCAGTGTTTCTAATGATGTGGTCCGTAGCTATGAGGTCAATATTTCTGACGGTATGGTCAGTGAGTGTTTCTAATGATCTGCGGTCACACCGCTCCGCCGTTTGCGGTTCTGGTCCGAGGCAAGTCGTCCCGCCTCGGCTCTGAGCAGCTCGCCTGCTATGAGGTGGCCCCCCTGAAACCCGAGCAGCTCTGCACCGCACCCGCGTGTACACACGCTTTGCAAAGAGATGGAGGGCTGCCAAAGCCAGACAGGCGTACACACACACGCACACGCAGCCATAAACGAAAGGCTCACCCGACCACGCCAAGTCCTCGCGTCTCCTCCATCACCAATGATCTGGGAGAGTTGGTTAGTTTTTTTGGGGCTCTCAGGGGGTTGGGAGAGTTCTGGTGGGAGAGTTCGGGCTCCATTTGCTTGAACGTGCTTCGTGTCATGTAAAAACTGTCCAACTGTAGAGCAGTCTGGAATTTTCTTCCAGTGACCTGGCCTTTAGTTACACAGCCAGGGCCCATGGGTTTTTGGAGTGGGGAAGAGCGAGTTGGGCTAGTGGGGGTGTTGGTGACAGTGATGGAGGGAGAGGTGCTGGGGTTCCTGTGGGCCACAGGAGTGCTGCACCTGTCCTGGCCCAGACACCCAGCTCACACACCCCCCCACCCACCATCAAGCAACAGCTGCAGCTGCCCAGCCAGGCTATTTATAGTCCACCAGCCGCGTGTCTGCAGCCAGCTGGGGGGAGGGGGCTGGTGTGTTTGGGGTGGGTGAGGGGGAGTTGGAAAAAGAGTGAATGAGAAGGGGAGAGAGAGGGGGGAAGAGATAGGATAGTGTTGTGCTGGGGGTGGTGTTGGAGTACCAGAGCATGAAGTGTGTAACGTCGAGAAGACCGGAAGCACGTTGGAGGGGGTCATTTTTGAGAGGGTAAGAGGGGTGTGTGTGTAAAAGAGAATCTCTGTCTCATCAGACTGGTTCCCTGCTGGGACTCCCGGCGTCTCAGTGCTACCAAAACAATGCTCTGCTTCCTGGCCCTGCTCCAAGAGGGAGGGAGGGTGTGTGTGTGTGTGTGTGTGTGTGTGAGAGAGCTCTAGTGTCCGCCTGGCAGGGAAATGAATGTGTGAAGTCTCCACTGCCCTGGGAGTCTGTGGGCGTGTGAATGAGACGGGGGTGAGCTTTAGTGAGTGGGTGTGTGTCTGTCTGTCTGTGTGTGTGTGTGTGTGTAGAGCACCTGCCAGCCGCTGCACGTGCGCGTGTGCCCACGTGACTGGATGCTAGTGTGCCTGTTTACTCTGGGAGGCAGGCAGGGGGAAGTGGCGTCTCCGCTGCTGGACACCACGTCCTGTGTCTGCTGCGTCTGATCTGCAGTCCAGAATGCTCTAAATCTCATTCTCATGGTTCGGTTGCTTGATGTTTGCTTGTTTACTTATTCATTTATTGCTCGTCATCTTCAGATCCATTCGTGAGATCCAAGTGTAAACAACCCAAAAAGAAGAGACTTCGGAAATAACTTGGAAAACAGCTCTTTAATTCTGGGCTGACATGCAGTCAATTTAGCAAAACAATTGCATGTCATCTGATATAACTAATCTAATATGATGAGGAACAGCACCGGCTGGGTTCACCTTCGTCTGATCTCCAAGTCAGCTTGAGTTGTTTCCGTGCGCCTCATGCTCATTAAAATCATGCCGTGAGTGCGGGTGAAGACCTGCTCTGTCCCTAGGGGGCTTTTCTTCCAGTCGAGCAGAGCTGGCGTGTTCCTTTTTGCCTCATAGTTGAAAAGGATTTGGATGGTTTTCGCTCCGTGTTCAAATAACATTTTAGATGTTTATGTAGGCCGTGTCGTATAGTATTTACAGACCAGAGGTGCGACGTAGGTTTTTTCCAATAATGACTGGTGGCAGAGTCGTGCAGGGACCTTTTTATTTAGTGAAAATGTTTTTAAAATGAGTTTGTTGCACGTCCATCAGCCAAGCCAAAAAAGTGAGCAAATTTTCAAATCTGTAGGTCTGCAGGCTACATGAAACTGTGGTGTGAACGGTTTCCACCCACACAACACTATTTGGCCCCTTTGCCATTTGAGTTTAACGGAGGGTAAGATGTCCTGCGCAGCACACTGGGGTCAGGACAGTTCCTTACGTAGCCTCGTACGGTCACTGGACCCAGGAGAGCAGCTGATCCTCAAACAGCTGGAAGCAGGTCTCGCATCCGGTCCGGAGATTGTCATAATGGTGTGTGTGTGTGTGTGAGAGAGATAGAGAGAGAGAGAGAGAGAGAGAACTGGCCATGGTGTACATAAGTACATGTCCTCACGCATTAATGCACATGCTAGACTAATTAGAGCATTGCGCAGGCACTGAACACACGGGCAAGTTTCCTTCTGCAATTTATTTATTTCATAGTGTTTTTCTTCAGTACAGGACTAATTTAGTAATATTTTGGAAGATCGTTTTATGTGGTAGAATGAGCTGTGTTTTCAGGTACATGATGTTTCTTGTATTTGTTTTGGCTCTATTAACCACAGCAGAGTCATGCACTTACCTCTCTTTCCCTCTCTCTCTCTCTCTCTTTCTCTCTCTCCCCTCCATCTCTCTCTCTCTCTCTCTACAGGAGAGCTGAACTCTCTGTCGTGGGATGACCTGGAGAGTAACCTTCCCGATGAGCTGATCCCCAACGGTCCCAATGGGGACCTGAACCTGATGGCCATGCCCTCCAATGGTGGTGGGGCGGGCGGCCTTGTGCCTGATGCTGCCGCCAAACACAAGCAGCTCTCGGAGCTCCTGCGGGCGGGCAGCGGCGCCAGTCTCCCCCCGGGGCTGACGGCCGCCAGCCCTACGCCCACCCCCATGGGGCCCCAGCTGGGCTCCCTGGGGAAGAGCCCCCTGGGGCAGGGATCGCCCTCGCACCCCTCTCAGACACAGAAGCCGGGGGTGGCCGGCGGGGCGCAGGGCAACGGCACGGGAGCCGGAATGGGCCTCAACGCAGGCTTCGGCCCGGCCGTGCTGAACAACACCCAAGCGCACAGCATGATGGGACAGAGCGCGGGCGCCCAGCAGGGGCAGGTGATCAACGGGACCCTGGGTCCGGCCGGGCGGGGCCGGGGAGGGGCCGCCATGCAGTATCAGGGGCCCGGCATGCAGGGGGCACCTTCGGTAGGGGCGGCAGGCGGAGCAGGCAGCGTGCTGGCAGAGACCCTCACGCAGGGGGCACAGCAGATGGGCATGAACCCCCAGCAGGCCGGCAGCATGAACAAGGTGAGTCTGCTGAAGGTACTTTCTGCTTCCTGTCTGCTCATGTCACAGCGGTGCGTGTTCGAACGCAGTACAGTGGGATGCCTTTATTTAGTAAACAACACATAACAAAATGTGTTTTAAACAACTCTTACTGTATTTGTGCACATCTGTGAGCCAAGCCAAAGAGTGGGATAGTGCTCAATATACCTTATATATTGCATAAAAAAAGCGTAGTGCAGAGGTTTTGCTGAACTACACACAGGTTTGTTATTTGTAGCAGGCGTTAAAGATTCACAGTTGCTTTCTCGGTCGTCCTTAATTAGGGTGAATAGTGACATGGCGCACCCCCTGCTGAGCCAAGCTGCTGCTTTGTTTAAAACAGTGAGACAGACTGTAGTGGAAACACCGCACACGTGACTGAGCTCGAACTCGCCCTTTGAGGGGTGGGGCAGACGTCGGTTGTGCTGCGTGTAAATATTATTGGTTGTGCAGGAATGGAGGGAGTGGCTGCTATGTCGTCTGGACAGTGGTACGCTGACTGCCCCAGCTTAGCAGATGAGAATGCGCCGACTGTAATACACTGGACAGGTCCAGCTGGCAGTGTGTGGCGAAGGTTTCAAGGGTGCGCGAGATTGTAGTCCAAGTCTGAGGTGTGTGTGTGTGCGTGCGTGTGTGTGTGCTGTAGCATGAGAACTTCAAGACCTTTTCTAAAGGCAACACCGAACGAATGCTGTCATATTCTTGCTTCCAAAAGCAACACCGGTAATATTCCCGTTTGCATCCAGTTGCAGACTGAGCACACAAGCAGGAAATCATTTTATTTACAGGTCTTTTAGTTATTTGTCCATGTCGTGGTCAGACATTAACCCCTCACTTAGCTGCACCAAAGGTTCACTATACTGCTCACGTGAACTGTGATATTTAAAAAATGCAATATTGATATCATGTTAACACGCACACACAAATTTCAGAAAACAATCCAGTGTCCATAACGAATGCAGATGTTTGTGGTGAACTTACAACCATGTGTCTTTTATACAAGGTAGTGACAAGTCATTCATGGCCACATCATGAATGAACAGTTTAATACTAAACTAACTATATGTCGAAATACCATCAGAATATCAAAAGCTAATTTCAGTACCAGGTCACACATCACAGGCTAATACTAGCACAAAGTCACACATCACAGGCTAATACTAACACCAGGTCACACATCACAGGCTGTTATTAGCTCCCGATCATGTACCACAGGCTAATACAAATGTAGCTCTAACGTCATGCATTCATTTCCTCATATCCTTTAGGCGATGTACACACAACTCGGTCTGTAGCGCTGAAGGGGCCGTGTCCTGCTCATACACGTCTCTCTCCGTTGAGCTCCAGCGCCGTCCTCACACATTCAGCAGCCACATGTCCAGGGCACGAGCGGCCCGTTCCGCTGAACTTAAAGAGGCGTTGTCTTTTGCGCGTGTTTAGTTTATTTTCTGTAGACAACGCGATATTATCGTGCGTTCGCAAGATGCGCACCCTCTGGGGCCTCCACTGGGATCCTCCACTGGGGGCCTCCACTGGGATCCTCCACTGGGGGCCTCCACTGGAGCGGCTCTGGGTTCGCTCTGCGGGGAAGGCAGGGATTCGTCAGCACACTCTGTGCGTCCTGACACTGCTGCGAATGCTCACGCGGCGGTGGTGTTCATAGCTAGAAATGCTTTCTTCTCTTCAGTGACATGAGGTGTGAGATGGAGTAGAAACTCAGGTTTTAACTGTCGCTCGCACCATTAAACGGCCCAAAGTTAAATGTACTGTCGGCGTTGAATACTTAGTATGTTGTTGTACATGCTGGTGCAGTTTCCATCAGCTTTGATCAACATTCAGTTAAAAATCCAAAGCAGCTTTTAGATGAGGAAGTGCTGGAGGGTGTTAGGAGAGCTGGTATCAGCATGCAGGGGTGGGGGGGGTGGTCAGTGACCAGAGGCTTCAGTGCGAGCTGCATGAATGTAGCAACTGGCGTGTGGTGAATGTGGTCTCAGGTGGTCGGCTGCTGTACTCGTGTTGGTATCCAGGGTGTGGTGGCGTGATGCAGGTGTGTGGGGTCCAACTTGAAGTCGCTACTCCTGTTGCAATTTCTCTAGTTAAGCGGAGGGCTGACACTTGCCTTCGTCCTTGCGAGTCTGTGTGTGTGCGTGCGCGCCTCAGAGCAGACACTACTGTGGTTTCACAGGAAATCGAAGGGAAGACATTTTACCGCCTTGCTCTCGCGTGTCGCTACCTAGTCCTACCACATCAGAGCATGGCTGGGGTGTGTGTGTGGGTGTGACTGCTCACCGCATTTGGGGGGCCTCTTTCCCCATGGCTTTGTATTTCTGTATGCACCAGTGAGACTCGATAAATGCTGTTTTAAAGATAATATAATGTGCAACTGTGTGTTTTGACGATGGTACTGTGCCTAAATATCAGCTGAGAACTTGGTGCGTGTGTTTGTTGCAAGAGTTTGAGCAAGAGGAGTTGAGTGTCGGTTTTGAGAGGGTCGCGATGGAAGGTGGCGGCGGCTCTGCGTGTGAACATGAAGATGCACTGCAGCTGTCAAATAATGGCCCGTTTGGTCGGTTTTGTTCTTCAAAAGCCTAAACTCGAACTGTGTGAAAATCTGTTTCTTGCTCATTGTCCATAAGCGCGCCAACCAATAGAGCTGGAGACGCATCTTTAACTTTTGAGGCGCATGAAACGTCTGTCTCTAGCCTTCAATATCTATTTAGCACAGTATCCTGCACGTGTATTTTTGTTTATTAAAATCGCTGAATTATCTCTCAAGGAAAAATGTGTTTGAAGTTTCAGAATTGTGTGTCTTAAAGTTCTTTAGAGTGCTATTGAAATGGGCAGGAAGTCTGCTTGTGTACTTGCTGCTATAACACCCAAAATTCCAGCTCGCATAAAACATGACGGCCTTACTCATGTGATCACTACCCAACATTCCAACTGTAACATGGTTACTGAAATTGTAAGGCATCTGTTAATGTGTAAAGTGTAAATGAAATAATTAGATTATAGAATTTTTGAATATTCATCGACAGCAGTAGTGTGAATACTCTCCCCATCATAGTTACACATTATAGGCAACACCAACCCTGCACGCAGCCACACAGGGAGAGAGAAGAGCGAGTAGCAAATCTATATGTGAATGAGTGAGCATGGGTGGGGGAGGTGCCTGCCGTAGAGCTCAGCTCCTCTGTGTGTGTGTGTGTGTGTGTGTGTGTGTGTGGTGCTCAGCTGGGCTCTTTTATCCGGCACGCCGGAGCGCTGTCCGTGACTGAGAGCACACGGCCGGCGTGCTGCTGGAGCTGATTGCTGAGGGCAGGGAGGAGGGGCCCCGGAGGAGGGAGCGGCGGCCCCGGTGGGGGGGGGTCTCATTCTTACAGGACCTCCACAGAAGAGGCTGATGCTAGCTGTGCATTAGCAGGGCTTTAGACTCCACACACTGCAGTGGGATTGGCGGTGGTTGGCAGCCCTCTACAGGGACACGGCTCACCTTCGCCTGTTTAACAGGGCTGGTTAAGCGCCGGCTTGAAAATCGGCATCTGTAGATTTTAAAAGTTGATTGAGTTTGTACACTTTTTTTTTTCTTTTTCTCTGGCGTCAGCTGAAAGTTTTTTATCTTGTTTGTTTTAAACTAATGTTTTTTTTTCCCACCTATGTTTATTTGGTTGAAAATATGTTATTGTAAATAAGTGCACTGTAAATAGTAGATCAGACAATAACAGATTCACTTTTCTTTCTTTATTGTGTTTGGCAGTTTTGTGTCTTGTATATAAATGTGTTCATTTTGTTCTGAAGGGACAGAAAGACGTGGATGCTTTTCTGTCCCGAGTGTAGAATTGTAATGGACCCTTTGCTCATCCTGAGTTTGTCTCCTGGTCTCCACGTAGATGGGAAGTGGTCCGTTTGTCCAGTACCAGGCGGGAGGGCAGGCGGTGGCAGGAACGGCTGTGAACACGCAGCTGCAGAGCAAAGCCGCCCTGCAAAACAGCCTGCCGCCCTTCCCCTCTGACCTGAAGGGCAGCGCCGTCACCACCGTGCCAAACATGGTGAGCCTCCCTCGACCCTCAAAGTGCACCAGGCCCGGGCATCTTCGGCAGCTCCGCGCCGGAGCAGCGGGGCAGAGTTTCCTCGTCTCACTCCTCTTCCTCATTTTTTCTCAGCAGCTGCTTGTTGTGTGTTTGTTTGTTTGTTTTGAAAATAATTAGTTCCCTTTTCCTTTCTGAATCTGACCAGAAAAAAAAACCTTTGTGTTGTCGCATAGCGATGGTTCCCCTGAGGAGCTTCTGCATATTCACATACATCTCCCCGTCTCTCTCCCTTCCTCACTATCTTCCTCTCATTCCCAACTCTCTCTCTCTCTCTCTCTCTCTCTCTCTCTCTCTCTCTCATTCTTTCTTTCCATCTCTCTTCACCTTTCTCCCCCTCCGCCAGCCTCCGTCTCAGCAGGTGCCTGTGGGGATGGGTCAGGGCGTGGCCACGGGCCCCACGGCCGACCCGGAGAAGCGCAAGCTGATCCAGCAGCAGCTGGTCCTGCTGCTCCACGCCCACAAGTGCCAGCGGCGCGAGCAGGCCAACGGGGAGGTGCGGCCCTGCGCCCTGCCCCACTGCAGGACCATGAAGAACGTGCTCAACCACATGACCCACTGCCAGGCCGGCAAGTCCTGCCAGGGTGAGTGTGTGTGTGTGTGTGTGTGTGTGTGTGTGTGTGTGTGTGTGTGGGGCAGGAGGTGTAGATATGGAAGGCTGCTGTTCTACATTCCTACACACAGTGCGTCTAATGCTGCCTGCTCGCTGGTTCGGCCAGCCTGCTCTGATGTTCATTAGCCACTGGGCCTTAGAGTGGCAGGTGTCATTTCAGCGGGCAAACACGCACATACAGCGCACTCACTAACACAGCATGCAGCCGCACGCAAACACACACACACACTGCACAGCTCTACAGTTCACTGCACTTCTTCCCCTCTCCCTCTCTCGTTTTCCTTTCGTTTACCTGCTTGCTCGCACACAGCAAACACTCAGCTGTCACACAGAAACGTGTACGCATCCATTGGGGAGTGTGTGGGTGGAAGGGACAGTGCGTTCATGTGTGGGGTGGGGTGGGGGGTTTGTGGGGGGGGGTGATCTTGTGTTGAATGATGCTTATAAGCCAGGGAGGCTTGAGTTTGATCTGTTATGCTCCAGGATCTTTGCATTTCATAGCCACTGGCTTTAGGGGTGTGTTTGTTTGTGTTTGTGTGTGTGTGTGTGTGTGTGTGTGTGTGTGCGAGCGTGCGTGTGTACTGAAAGCTTCCCCTCTATGCAAACCGATCCTTTGAGCAGCGCGTCTGGAACTGAAGCAGTCATCAGACATGCCACCATCAGACTCTGCGTCCCCGGGCAGACGCACGCACGCCCCAGCAGCACAGAGTCTCGAGTTTGCGCATGTTTGCAAGGTCTTTGAGCCGCGATGTCCCGCACGCCGGGGAGACGGATTCTCTAACGCTCGCGCTCCTCTCTCTCCCTCCGTCTGCAGTGGCTCACTGTGCCTCCTCCAGACAGATCATCTCTCACTGGAAGAACTGCACCCGACACGACTGTCCTGTCTGCCTCCCTCTGAAGAACGCCAGCGACAAACGCAACCAGCAGCGTGAGTACCTGACCCTCCTGGCCCAGACCTCCTCCTTCTAACCCTCCAGATCTCCTCATCTCCTGTAGACGTGCTGCTACCCTGACACTAATGTCTGGTTGTTTTTGAAACTCTCTGCTGCCGTTGTTAGTGCTGTTCATCACCCTGCTGCTGCTTCTGTGCCTGCTGCCTTCCGCTAAGCAACATCTCTGTCTCTTCGTCCTCTTTTTTTTTATTCGGACTTTAAAATAAATAAATAAATAAAAATTGATTTTCTGCTCTCTTGCGAGCTTTGCACTATGGCCAGGGAGAAGGAATTTGAAACTAGAGTTTGTTGATGCTGTTTCGACTCTGTGGGGTTTGTATATTGGAATGCCCAGACATTACAATAACGGCAGTGGTGTCTTGGAATGGGGGGGGGGGGTCTTCTTTCTTCCTCCATGAATCACATCTGCTGCAGCACTGCTGTGAATCCCCTCTACATGGACAGAAGTGGTTTAGAAGTGGTAATTTTTCTGGGGGAGTTTGGGTGTGGGAAGCATGACATCTCTCTTCCCCCCCCCCAAATCTACTCCCCCTTTCTGAGCACTGATACTCGGTGTCAGAAATAATCTGACCTCCACCTTCACCCGCGGCTGTCTGTTGCACCACGACTCACTGGAGTGTGAAGCATGACATGTTCAGCAGAGCGCCTCCGCACTCCGCACCTCTCTGCGCCTTCTCTTCCCTCCCCTTCCCAAAATAGTCCTCGACGGCGAGATCTTTCCGAGCTCATGGTGCAAACAATGGTGTCTCTCTGTCTCCATCGCTACTCGTCTTCCTCCTCCCATCTCTCTGTCCCCCGTCTCTTTCTGACAAGTCCCCCCCTCCCTGTCTGTGTCTCTCGCAGCGATGCTGAGCTCGCCCACCACGGGTGTGCAGAGCTCGATGGGTTCCGGTGGGTTCGGGTCAGCCCTCGGCGCCGGCCCTCAGCACCCCTACACCCATCGACCCCAGCTCCATGCAGCGGGCATACGCCGCCCTGGGTCTCCCCTACAGCAACCAGACGCCCGCACAGACGCAGTCGCCCACGCAGCCGCCCGGACCGGGCCAGACGCAGCCCACGCAGGCCCCGCACCAGCAGCAGATGAGGCCGCTCAACACGCTCGGTAACACACACACACACACACACACACAACCTTCCTGTGGAATACAACCTAAGCTTGTCAAACCAAACAGGTCTGTGACGTTACTGACCGGCATCATGGGTTCTGTGCAGGTGCTAACCAGATGACTCTAAGCGGGGCGGCGGTGGGGGTGTCCACCACGGAGCAGGCCAAGCTACATCCAGACACCAGCGTACCATCCACCCTCAGCGCCAACAAGTAGGAGCCAACACAACACTCCTGACACTGGGGCTTACTAGGTCACACATTGGATCGCCTCATGAGTCCTGTTTCCAACCAGTTTACACAGAGCTTTAGGCTCTATATATGATATAGTGAAAAAATATATAGTATAAATATATAGTATAGACTTAAGCTCCTACTTAAATCATTGCTAAAACATCTTAAATTGGGTCTAAATGGGATGATAAATGAGCATACCCCCCCCCACACACACACACACACAGCCAGCTGATGCCGGACGCCTCGGCGGTGGGGGCTCTGGGTACTGTGCCCACTGCAGCGCCGCTGCCCACGGGCGGAGTGAGGAAAGCCTGGCACGAGCACGTCACTCAGGACCTCCGCAACCACCTCGTCCACAAGCTGTGAGTACTGCTGCAGTTAGTACTGCTGTTGGTACTCCACAATTGCTGTTAGTACTTCATGATCTGCTCATAGTACTCCACGATCTACTGTTAGTACTACTGTTAGTACTGCCCTGTCTGCTGTTAGGGCTCCTTTATTCCTCCTCTATCTGCCGTTAGTACTGCTGTTGGTACTCCTGTTAGTACTGCTGTTGGTACTCCTGTTAGTACTGCTGTTGGTACTCCCGTTACTACTGCTGTTGGTACTCCTGTTAGTACTGCTGTTGGTACTCCTGTTAGTACTGCTGTTGGTACTCCCGTTACTACTGCTGTTGGTACTCCTGTTACTACTGCTGTTGGTACTCCCGTTACTACTGCTGTTGGTACTCCTGTTAGTACTGCTGTTGGTACTCCTGTTAGTACTGCTGTTGGTACTCCTGTTAGTACTGCTGTTGGTACTCCCGTTACTACTGCTGTTGGTACTCCTGTTAGTACTGCTGTTGGTACTCCTGTTAGTACTGCTGTTGGTACTCCTGTTACTACTGCTGTTGGTACTCCTGTTAGTACTGCTGTTGGTACTCCTGTTACTACTGCTGTTGGTACTCCTGTTAGTACTGCTGTTGGTACTCCTGTTAGTACTGCTGTTGGTACTCCCGTTACTACTGCTGTTGGTACTCCTGTTAGTACTGCTGTTGGTACTCCTGTTAGTACTGCTGTTGGTACTCCTGTTAGTACTGCTGTTGGTACTCCTGTTAGTACTGCTGTTGGTACTCCGTTACTTACTCCTGTTAGTACTGCTGTTGGTACTCTGCTGTTTAGTTACTACTGCTGTTGGTACTCCTGTTAGTACTGCTGTTGGTACTCCTGTTAGTACTGCTGTTGGTACTCCCGTTACTACTGCTGTTGGTACTCCTGTTAGTACTGCTGTTGGTACTCCTGTTAGTACTGCTGTTGGTACTCCCGTTAGTACTCCTGTTGGTACTCCTGTTGGTACTCCTGTTAGTACTGCTCTGTCTGCTGATATTTTGCTGATTACTGCTCACTTTCTGTGTCCACTCCCCATATTCTACCATATATTCAGTATTAACAGTGGTGTGTGTGTGTGTGTGTGTGTGGGTGTGAAATACACAGAGTGCAGGCCATTTTCCCTACTCCGGACCCTGCTGCTCTGAAAGACAGACGGATGGAGAATCTGGTGGCGTATGCACGGAAGGTGGAGGGAGACATGTACGAGTCTGCCAACAGCAGGGTGAGGACACACACACACACCGCACACACATACTGCTTCAGGTAAACCTCACTGACAGCACACAAGTACCAGCCATGAAGTTCAGCATCCTTCTTCTTGTTGGTTTTAAAGTACTTCAGTATGTTGGTATGTTTTGTAATCAAGTATTGTGTGTGTGTGTGTGTGTATATATAAGCATTCATTTAACTTATTGTGTGTGTGTGTAGGATGAGTACTACCATTTCCTAGCAGAGAAGATCTACAAGATCCAGAAGGAGCTGGAGGAGAAGAGACGGTCTCGGCTCCAGAAGCAGATCATTAACCAGGCGCCCATGACCACAGCAGGTCCACAGCAGTCCACACTGAACCAGCCCAATGCCCTGGGTCCCAGGCCTCAGAGTGAGTTACACACACACACACACACACACACACACAACTGAACAATGCACACTCCCATGCTAGCATATTAGTAAATCAGTGCCTAAATTACAAACAGTTGGAGTCTAGAGCCTGTATGTCTAGATTCTGTATGTTCACATATATTTACAGTTATTCTAAAACCCATGTTTGTTTATAGAATGGAGCCCATAATTTTTCTTAGTCCTTATGTACACTATTGTAGTTTAGAGCCTTTACGTTTACAGTTGTTGTCTAGAGCCTTTACGTTTACAGTCGTAGTCTAGAGCCCTGTGTGTGATCCAGGCCGCTTACAGGTTGTAATCATACGCTAAGACCATTCACCTGTAAGACAGGTGGACCTAATAAAGTGACTGGGGACCGTCTGTGCAAGGTGGGCATTTTCTGTACACTTTCTTACCAGTGTGTGTGTGTCTGTGTCCAGATGGTCCTGTGCCTATACCCAATGTGCCAAACCAGATGATGAGCCGCATGCAGGTTACCCAAGGTACCAGTCTGCTTATCTCAGCTACTGATGCTCCTTTTCTGCATGTGTGCGTGCAAGAGAGATGAGGTTTGGACGGGTGTGTTCACTTACATTGTGTGTTATCTGTGGCTGAATGAACAGCTCTGTACCGTGCGTACATGCGCATGTTGATTTTTGCCTCTTACTGTGTGTGTGTGTGTCATTTAGGTATGAACCAGTTTAATGCGATGTCCATGCAGAATGTGCAAATGTCTCAGGCTCCCGTGGCAACTCGAGCTGCGTCCCCGATGGGTCACGCACAGCAGATGAACATGAGCTCTGTTCCACAGGTCAGCGTCTCACGCGCGCACACGCGCATGCACACTCCTTCACCAGCCACATGGCATTTTGACAGCGCCATCTTCCCAACGTGAACATTAATGTTTTCCTCCCATCAGGATGAAGCACAAGTCTGTGCGCTTTTGTACCTTGCTGCTGGTCCCTGGAATTACATTGCGCTCTGTGCCTCAGTTTTAAATGGATCACACTTGTTACTGTTTTCAGATGGGTATGTCACCAACACGGATGGCACAGGCACAGGGTATGATGGGAGCTCACAGTGGGAACATGGTGGCTCAGACCACCAATCAGACGCAGTTTATGCAGCAGTTTCCCGCCAACACAAACACCATGAATGTCAACATGGGCCAGGCCAACACGCAGGCAGCTGTCACACAGGTGAGCGAGAACACACACGCACACATAAAATGCGCGGATATATTTAACCATCATGCATTCACCGCTTAGAAATATGCACATTCGCTATTCCATATTGCAACCCTATTGCATCAGCGTGTGCGTGTGTGCGTGCGTGGATGTGCGCGTGTGCGTGCTCCCATCTTCCCAGCAGCCCCAGAACCTTCCTTTGAATGCACTTGGCCCGTTGGGCCCACAGATGACCTGCCCCACGGCCCCCCAGACTCCCCTCGGTGCAACTCCGCCCCCCAACGCAGGCTCCGCCTCCGCTGCCAACTTGCCGCCGTTGCAGCCCAACCAGGCCAACACACCCGCTCCTGCACCCGCCCAGGGCACCCCACCACACACTCAGCCCCAGACGGAGCTCTCTGCCCAGGCACTGCATCACCCTGGCACCCCTGTGAGACCACACACACACACACACAAACACACCTTCAACCTCCACCGTGTTCTCTCTTTCCAAGTTCCAGCCCTGGACTGCTGCCACAGCTAGTCCAGACAAAAAAACTATTTTTTGTGTGATTCTAACCTCATAGGACATCAGTAGAACCATTATCACCTGGTTCTGGTTCAGAGTGCAACAATAACGATCAGCTGGGCAGTCTAGCGGACCGGGTTAGGAACCATGTCCTTTTATTCCAGTTCCTCCATCAACCGGCTTCTCTCTCTCTGTCTCTCAGAGTGCCGATAACCGAGTGCTGACGCCAGCGTCTGCGGCGAGTGTGGACCTGCACTCTCAACACGGCACGTCTGAGCTGCCCGCCGCGGCGGTTGAACCCAAAGCAGAGCCCAAACAGGAAGAGCAGGACTTCGAGTCCGGGGCTGTGGACACCGACTCCAAGATGGAGGTGGGGGAGTGTTTGCTTGTTGTTGTTGTGCTTCTTGTTTGTTTTGGGTTTTTTTCTTTGTTTTTCTTGCTGCAAGATAAAATAAAATGTAAATATGCAAGTCAAACCTCAATTCTAAAGCTAATGACTGACCTGAAAGAAAGAATCTACCTCTAATGGTTTTGGCTGCGTCCCCGTAGACACTGGGCGAGACTGTGCCTTGTGACTGAAGCGCACCTTTAACGCGCCCCATGAACCTTTCGCTGCTGAATTGCATACTGCAGCTGTAATTACTGCAGTGACAGTTAATAGCTGACGTGCTGAAGATCAGTAAACCGACCAACAGCACCTTCTGGAGCCTCATAAAATGCTGCTCTGCGGGGAAGAGTCTAACATCACAGTCAAGTGGGCGCCTACTGCCACACGGAGAAGTGCTGATGGTGTAAGATAAGCAAAGCGCTAGTTTAATAGCACCGTGCATAGAAGGCGAGCGTTGTTCCAAAGGCGTCACCAGCAGTGCCTTAAGAAAAAGAGCACAAACTCTTCAGCGTTTCATACACCGTCGCCTGCTCCAGGCCTGGTTCGCAGGGCGGGTAAGGATGTTGCCAGATCTTGGGATCGATCTGCTGCTTAGGTTTCATTCTCTGAATAACCAACCAAGCCCAGTGGTGTGGAGCATTAAATATAATGGCTATGACCTTTCCCCGCAGGTGGAGGAGGACTCCGTCTCCCTGTTGGTCAAGAAGGCGGAGTCGGACGGGCCCGAGGTCAAGCAGGAGCCAATGGAAACGGAGGACAAGAAGACCGACATGAAGACAGAGACCAAAGAGGAGGAGGAGGGCGGGACGAACGGCACAATGTCGTCATCACCATCGCAGTCTCGCAGGAAGAGTGAGTGTTTGCGTCTGCTGGATGCTTTACAGGGAAAGGCTTGGCCTGGTTGAGAGCAACCCAATGAAAGCAAGTGCAGACTGGTTTGAAAATCTCAGCTTTGAGATCTATAGCCAAAGAAGTATTATAAACTCGCCACAGTGCTGAAGACCATAGTAAAGGAAACTAAAGGAAGATTAAAACCTGCAAGATGTTGCCACAGCCATCGGCGAGAGCTCGTAATTGGCACTGCTCTGCGGGTGGGAGGAATCGATTCCCCCCAACCCCTGTCAATCACAGCACTGCGAGCCAATCAAGGCCGTCTGTGCTTGCATTTATTGAGAAGGGCGGTTTGCGCTCTCCTCCGTGCATGTATGAAAGGACATGCTGCTCGGAGGATGCAGGTAGCTCACAGTCTCGCGATGTGGGAAGGTGATGAATAGGACGACTACAACTGGGGCAGGGGGAAAAAAAACGTCCAGCCAGCATTAGGCAGGAAGTGGCAGCGATAGCAGACACTGCCTGAGAATGAGGCCTGTCTCTTTGTCTCCATCTCTCCCTGCTGCCCCCCCTCTCTCTGTCTTCTCTCTCTCTATCTCTCTCTCCCCCCACCCCTCCTGCAGTCTTTAAGCCCGAGGAGCTTCGGCAGGCCCTCATGCCCACGCTGGAGTCCCTCTACAGGCAGGACCCTGAGTCTCTGCCCTTCCGTCAGCCCGTGGACCCCATCCTGCTGGGCATCCCCGTAAGTACTCCTCGCTAAGGTCAGGCGCTACCACGGCGATGTGGCTACCTCACACTAGGCCCTCATGAGCAAATGCATATTTCATAAAAAAAGAAAAAACATTTTTACTAACACGTTTTTCCCAGTCGATTTAATGTCGCATGGTATCAAAGAGCTGATTGGAGGTTGGCCAATCATGCCATTTATCTTATTAATTTCTACATTTTCTTGAAGTGTGGTAATAGCATCTTGATGTATAGGTCGTCAGAGCAGCGTGACTCTCCACACTCATCACTGTGCTGAACCCCTGACTCAACCCCAGCTTGCCTTCCCGCACACCTGCCCTCAGCCACCTGCTCTACATAAATCCACGCTTGCACTTCTCCCTGTTGCTGTCGTGTGTTAGTTTATTATTACCGGACGACCTCGGCAATCACAGAAGGCCACGGATTATGTGATCCATGTGTCTGTGGGCCTGTTTTTTTTAACACCAGACACACTTTATCTTTTGCTACCGAGTCAGTACACTCTCAGGCAAACCACAAAAATGTCCCCTGAGTGAGTGGCGAGCTCGCTGGCCTGTTTCAGATGTTTCCGTTAAGAGTCGTGTCTTTAGGAATCCCTCACGAGCACCAAGGGAGCAAACATTCCTGCGGAGTCACTGCATTCCAAAATGTAGCGATACTGTTAACGTCAGTTTCCGATCCCGCTGTACTGTGTTGGCGTGTCCTGGCTTTTGTACCGTCACAGGTCATGGCTGTTTGAAAGATGTCTTGGATCACAAGGTTGTCCTGTTCTTTTCGGGGTAACTGTGGGGTAATTGTCGCCCATGTTTCGGTGTGCCCAGGACTACTTCGACATAGTGAAAAACCCCATCGACCTGTCCACCATCAAGCGCAAGCTGGACACGGGCCAGTACCAGGAGCCCTGGCAGTACGTGGACGACGTGTGGCTGATGTTCAACAACGCCTGGCTCTACAACCGTAAGACGTCACGTGTCTACAAGTACTGCTCCAAGCTGGCCGAGGTGTTCGAGCAGGAGATCGACCCCGTCATGCAGGGCCTTGGCTACTGCTGCGGAAGGAAGGTCGGTGTGTGAAAGGAGCGCGTGGGTGGGAGAATGCGAGGGCGTGTGAGGGAGCGAAGTGTGTGGAGGAACAGCATAATGAGTGGGTGAGGTGGAGAATTGGTGGGTGAGACGGTGAAGAGGTAACTGATGGAGCAGTGAGATTTGGTGTTGGGACGGGGTTATCAATGAACGTCATCAGTGAGAACGAACAATAAGTGATTTTTAGCCATTCACAAAACTTGACGCCCTACTGACGCATCACAGAGCTGGGTGGTGTAGTTGGGCTGTGCTGGGGCAGGTGTGTTGAGGGGCCGGAGCCAGTGCCTCCAGACGTAGGACCTGCAGAGCACCGACACAACACACTCACTGAAGCGTCCGTTACTGCGTTGCTTCATGGCTTGAAATGAGGAAGCTCCGGGCTGAGACGTAGTTATTGAACGTTTAATTGGTTTGTTTTGCGTGTGGGTGGGGGTGGGAGAGGGTGGGTGTTTGTGGGTGGCTATTTGTGTGCATGTTGGTGGGAGGGTGTGTGTGTGTTTTCTGTTCCCTTCTTCACCTTTTCCACCTCTGTCCCCTGCAGTATGAGTTCTCCCCTCAAACGCTGTGCTGCTATGGTAAACAGCTTTGCACCATTCCTAGAGACGGCACCTACTACAGTTACCAGAATAGGTAAGGGCCCCTCCCAGAAGAGACCTGCTGAACACACTAGTGTTGTAGGGGCTTTGGGGTTTTATCTTGTTTGTTTTTGTTTTGTTTTGAATTTGGTGTAATAACTCAAAGGCTCCCTGAAATACACCATTCGTCTCGGTGCATTTTTCTGTATATTGTGAGAGCGGATCTTGGCTGCATCTTGTTAGAGGATGGTGACTCTTAGAGAACTGTAGTCTTCTTCTCTCTCACGCCTTACTCCCGTTCCTCTGCGTTGCCAATTGAATTGATTGACAGTTGTATTATGCACACTGGCTTATAGAAGCACACTTTTTTCCAGAATAATATCCGATTTCTCATAACAGACTCCCTTGCACCCCCTGCAGTATGGACACTGTTACTGCAGACATTGTGCAAGCCATCACTGCTGCAGAGAAACTCGGACAATATTTGTTTTTTTTCTTTTGTTTTTTTTAACCAAAGTAAGAATGAGAATAAAATATGCTGATGTATACTAGTAGCCAGATAGTATGTAAGTATGCTAACTGCTGTTTTTGACTGTATACAACCTCTGTGCGCAGGTATCATTTCTGTGAGAAGTGCTTCAATGAGATCCAGGGAGACAGCGTGACACTGGGGGACGATCCTGCGCAGCCACAAACGTGAGCGCTACACTAGAGCTCTGCTCTAGACACTAGACACGCACTCATACTTGAGTTCATCATTGAACATGATCAGCGACAGATGTTACTAGCTTTCACTAAAAACATTTATACAGAGAGAGAGAGAGATCAGTCTTTTTTTTGGTTAAAAGTTGTGAATTGTTTAACAATTTTTTTACCTCTTCCTCATCTAGTATGATTTCTAAGGACCAGTTTGAGAGGAGGAAGAATGACACACTAGACCCTGAGCCGTAAGTACATCGACTTGCATATACTGTCTGCAGAAATGTAATTTCCCATTGTGCCTTAAGCCAGATCTAACGTTCTTGTCAGAGTGTGAAAAAAAGTCCTTTAACATCAGGCCTGTGTAACTCTGTAACTAACTGAAGGCCTGTGACATTGTGGGAATGCTGCTCAGTAGGGCCACCTGCTGGTGGTGGGCACTCTGGTGATGGCTACTCGAACTCTGAACACTTAAGTTTGCTGGTGCATCACAATTGGGACACTTGTAATCAAACACAAGCGGAATCATGTTGCTCTGATGACGATTAATTGTCTCCGTTGTGTCCTCGATCCAGGTTTGTTGAATGTAAAGATTGTGGGCGCAAGATGCACCAGATCTGTGTGCTACATTACGAAGTGATCTGGCCGGCTGGGTGAGTCATTCAGTCATAAAGTCACGCGTCCGTGCCCGTGTTGGAAATGTGTCTGAACCGATTTTTGCCTCTACAGATTTATCTGTGATAACTGTTTAAAGAAGAGCGGCAAGACAAAGAAGGAAAATAAGTTTTCTGCAAAACGTAAGTGACAAATTCTGCGACGTGCTTCTAATTTATTGTGCCTGAAAGATTTTGGTGGTGAGGCAAAGGCCATGAAATGCTACTTGAACGTGCTTGTATTGTGACTAATGGGGGCACTGACTATAATTTGTTATTGTCAAAGTATGTCATGGCAGACTACACCAAGTCTTATTCCTGTGTGTGTATCAGGGCTGCAGTCAACGAGATTGGGCACATACATAGAGGACCGGGTGAACAAGTACTTGAAGAGACAGAATCATCCAGAAGCTGGCGAGGTGTTTGTGCGAGTGGTGGCTAGTTCTGACAAGACGGTGGAGGTCAAACCCGGCATGAAGGCCAGGTAAACCCACTCACTCAACTGTGAAGGCTAGAAAAACCCTCTGGCTGTATATCAAGGCCAGGTAAACCCTCTGGATATATACTGAGGCCAGTTAAACCTTCTGGCTGTATAGCAGGGCCATGTAAAGCCTCTGGCTGCATATGATGGAGCTGAGTGGAATCGTAGGGCCACGTCTGCATGTTTTCTTTCTCTTTAAAGATGGACATAGCAATGAGAGAGAAGTGTTGTGCGAGAACTTCACCAAAATCATACCAGCAGCACTAATAACTGAAAGGTAGTAAGGGGTTGTGTGCATTAAGCAAGGATGAAACAAAGCGATTCCAAGGTTTTGACCAGGTGTGGAAGGAGTTTGCGTGATGCCATCTATACCTAGGCGGTGTTCTCCATTGCTTAATGTCTTATAGACTTGTGTTAGAGAGGCAGACAGGAGGGGAGCAGTAGATCAGGTAATAAGATGAATTTGATTGTCATCAGTGTGATCATCGAGTGCTTAGTCCAGGGTAGAGAATAATGTAATGAAGGGGAAGAATGTAGAATATAAATAACAGGACCCAAAGCAGACCCCTGTGGGACACCTTGTGAGACTGGTTCAGTTTGATATTTAAATGTTTCCAATAGAAACTGCCTGTTGAGGTTATTTGAACCATGATGAAGCAGTGCCAGCATTATATAACCACAGTGGGTCAGCTCATATAACTACAAGGAGGGTCAGCTCAAATTACCACAGTGAGTCAGCTCATATAACTGCAAGGGGTCAGTTCATATAACTACAGTTTGAGCAAAGGGACAAACCTAGTGCCATAGGTATTGGTGGGCGGTGTGTCGGGGGAGGAGCATGATGGGAGCTGTTCAATGCCGGCAGCATCCTCTTTATATTTAACTTGATTTTAGTTGAACTTCTCTTTTTAAATCATATGGGCAGTTTAAGAAAGCGGATTACTTATCAGCTGCTATTCTGACAGGTTTGTAGACACGGGTGAAATGGCGGATAGCTTCCCCTACAGAACCAAAGCACTTTTCGCCTTTGAGGAGATTGACGGGGTTGACGTGTGTTTCTTCGGCATGCATGTGCAGGAGTACGGCTCTGACTGCCCTTTCCCCAACACCAGGTACACACACACACACACACACACACACCAGCTTCATCTTAAGAGTCCTGCCAGGTTATACTGATGGTTTTCTCATTTTTGTTGCAGACGGGTATACATATCATACCTCGACAGTATTCACTTCTTTAGACCTCGCATGCTTAGGACAGCCGTCTATCACGAAATCCTCATCGGTTATTTGGAATACGTCAAAAAACTCGGGTATGTTTCTTTTTTAACGTCTTGTCTGTTTGTGTATGTAGCCTTGTCATTTCTTCTTTTTTTAAACTAATAACAAGTAATAGAAATTGTGTCATCTAGGCCCGACCTGGGTTTTGATGTTTCTTGGTAGGTATGTGACAGGGCACATTTGGGCGTGCCCTCCAAGTGAAGGTGACGACTATATCTTCCACTGTCACCCTGCTGACCAGAAGATCCCCAAGCCCAAGCGCCTGCAGGAATGGTACCGCAAAATGTTGGACAAGGCCTTCGCAGAACGGATACTGCATGACTATAAGGTACAGCCGGCCCCTACCACGCCTCCCGCCAGGGGCTTTAACGCAGGACGTACAAGTGGGATCGTAAACACTCCGAGCGTGTACACAGTTCTGCATGACAGGGTGGGGATTGAGCACTTCAGGCGGTCACTCTGAGTGTGTGTGTGTGTGTGTGTTGACAGGACATCTTCAAGCAAGCGACGGAGGACCGCCTGACGAGCGCCAACGAGCTGCCGTACTTCGAGGGAGATTTTTGGCCCAACGTCCTTGAGGAGAGCATTAAGGAGCTGGAGCAGGAGGAGGAGGAGAGGAAGAAGGAGGAGAACACAGCGGCGTGCGAAACTCCAGAGGTGAACCTTGGCCTTTAATCCAGCGTTTAAGGCCGCGACCTCAGTCGTTCCCCGTGCGGTCTTGGTCCCCATCTGTGTGTGACCTTAAAGTCGCTGTTGTGTAATCCTTGCACATGCAGTGGTACTAAAATTGTTATTTTAGATATTTTACATCGGGTTTTCTTGTAGTTAAATAAGCGTGATCTTTTTTGGTCTTACAGTCGATGTAGCCTCTGTGCATCAATCTGAAAAATACTTTATCGATCATATTTAAATCCCCAAGTTAGCAGGGTATTTATACTGAGAAAATGTGGCAAAAGAATGGATGTGTTGTTCTGGATCCTATTCAGAAATGGAGGAGGAGGTAAGGGTTAAGAAGGGTTAAGAATCCTGATGGGTTAGAACGCTGACTTCCACAGTAATGACGTTAGCTTGCTGTGTCTGCAGTCTTGCTTATTTACCCCCTACGGCATGCAATCTTGTCCTTTCCTCTCATAGGGCACACCCGGGGACAGCAAGAACGCCAAGAAGAAGAACAGTAAGAAGACCAATAAAAATAAGAGCAGCGTCAGTCGGGCCAATAAGAAGAAGCCTGGGATGCCGAATGTAGCCAATGATCTGTCCCAGAAGCTCTACGCCACCATGGAGAAACACAAAGAGGTGTGGTGTCATTTTTATTTTTATACCCTTTGTCAGTCTCTCTCTCTCTCTCTCTCTCTCTCCTGTAAATATTTTTTTCCTTTAAGTAGCATCAACCCTGGACTGAACACCTCTTAACATGATACCTCCCTTCTCTCTCCCTCTCTCTCCAGGTGTTCTTCGTAATCCACCTGCATTCTGGTCCGATGGTGAACACGCTGCCACCCATCATGGACCCGGACCCGATGCTGACCTGCGACCTGATGGACGGGCGCGACGCCTTCCTGACGCTGGCGCGCGACAAGCACTGGGAGTTCAGCTCGCTGCGCCGCTGCAAGTGGAGCAGCATGTGCATGCTGGTGGAGCTGCACAACCAGGGCCAGGACCGCTTCGTCTACACCTGCAACGAGTGCAAGCACCACGTGGAGACGCGCTGGCACTGCACTGTCTGCGAGGTGAGGCCCAGACACGGGGCCCCCGAGGGTGGATGGGGGAAGGGGAGGTGCTGGGGTGCCGTGGGATCTCCAGACAGGGTCGTTAGGCTGGTGGCGTCTGGGATGCGGGGTTAGATTACATCGAAACTTGCAAAACCAGAAAAATGAAAACGGCATCTTTTCAAGAGGGGGGTGATAAAGCCATGAGCTGTCTGTAGTTTTTGTCATGTTATGCATTTGTAGATGGATTTAATTTCTTGATCCTAGTTAAAGTTCGTTTCTTGAATCTGGGATAAAGTATCTAATTGACCCTTTGAACTTCTACTGCACATTTTTTTAAAAAGGTAAACCAGGTTTTCAGGCAACAAGAGCTACATGTTCACTGTGGTATAATTTGCTCTATCTTCATATAGGTATGTTTTTGTGTTTTATTTGTAGCATGCGTGTTGTACCTCATGCTCCACAGTAAGTCGTGCTATGTTAAAAGGCTGTGGCTAATAACCCTAACCCAGTTCTAGGTCAGAATAGGTCCAGTACTTGCCCAGGAATTTGGTCCACAGTTTTGTTTGATTATGGTCTCAGTCCTCAAACCGAATTCCATTTTCTTCCCTTTCAGGACTTTGACTTATGCATCAACTGTTATAACACTAAAGGCCATGAGCACCAGATGGTTAAATGGGGTCTGGGTCTGGACGACGACAGCAACGGTCAGAGCGGCGAGGCCTCCAAGAGCCCGCAGGAGAGCCGGCGCCTGAGCATCCAGCGCTGCATCCAGTCGCTGGTGCACGCCTGCCAGTGCCGCAACGCCAACTGCTCGCTGCCGTCCTGCCAGAAGATGAAGCGGGTGGTGCAGCACACCAAGGGCTGCAAGCGCAAGACCAACGGCGGCTGCCCCGTGTGCAAGCAGCTGATCGCGCTGTGCTGCTACCACGCCAAGCACTGCCAGGAGAACAAGTGCCCCGTGCCCTTCTGCCTCAACATCAAGCACAAGCTCCGCCAGCAGCAGCTGCAGCACCGCCTCCAGCAGGCGCAGATGATGCGGCGGCGCATGGCCTCCATGCAGGGGCGGAGCATGCCCCAGAGCAACCTGCCCTCCCCGCCGCCCTCCACCGCCCCCAGCACGCCCACGCCGCACCAGCAGCCGCACACGCCCCAGACCCCGCAGCCCCTCTCCAACCAACCCGCCACCCCTAACGCCGGGGCGTCATGTCCCCCGGCTACCCCTCCGGCCCCCCGCAACGGCCCCCCCCCCCGCCGCAGCCTCGCAGGGCAAGCCGGGCCCGCAGGCCTCACCCCTGCACCAGCAGCAGTCCCCACTCCCGCAGACCCCCCAGACGCCCCCACAGCCCCCCGCCGCCCCCACAGCAGCACCCGCCGGCCGCCGCCGTCAAGATCGCCAGGCACATAGAGATGGTGGCTCAGGCTCAGCAGAACCAGAACTACCGCATGACCATGAACGGCCTTCCCATGAACCACCAGCAGCAGCGCATGCCCGGCCCCATGCAGCCGCCCATGCAGATGGTCGGGCCCCGCGGGCCGCAGGTCATTCCTACCATGTCGCCGGGCCAGTGGCCCGGGGCGCCTCAGCCCGGCATGCAGCCGGCCCAAGCGCAGGTGCCCGCCCAGCAGGTGGCGCCGGGTCCCCAGTCGGCCATGCCCCTGCAGAGACCCATGATACCCCAACAGCCAAACTCGCAGCAACCGCAGCAACAGCGCATGATGGTGCCAGCCCAGGGCCCTCGGCCGCAGGCACCCCAGAGGCCTGGCGCCATCGCCCCGAATGCCCTGCAGGACCTGCTGCGCACGCTCAAGTCGCCCAGCTCGCCACAGCAACAGCAGCAGGTCCTCAACATCCTCAAGTCCAACCCGCAGCTCATGGCGGCCTTCATCAAACAGAGGACGGCCAAGTACCACGCCAGCCAGCCCCAGCAGCCGCAGCCGCAGCCCCCACAGCAGCAGGCGCCGATGCCCCCGCAGGGCATGCACCCCGCCCAGCCCACCATGCAAGCCATGGCCATGCAGGCCGCGCAGAGACCGGGCATGCAGCCGCAGCCCCAGCCTGCGACGCAGGGCATGGCGGCCCTCGGCCCCCAGGGTCAGCTTATGAACCAAGCCCACACCAACAACCCCCAGTTACAGGAGATCTACCGCAGGCAGCTCCTGCGCCAGCAGCAGCAACAGCAGCAAGGCGGGATGGCTCAGGCGCACGGCCCGTTCCCCCAGGCACAGGGCGCTGCCGCGAGCTACTCACAGCTCCGCATGCAGCAGCAGCAACAACAGCTGGCCATGCAGGCCAGCGGCGGGCCCATGGGCCAGCTCCCGCCCATGGGCCAGATGGGGCAGGCGGGGATGGGTATGGACAGCACGCAGAACCTCCTGCACCAGCGCATGCTCCAACAACAGCAACAACAGCAGCAGCAGCAGCAACAGGCAGCCGTCCTCAAGCCTCAGATGGGCTCGCCGGCGCCGCCAGGACCCATGAGCCCACAGGCCCACCTGCTCTCCGGCCAGCCCATGGCTAACGCTCTTGGCAACCAGGTGCGCTCGCCCGCGCCTGTGCAGTCCCCCCGGCCGCCGTCACGGCAGCCGCCACCGCATTCCAGCCCATCACCGCAGGTGCAGACGCAGCCGTCTCCGCAGCACGCACCGCCCCACTCTGGGTCGCCCCACCCCGGCCTCGGCGCACCCATGCCAGGCACCATGGAGCAGGGACACCTGGGCACACCCGAGCAGAGTGCCATGCTCCCCCAGCTCCACACCCCCGCCCGGGGGGGGCTGGCCAATGACTTAGCCATGGTTGGAGACACCACGGGAGACACGCTGGAGAAATTTGTGGAGGGATTGTAGCGTTTTCTGCAATGATGCTCCAACCACCTGCCCACTGATCCCTCCACCCCCTTCCTACCCTTGGTCCCTTATCCTTCCCTTTTTGGCTGTTTTTTTTTTGTTGTTGTTGATGTTGTTATTGTTGTTGTTTTGTTTTTGGTTTTTTCCTCTATAAAGAATTTTTGTACTGACATGTAAAAAGTTCCAAAAAATGTAACTTGGGGGGGAGGGGGGATGGAAAAAGAAAAAAGTCATCAATCCTAGGAATGTTATGCTTCCTAAAGCAAGACTGATATTTCTTCCTTTGAGTTGAGGAATTAGAAATTGCTGTTTAAAAATAAATTTAAATCACAAAGAATATATTTTTTGGTTGAGACCAAATGTGGTCGTTGTTTTGTTTCACATTTTTGGTGTTATGTTTTGTTTTTGCATTTTTTGGGGGTATGGTTTCATGCCTGCTCTTTTTTAAGAAAATTTACAAAAGTTCATTATATTATTCATACCTTTTATTTTGTACCCTAACTTTAAAACGTTTGTGTTTAAAGACTGTAAAATAATTTGTCTGGGAATTTGGGCAAGGTTTTTTCTGCTCTTGTCTTTCCTGGCGATTGTATTCTAGTGTTGTACCGTTTTGTTTTTTGTTTTTCAGACATGCATTTTGGAGGAAACCCTCCTTTCCTCATTGTGAAGTCTTTTTGAGGAGATCTATTTGTTTGTGTTGATAGGAACTGGGCACACACACACACAACACACACACGCGTGCGCACACAAACATGCGCTCGTACATGTCAGAAACACAATACATCAACAACCCCAAGAGTATGTGTATACACCACCATCTCACTGGCCTGGATCCAGGATTTCTGTCTTGCAGATGTAGAAAATTGTTGCTTTTTGTCCTGATTTTGTGACACAGATCTATGAGTATAAAGCGTGAGGGGAGGAGGCCCCAAGCTGCGTGGGTCTGGAATGAGCCATCACTGGTCGACTGCGCTTGGAACGCAAGAAGTCAGCCGTCGACCCTCATTCCTCTCACACACACACTTGAACTGGGGCTCCGCTTTTCCTCTCAGTGTAAATCATGCAAGTTATTAAGCAAAATACTATAAATATAAGGAAGAGAGAATGGAATCACTGTATAAACTGGTTAAAAAACTTATTTCTTACTTATATACCATATTGTTAAATAAACTGTGTGCAACAGATCAAATCTACCTTTCCCTATTTTCTTTCTTTCCGTTCTTGAATTTGATGGTGCTGGTGTACGGCAGTGGACAATAATGGACGACTAGTGGACAATAATCTTGTTTTACCAGGGAGAGTTCTGATGCAGTACGGGGGTAGGCTGAGGGCAGTATTGCGGTTAAGACTTCCTTTAGTCAAAGATGGTTCTTGTCCAAACAGAGTGGTTGTATTTGGTGTTCCCAATGATAAGGGCATGTGTTCACGTCCATTGACGGTGTTACTTATATGCTCAAAGTCATGTCCTGTAATACTGTCCAGTCATGTCCTGACATTCAATAACAACAGGTCCGATGGCTATAAGAGTATTGCTTATTCTGTGAAGTGTGTTACTGAACAACTGCATTGCGTTGAACGCCATACCTCCAGCTGGTCTTGGAGGGCTAAAGCCCGCATGATGGGATCAGGTAATAAAACCATCTGCCTCCAAGTGCCGATGTCTATTATTAAATGTATGATAATGTAAACAACCACAGCAATGGCTGTGTACAACTTGCTTCCGGTATCATATTTTACCATCGATGTTACCATGGGAACAGGTTGAGCTCAAGTCCCCTAGCACTTTTTGTACATTGGTAGCCTCATATTCCATGTGATAACATTACCCACTTCAGTAAGTGTCACAAAATGCAGGCCAAGTTCATGAGCCTGGGATGCAAGGGTCTGTCATCTGGAGATTTAGACTAAGCAATTGAAGTAATGAACTTTGAGTCTAGCACTGGTTGCTCCGACACAGGGAGGGTTCCACGGATATAACGTGATTCCACGGATATATAGCACGAGTCCCGTCCCGCATAGAATGAGCAAATTCTGTGTACTTGGCCCACTCCAGATAGGACAACCAGGTACTAGGATGCTCGCAGCACTATGCCCTTAGGAACCGAATGAGCTCCTGGTTAGTTCGCTCCACTTGACCATTAGCTTGAGGGTGATAGCCGGAAGTAAGGCTTACCGTCACGCTGAGCTTGCTCAGAAACTCCTTCCACACTCGCGATGTGAATTGAACCCCCAGGTCGGACACGATTTCTTCTGGCAGACCGAACTGCTGAAAAACGTGCTGGAAGAGAAGGTCGGCTGTCTCTAGGGCCGTAGGCAGGCCTGGCAGGGGAAGGAAGGATCAAAGGATCTTTGAGATCTTTAAGAATCTATCCACGATGACCAGAATGGCGGCGTTTCCTTCCGAGATGGGCAGATCTGTGACAGTCAATAGCCAGGTGAGACCATGGACTCACAGGTGTAGGGGGAGCTGCTTATCTGGGCAGAAGGGCTCACATGCGCGGTACTTTGCTGGGTGTGCACTCTGCACATGAGGCAACATGAGTGTTGATGTCTTTGTGCATTGCTGGCCACCTGTAACGAGCTCCAAGCAGCTGAGCAGTGCGGGCAGTCCCCAGGTGGCCAGTGTCCAGAGACAGGTGAGCCCTTCTTCGGTCATATGTGATGGCCACATGCATCACATCATTCTGGGACTTCGCCTCCTGTTTGCACAACAGTTCTGCTTGCAGTTCGGCTCGAAGCCGGTGGATGAAGGCATCTACAGTGGGGAGAACAAGTATTTGATACACTGCTGATTTTTCAGGTTTTCCCACTTGCAAAGCATGTAGAAGACTGTAATTTTTATCATAGGTACTCTTCAACTGTGAGTGATGGAATCTAAAACAAAAATCCAGAAAAATACATTGTATGACTTTTAAATAATTCATTTCCATTTTATTGTGTGAAATAAGTATTTGATACACCAGAAAAAAGAAACTTAATATTTGGTACAGAAACCATTGTTTGCAATTACAGAGATCAGACGTTTCCTGTAGTTCTTGACCAGGTTTGCACACACTGCAGCAGGGATTTTGGCCCACTCCTCCATACAGATCTCCTCCAGAGCCTTCAGGTTTCGGGGCTGTCGCTGGGCCACACGGACTTTAAGCTCCCTCCAAAGATTTTCTATTGGATTCAGGTCTGGAGACTGGCTAGGCCACTCCAGGACCTTAAGATGTTTCCTACGGAGCCAATCTTTAGTTGCCCTGGCTGTGTGTTTTGGGTCGTTATCATGCTGGAAGACCCAGCCACGACCCATCTTCAGTGCTCTTACTGAAGGAAGGAGGTTGTTGGCCAAAATCTCACGATACATGGCCCCATCCATCCTTACCACAATACGGTGCAGTCGTCCTGTCCCCTTTTCAGAAAAGCATCCCCAAAGAATGATGTTTCCACCGCCATGCTTAACGGTTGGGATGGTGTTCTTGGGGTTGTACTCATCATTCTTCTTCCTTCAAACATGACGAGCGGAGTTTAAACCAAAAAGTTCTATTTTTGTCTCATCAGACCACATGACCTTCTCCCATTCCTCCTCTGGATCATTCAGATGGTCATTTGCAAACTTCAGACGGGCTTTGACATGCGTTGGCTTGAGGAAGGGCACCTTGCATGCACTGCAGGATTTTAATCCTTGACGGCGTAGAGTGTTACTGATTGTTTTCTTTGAGACTGTGGTCCCAGCTCTATTCAGGTCATTGACCAGGTCCTGCCGTGTAGTTCTGGGCTCATTCCTCACCTTCCTCAAGATCATTGATGCTCCACGAGGTGAGATCTTGCATGGAGCCCCAGACCGAGGGAGATTTTCCGTTATTTTGTATTTCTTCCATTTTCTAATAATTGCACCAACAGTTGTTGCCTTCTCACCAAGCTGCTTGCCTATTGTCCTGTAGCCCATCCCAGCCTTGTGCAGGTCTACAATTTTATCCCTGATGTCCTTACACAGCTCTCTGGTCTTGGGCATTGTGGAGATGCTGGAGTCTGATTGATTGAGTGTGTGGACAGGTGTCTTTTATACAGGTAACGAGTTCAAACAGGTGCAGTTAATACAGGTAATGAGTGGAGAACAGGAGGGCTTCTTAAAGAAGAACTAACATGTCTGTGAGAGCCACAATTCTTACTGGTTGATAGATGATCAAATACTTATTTCACACAATAAAATGGAAATGAATTATTTAAAAATCATTCAATGTATTTTTCTGGATTTTTGTTTTAGATTCCATCACTCACAGTTGAAGAGTACCTATGATAAAAATTACAGTCTTCTACATGCTTTGCAAGTGGGAAAACCTGAAAAATAGCAGTGTATCAAATACTTGTTCTCCCCACTGTATCAGGGCTGGGTCATCCCATCCCGTGCCTGCAGCCATGGTCCGAAATTCCATGGCATACTCCGTTGCACTATGCATTCCCTGCTTCAGTCGCAAACAGAGACTGACTGCATACTCTGCCCTGGCATGGATGGTTAAACAGCATTTTAAACTCTGCAATGAAGGCTGAGGAGGCGGAGTACAATGCGGTACCCCAGGCCCTGGCTCTGCCGGTGAGCAACTCTGAGCTCACCCAGCTCGTTGCTGCCTTTTAAGGGGTGCATGCTGGGTGGCTAGTACATCTGCCATGTTGGTGGCGCTAGTGCCAATGCCTGTCAACTGCATTCTGTAACGGGGTGAAAGAAGCAGCAGACACAGAGGATGGTGCCATGTTCTCTTTAATGTCCATTTCCATGATGGACACAGCACAATCAATAAAGAACAAAAGAGAGCAAGGAGCAAAGCGTCTCACAAAGTCACTTTAACTTGGCGACGGAAGACCAGGATGTCCAGAAGGCACAAGGAATGCACAGCACTGCACGGACCTGTGGGCTTAAAAAGGGAGATGTGTGTGATGAGGAACAGGTGTGGATGATTAGTATGCTGGTGATTGAGACCGAGGGAGTGAACGGGAGGTGGAGTGTTGTGAAGTGGGCGGCTCCCCTGCCAAGCCAGTCTGGCCTACCGTGACAGAAAATACTAAGAAATTATGTACAAAATATATTTATACACTGGAGATCAAAATTGTAGAACATACTATTTCTTAAATGTTGAGGTCACTATGTTGTCCTATAAAAAATCTGTATTTTAAGTGTATTTCATGGGTTACAGCAGAGTATAAAAATCTTAAATGAGATGTTTGAAAAAGAACACTGATCAAAATTAGAGAAAACCTTCAGATTAGTTATTGGTGTCAATCCGGCACCCCTTGCTGATTTCCTTACATCTATTTAACTGGCAGCCTAACTTTCCAGTGTTCATCGACTTTACAAGATGGTGAGTCTAAAGTGACTGAAACCCTCTAGTAGCTGGTGATCTGCATGAAGGACAAAAGCATGACACTATTAGCCACAGGATGAGAATTTGAGTCTTTACAAATCTGTGATTTCTAGAAAATTGAGAAGGCTGGTTGTCCACGAAGGACAAATGCACTAGGACAAGATAATGGGTAGAATCTCAATAGACAATGCAGATGGAATTGCTTGCCAGTTCAGCACTGAACAGGGTAAGGATCTGTCTCGTCAAAGAGTGTCACATCTAAGATCATTTGGACCGAAAGCCCACTATGCATGATGTAACCAAATCTCTCATTAGCAGAAAGATTAAAAAGGCTTGACCAGTGGTCCGCCCCGTCCATCTTTTGCTAGCAATGGTCAAACGTGCGTAGCTGATTTAACTTGCCATGCACCCTGCAATAGCTCCGCACCCCCACTTTGGGAATCACTGGGCTAGACAAACCTTTGCAGAGGTCCATGTTATGTGGACAAAAGAAGTGATCCAAAGGTCACTTTAGTGATAAAAGCAAGTTTAAATTATTTGGCCACAGGGAAGAGGAGGGAGGATAATATAGAGGACAGCGCACCATTCATCACTGGGCATACAAATACTCATACCAGGACAATTTAGAGCAACAAATTGACGGCTGGGATTGTGGAGGGAATCTATGCAAACACTGGAAGCTGGAAGGACATGGAAACTCCCCCCCACATAACAAAAACTCCACCTCCACAAACTTGAATCCCTAGCACAGAGAGAATTGTGCTAACAACCAAGCCATCATGCTGCCCACAATTGTTGAGTCAGCTAGGAGGGATTTTCCAAAACAAAAACTGGGGAAGTAAAGAAGACAAATCTTTTCTAAAGATTATTGGTTCTAGAACCCGAACTCAGAGGTGGTTCTGGGGGAGGTCCAGGTAATAGGTAACTAGGTCCTGATATATATAACTTCCATAGGGGTTTTTATGGATCAATCTTTGTCTGGCCCATCACCTAGGACCACATTGCCTTGGGAGACCCTATCAGGGCCATTGCCCCTGACACCATAGCTCCTAGGATTGTGTAGGCACGCAAACCCCTACACCACAATAAGGCTGTGACAGCAACAGTGACTCTCCTGGAGCACTAGGGGTTGTGATCCCCAAATGGGGAGAAAGTTACAGGAGATGCCAGGAACAATATCTCTATGCAGAAGAGTGCAGCCCTGGGAACAGCTTGGACACTAAGCAGCATAAATACAAATCTTTTGATTTGCCCACTTCCCCACCTGTCAGTCATGTCTTTTTCATCTTCTGAATTTTGATTTCTTTGTTCACCCCTCATCATTTGTAACTTTACCCCTCGTTAATGTTATCACCTGTGTCTTGTTTAGTTCCCTCGTGTATTTATATACCTAGTGGTTTGTCTTGTACTTTACAGTTCGTTAAAAATGATGTTACTACGGTTGTTGTTTCTAAGCCATTTATGCTACTTGTTGATTATTGTTCGCGAGGTAATAGGCCTACGAATCCTGACCGTGTACAAGATTCTGCCTATGGATTTGCCCTTAATAAATCTTGCTCTTCTCAATAGCTGTGTTCGAAATAGCCTACTACATATGGCATACTGCACTTAGTATAAGTATATACTGGATACTGCATACTGCACCTTGTAGTAGTATGCAGTACAGTTTCCAGTATGCGACAAAAGCAAAGCATACTACAGGGTCATTTTTATGAAAAATATACTTACATTTATGCTCGCACTCTTGCTCCGCATTGTCCGCCATGTTTTTTTTTACGGAGGGTATAAAAGTGGCCGCGTTGCATAATGGGATGCAGAACACCACGAAGATAGCTCTGATTGCGTACTGGAATATTTTGCGGAAGCAGTATGTTTCGTGTACTGGAAAAATTCTTTTTATTCGCATACTGCATACGGCATACTGATTTGGGGCCCAAGCAGTACGCCAGTAGTATGTAGTAGGCTATTTCGAACACAGCCATAGTGGCCGCCTCCTAATCGCTCCTTGTTACATACTGCACCTTCTCTGTTCACAATCATCTTATCATTTATTACGCTTGCCATATGTACTCGCACTTTTTTTTTCGTTTCCTGTCTTCTCATTTTTTAAATGAAATCTCTCCCTCCCTGCATCCGTCACATGTTCAACTTCTCCCCAACTGCGCCCGGGTGCTGACTACCGTCGAAGTCGAAGTCGAAGTGAACCTTTTCTTGGAAAAGGCTGATATCTGATTAGCTCTGCGTCCAGACGCTTCTCACGTAGTTAGTTGGTCTGTTTAGTAAAAGGGAAAACAAACTTCTGGAGTTCATTTAAACAAGACTTCTGCAACGGTAAGAGTGTCCGTTTTTACACCAGGCATCAATACAGTTTCTTATAAACATTGTTAAACATCTTTTTTATTAGGCCTAACGGAAGTAGCAGGTTGATGTTTCGTAAGAGTAAAGTATCTTTTGTAATAGTTTAATTTTAACTTTGAGCTTGGTTTTGTAGCAGACCTTCGACGAAAATTCGAGGATAGTAAAATTATAATGATAAAAATAATTAAAATTGATTACTATAAAATTATGACTGCTAACTTAAAAGTCGGAGGACCTAGTTTCGCTTTTACTTTTCAACGGAATGACCTCAAAACATGTTGTTTATTTCATGTTGTTTATGTCTTTCGGATGTCAAAGCTGAATATCCCTCACAACTTACACAAATATATAAAACTCTAAAATCCTAAGAATTGAAGTATGAACGAATTGGAGAGAGAGGACACTAGTGACACAGCACCATCCACCACTGGACATCCAAGCACGCACACATTCAACGCAGACACACAGTCAACGCACTGACTATACCGAAGTTCACCTCTGACCACAAGACTTCGCAGTATTACGGCAGTAATGTCTAAATTTATGTCTAAATATCTAGTTAGGACAAAACTAGACTGCTCAATGAACTAAGTTATAATCACTGTAACTCACAGGATTGAAATGTCTCTACATTCAACAAGGGTTGTTTTAATAAGGGGAGTATAATTTTGGCGATGGCAACACAATGCCTGCCGAAATTATACTCCCGAATATCATCTGTAGTTTCTTTATGCGTGTGCAAACGAGGGGAGTCGGATTCTGCCGGGGAGTCGGAATTCGGCACATCACCGGCACGAAAGCAGAACATAGTATATAATTATGTTGGTGCTAACTTAAAAGACGTATCACCTACCTTTACTTTTAAAAAGATTACATCTATGACAATATAATAGATCTGTGAAAGAACACTTTTTCCAATACGAGGTTTTAGACAACGTCATTCTGTTAAGGAAACTCGGCAGTTGTTTATTCCTATCGGTAAGACGTCATAACTTATAACACGAATGCTGCTTTACCATGACATGGTACCAGAGGCCCAGTGCCAACACCCAATATACAACTGTTGAGCATGTCTGACAGCTCTCTGCTCTGTTACTATACCCAGCCAAACAACACACACACACACACACTACACATTCCCCGTTCACAATCACCTGATTATTGATTACATGCACCTAGGCTTCTCGTTTGCCTTATGTTCTCACACTTTTACTTTTGTATTCGCACTTTGGTTTTCGTTTCTAGCCTTTTATTTTTGTTTTGATTTTCAACATCGTATGCAAAATCTGTATAACAGACCAATTCCCGTTTTCCACGTTCCTATTTGGAAACATAAATCGGATAACTAATTCTGAAACAAAATTTTGAAACAACAATCGATTGGCCAAAACGGACACGGACCGAGTCTCTCTCCGTCCCTGCACCCCTCACACGCTCAACTCCTCCCACTCCCACTGCACCCGGCTGCTTTCGCTGTCCACCAAGGCAGGTTCAGCTTATCTTGAAGAACCCTAATGAGCTCTGCGTCTCTTATCTTCTCACGTTGCTAGTTGGTCTATTTAGTAAACTGGGGAAACAAACTTCGGTAGTTCATTCAAACAAGACGTCTGCAGCTGTAAGAGTGACCGATTTTATAGCAGGTATCACATAGCCTACAGTTTCGTGTAAACATAGCTTTTATTAACCCGTCCTCAAGACTTAGGTATGAATACAGTTTGATGTAAACATAATTTTAATTAACGGAAGTACCAGGTTTATCTTTTGTAATAGTTTCTTACGTTGAACTTGGATTTGTGGTGGACCTTTGACGAATATTCGAGGATAGCAAAATTATAAAGTTGTAAATAAGATTTAATGACTAAAATTGTGACGGTGGTTATTTAAAACACGGAGGGCATACTTTCACTTTTACATTTGAACGGAATTATCTATAACATTGAATAGGAAAACAATGTTATTTCACAGATTAAGTCTGTTTTTTTTGTTTGTTTGTTTTGTTTTTGTTTTATTTTTTCCTAAGAAAAAAACCCGACAGTTGTTATTCCTTTCAGTATGATGTCATAACTCACCCGAACACTGATCTTCCATGACAGAGACTCGAGATGTTCCAGGAGCCACAGAGGCCCAGCACCATCGCCCCGAATGCCCAGCAGCTGCAGCCCCCACAGCAGCAACAGTCGGCGCCACAGCAGGCGGCCATCCTCGAGCCTCAGGTATCAATAGTTTCATGCAACCATGGTTTTTATTAACGAAAATAGCAGGTTGATTTTTTGTGAACATAAAGTATTTTTTGTGAATCTTTTTTGTAGAAGTTGGTTACATTTGTCACGTTTAGCTCCGCACCCACTTATCTATCTTGTTTCTGGTTCCCTTTAGCCCCCCTGTCTCCCTGTCACTGTTTTGTTTTGGTTTTTGTCTATGTGCTCATATTTTGGTTTTCAATGTGTTTTCCTGCAACGCCCCTGTCAAATGTAACCATGCCCCTTGTAATTGTTTTCACCTGTTTCAAGTTTGGTCCCCTTGTTATTCTTGTATTTAAGCTCTGTGTTTGGTCTTCTGTTTGTTGGTCATTGTAAGTCCTTGTGTATTGCGTCTTATAGTTATGCTAAAATGTATTTGCTGTTTTGGTTCTATGTCTTGGTGAGTTTTCTGTTAGATGTTTTTTGTTGTTGCTGTCAGTACTGTTTAGTTTGTATGTGTTGGATTTTTACGTATTGTAATTTTATTTTTACGGAGAACATACTTTAACTTTTACTTTTGAACGGAATGACGTCTAATACCATGAACTGGAAAAGTGTTCGTTCAGAGATCTAGTATTTTACTCTTCCTAAGAAGCAAATCCGACAGTTTATTTCTTTTGGATGACACAACTTAATGTGCTTCATAACCAGACGCAATAAATTGGGCTCCAACCACTCGTATGACCATATTAATTAATAAATCGCACACTTCAGTTTTACTCATACATGGGAGTTCTGTTACGTGCATGAGCACACTTAGTGAGGAAAATAAGGGTTAAAGGATTGTGTTGACTAAATTTAAGCGATTTTGCATCTGTAAGTTATACTTGATATTTAATCACTTTGTAATTAACTTATTCGACAGTATGTCCATTTTTACTCTGCAGTAGAAAGCAAAATCACTTTACGTATTTGTTGTGCTTTTTTTGCGAGAGATCAAAGAGGGAACTGATATTATATAAAATATAATGTCAACTTTACTACTTGTGGACTGAGGTTTGAATTACTTTCATTACATTATCTATCACAAAACAAATACGCACGTTTCTTTGACCATTTAAGGACCTGTGCGGCAGCTGCCAGAGTCGAGCGGATCAGAGCGGCGAGGCCTCCAAGAGCCCGCAGGAGAGCCGGCGCCTGAGCATCCAGCGCTGCATCCAGTCGCTGGTGCACGCCTGCCAGTGCCGCAACGCCAACTGCTCGCTGCCATCCTGCCAGAAGATGAAGCGGGTGGTGCAGCACACCAAGGGCTGCAAGCGCAAGACCAACGGCGGCTGCCCGTGTGCAAGCAGCTGATCGCGCTGTGCTGCTACCACGCCAAGCACTGCCAGGAGAACAAGTGCCCCGTGCCCTTCTGCCTCAACATCAAGCACAAGCTCTGCCAGCAGCAGCTGCAGCACCGCCTCCAGCAGGCGCAGATGATGCGGCGGCGCATGGCCTCCATGCAGGGGCGGAGCATGCCCCAGTACCTGCTATCTTCACGGGCGAACCCCCGCCAGCATTACGCAAAGCTTTGCAGGAGGCGTGGAACTCGGTGACTGCCCCAGCACTCCCCCACACAGCCTTTGGTACAAACCACCCCCCTCCCACCCCTTACATAGACATTGGCACAGCCCCATGTCCACCATACCTCTGTTCTTCTGGGACTTTTTGGTCTAGGCCCCTCATGCTTTCACACTTAAATAAATACATTTTATATTTATTATATCTAAATTACTTAATTTAACTGATTAACGTTGCCAAACATATCCCTACATGGTAGATCTTGGGATGTAATAAGCTTTATTATTTTAATTCTTCTGTGCGTGTGTACTTTGAATTGCCACAAAAACTATACAAATAAATCTACTTTGTCTTGCTTTTTTGGTCCTGTCACTACAGTCAGGCCTGACCATTGACTTCCAACAGGGCTACACAATATTATTTCATTGTTACTGCAGTACATGCCCTTGCAATGTCAATATCACAGAATATATATATATTCTGATGAATTATGGAACTCACAAAGTCAGAATCAAATGGACCATCAAATTGGAGTCAACAGTAAACATCCATTATCCTAAAACTAACACTTATTTTAATCTGCAGTGGAGGCTGGCTGCAATTTCACAAACAAAATATCCCACAAAAAATAATAAACAAGATTAATCTAAATACATTGCTAAGAGTATACAACACCACAAGCTTCTCATTTCTGTGGTTACGATTAGGTGATTATTATTAGATTTCAGTAATGTGATGGCTGGTACATGTTACTTCACAGAAGCATGCAGGCTTTTTGTAAACAAGAGCATAAGAGCATAGTCAGACAAAGCAAGGGTCAACACCAGGGGGGTATTCCAGAAAGCAGGTTTAACAAACTCCAAACTTAACCCTGAACTCCGAGTTGTCTTATCCCGCTCTGACATACTCAGAGTTTTCGGTTCCAAAACGGCTGATTGGAGTTAAAGTAATCAAGGTCAGTCAACTCCAAGTGGGTTAACCCGATAAATAAGATTTACCATGGACGTAAATGCGAAAATCAGCCGAGCATCGTACTTCACACCACTGGAACTTGAGGTAATGACTGTGTATGCGGAATATGAAGATATTAAGCGCAAATGGAATACTGCCGTGGCTGCTAGAGAAAGGCAGTCAGCGTGGCAAAACAAATGCCAACAGAGTTAATGCGTGAGTGAAAATTACATTTTTATATTTAGCAGAATTATTATAGATTATCATATTTAATATATATTCTCCACTTTTATAATACTGTATTGAGGTTTTTAAAATAATTTTTAATCGAACATTTACTAATTCCAGGTCTAATCCGAGCGCACATGACATCAGATAAAAATGAAGTATAAAAATATAGTACAAAGTGGTATGGCTGTACATAACTATCTTATTCTTAATATTTCGTTTTTTCCCTTCACTGGGGTCACCACAGTGAGACAATCTTTTCCACCTCACTCTGTCCTCTGCATCCTCTGCTCTCACACGTTCCTGCCTGCCAGCTCCATCTCCAAGATCCTCCTACCAACATATCCAATGTCCAAACCCTCACAGTCTGCCTTCTCTAACTTTGTCTCACATTCCTTTTCCTGTCCATCCATATAATGATCTTAAGTGTAGCCTAGTTGTGAATATTTTAGTTGATTCTGGACCTGTAGCTAATGGGAAGAGGGAAGAAGGCTGAGGCACGTAAAACCGGAGGAGGCCCACCACCACCACCTTTCACACCCGCAGAAGAGTTGGCTCTGTCACAGAACAGTGGCCGGCCTATAACGGAAGGAATCCCTGGTGTAAGCACATCAGAGCCACCAGCTTCTCAGGACACAGCCACTTATGTTCAAGGCAGGTTCGTTACAGTTTCCCCCTTGTAGTTTATAATTTTGTATTTTCATTTAAAGATTGTAGTTTCATTTAAACTACCAGTAAAGGAGCTCTACAAGGTACACCTCACTAAACAAATTGAGAAGTGTGACCTTCAGATGGAGCACATTAAGCTGCAACTCAGGAAGACAAAGCTTGAAATAGAGTTGCTTGAATATAAGTTAAAGGTGAGTTGAGATGCTGTGGGTGAATAAATATTAATGTAATTAGCAGTGAAAAATGACAAGAAAATTACTCATTGCCAATTATGTTTATTTACAGGAAATAAAGAAATAATGAAACATGACGGTGAAATTGACTTTGTATATTGTTAATGTATATTAAAAGGTTACAGGGTGGATGGGGGGGCATGATTTAATGAGAAAAGCAGTGATTGCAGATGGAGTCTCAGAAAACTCTACCATCTCACCCACATGCAAGGTTCCTCGTCTGTGGGCATGTCCGAGATGGTAGGTTGTCGCTCTCCCTGGATGGTTGCAATGTTGTGTAATACCACCCATGCCATTATTATGTTGCATGCCCTCTCTGGGGTAACTCTGAGCCCCTTCAGGCACTGGAACCTGGCCTTGAAGATCCCTAGGGTAATTTCAATTCTTGCCCTGGTTTTGCCGTGGGCCTTGTTGTAGCGGGACTGTCCAGGTGCAGGATCTGAATAGGGCGTCATGAGGTAGGGCAGGCAGGGATACCCTCTGTCTCCAAGAAGGAATGTCCTATAATCGCACAAGGGATTGCAATGATTTAACTATTACACTGCATGTGAACAACACCTAGCAAAACTACCACAGGCCTACCCTGTTCACATTTGTTGTACAGTGTGGAATCAAGCATGGATCCTGGCCATCTGGCTTCAACATTTGTGATGAGGCATCACATATGATCTTGATGGGAAGGAGAACGGTCAGTTACAATAGCTACATTATTTTTGTTACCATTAAAGATAAGTACATTATTCTTTAAGTGTTATAAAGGTTAGTACCTGTACATTACTGCTATGGATGGATTTTCTGTTTATGTTCATGTTCTGATGGTGCTGCCTGTGCCCATATGGGTTCCTTCAATGCAGCCAATGACTCGAGGAAATCCTTAAAAATTAAATGAAATGAAGTTCGTTATATATTGCTTCTCCTTTGCTTAATTTATTTATTGTCCGTGTTAATTAAAGACAAACCTACGATGTTGTGGAATTCCTCTTTGATGTCCATAACTGGCTTATGCCAGGAAACGCCACAAAACTTGGCACTAGTCGTTTTAATGCCAGATATACTTCGGACAGACCGACATACAGTAGCTTTGCTGACATGTACCGCATTTGCTACACTATTAAGAAAACATCCACTAGCAAAAAACCGAAGAGCGATGCATAAAAATCTGGAGAGGTCTGATGCGCGATGTGTAATATTTGATGACGCTTAATAATGTTCTTAATGCAAGTAATGGATTGTGCTGAAAAACGATAACGTTCATTAAAAATCATCCGAGAATGATAATAGGCCTATGTCTTTTCGGGGTTTTATAACGCGTTCCCGATGAAGAGCTCGGCGAATAAATTGAGCTTCAATATTCACATGATCCTCGAGGAAAGGACACGTCATGATGACGCGTATTTGTAACTCGGGTTTAGGTTAAGTAAACCTGCCAGCAAGCAGGTTAGCTTCAGAGCGTAAATTGCTATAGCAACTGACACTGAGTTTGTTTTAACCCGCTTTCTGGAACAGAAAACACCGGGTTTTAGTGAACTCAGAGTTAACATACCCTGAGTTAGACACTTAACTGGAATACCCCCCAGGTCGAACCATGATGGTGGTTAAATTACTTTTGTAAGTCGCTCTGGATAAGAGCGTCTGCGAAATGCCGTAAATGTAAATGTAAATGTAAATGGTGGTTAAATTCTGGGAGTTGCTGTCTCCTTGGTCGGTCTGGATTATGAGTAATTTTACCACATAATCCAGATTGAAAGTGTCCCAAATAAGAATTGAAAATTATTGATTGGTATTCGTACTGCCACCCAAATAAATCATATCTGTCACATGTGGCGAAAAAAAGACTGCATTTGGTATTCAGGCTATGTTCATGTGACGTGGCACGCGAGGGGGGGTTATGTAGTAATAGGCCTTAAATTTTATTAATCCTGCTTCAGCAATAGCAGACAGTACTGGTACAGGCCCTGCAGAAGCAATGTCTAATGAAACAGACACTTCAGGTTGCAACCCCTCAGTTCCCAGAGGACGATCTAACGCAAAGACATACAAATCACCATCGACGGGAGACTCCATGCCCTCCTGCTCTTGATGCAACATGGCCTCAAAGACACCGTTTTCACGACCATCAAGAGTCTGTCCCGGAATCTGAACTTTCAGCATTGAACGGTGTACATGCCTCACTGCACTCAAGTCATCTACGGGTGCTATTGTATACACTGAACCAGCACCCGAAGGGGCTTTCAGTACCTTATACACCACAAAGCTCCACAAATCTTGCATCTTGTGCCGACCCCTTACCCCATAATTGCGAAGATAAACACACTGACCTTCTCCCAATGACACATCCTTCACGTGCTGATCATGCCGCTCCTTGCGACAGCTGGCGGCTGCCGCTAACCGATCCCTGGCACCCTCGAAAGCTATCTGGAGCGGAGTCTGATGTTCCATGATCCAGTCATTCACTTTACCAGCGACAGGTTCATACACCCTACCCAAAAGAAAATCAACAGGCAAATGTGGTTCTTGACAAAACATAAGAAAGTAGTGAGACTCACCAGTCGCCTGATGGGGAGTGGTATTATAAGAAAAGATCAAACGGGGGAGACAAGACACCCAATCCCTTTTTCTAGATGGGAAATTTTCAAATTATGCAAAGTCCTGTTAAAGTGCTCACATTGCCCATTCCTAGCAGGATCATATGGAGTAGTGCGGGATCTCTTAATACCATACAGTTGACATAGTTGCTGGATAAGGGCACTTTCAAAACTGCGGCCCTGATCAGAATGCAATCGGCTTGGAACACCAAACTTGCAAAACCATTCGTTCACCAAGACATGGGCCACACTTTGAGCACGCTGATCTCGGGTGGGAAGAGCTAAGGTGTATTTGCTGAAAACATCGGTCAGAACCAAGACATTCTCTACCCCATTTTGAGAGGGCTCTAACACCGTAAAATATATGGCTAAAATCTCATTAGGGTGTGATGCCAAAAGATGTCCCATAAAACAGACAATTGACACCAACGTCTCACCTCGGCGGACATGCCAGGCCAATAGCACCGCTGACAAACCAGCTCAGTAGTGTGCTCAAAACCTTGATGGCCATGCTCTTGATGAAGTTGGGTCAACACTTCTTCCTTCAGAAGGGCCGGCAGCACTAACTGATGCCCATCAGGACACCAAATCCAGCGATAAAGCAAACCGTTTTTCTCCACTAGCCTGTCCCACTGGCGCAACAATACCAGATCGGGAGGAGACAGATGTTTACGTTCCTCTGGGCCTGGTGGTTTCTTTCGGAACAGAAAGACCAAAGCTTCCTGAATGACAGGATCAGCTTCCTGTAAAGCCTGCATTTCAATTGAAGTGTGAGAAGGGAAAACAGAAATAACATTTTGGGTCACTGTTGACATTGATTCTACTGACAGAGTTTGCTGAGGCCCATCGCTACTCCGGAGCTCCCAACTTTGTGGAGGAGAGGTGACTGTGAGGATTATTATCAGTATAGACCACACACTTGTGCCCCAACAAATACTCTCGAAATTTCTCATTCATAGCCCACTTGAGCGCCAAAAATTCTAACTTCATAGAACTATAGTTTGACTTATTGCGTTCAGTGGGCCTAAGACCCCAGCTAGCAAAGGCAATTGGTCTAACTTTACCTTCCTGCTTCTGAGAAAGGACAGCTCCCAACCCGCTATAAGTCGCATCCACCTCCAGAATAAAGGGGAGAGTAAAATCGGCATAGGCAAACACTGGAGCACCAATGAGCCTGCCCTTCAACTAATCAAAACTCTCCTCACACTCCTCAGTCCAGGTGACGGAAAGGCTCCGTCCCGACCCCCTACGAGACTTTGACCCACCCAACTGTGCTACCAGCTTATGCAATGGGGCTGCCAACTTGGCAAAGCCCTCCACAAAGCGACGATAATAGCTGGCAAAGCCTAAGAATGAGCGCAACTCCGAAACATGGGAGGGTCGCCGCCAGTTGGAGACTGCCTCAATTTTGCTTGGATCAGTGGATACCCCTGTACTGGAAATTACATGGCCCAAATACTTCACTTCAGGTTTAAAAAAGGCACACTTCTCCAGTTTTGCCTTAAGACCTTCCTGTTGCAACCGCCCCAGTACAACCTCGAACCTGGTTAGATGCTGGGAAACAGAAGAAGAAAAAATGACCACATCGTCCAGGTACAATAGCAGCAACTGACACTGCTGGTCCCCAAACAGTCGCTGCATCAATCTCTGAAATGTAGGAGCATTACAAAGGCCAAAAGGCATCCGATTCCACTCAAATAAACCAAATGGGGTGCAGAAGGCGGTCTTTGCCTTATCCATCTCGGCAACTGGCACCTGATTATAGCCACTGGCTAAATCCAAAGTGGAAAACCAGCGGGCCCCAGAAAGAGCATCCAGAGATTCCTCAATACGAGGCAAAGGAAATGCATACTTTCTCGTCTCGTCGTTTAACTGACGATAGTATACACACATGCGGAGAGTACCATCCTTTTTCTTCACCAGAACAATAGGAGATGCATATGGGCTACAACTTTCCCTAATAATGCGGGTCTCCAAAAGTTGATCAAAATGGGCTTTTACGACCTCATATTCAGATGGGCATGTTCTCCCTGTGCCTGTGTGGGTTTTCTCCGGGTACTCCGATTTCCTCCCACAGTCCAAAGACATGCATGTTAGGTTGATTGGTCACTCTAGATTGCCCGTAGGTGTGAGTGTGTGTGCGTGTTGGCCATGTGGTGGACTGGCGAACTGCCCACGGTGTACCCTGCCTTCGCCCGGAGATGCTGGGATTGGCTCCAGCCCCCCCGTGACCCCAACTAGTGGGAATAAGCGGTACGGATAATGAATGAATGAATATTCAGATGGAGGTATACGCCTATAGCGCTGTCCCAGGGGCACCTCATCCAACAATGGGATCTCATGGGAGAGAAGACTGGTACACCCCAGGGGCCATACTAAAGGTGTGTACGTACAAAAACATTGCGTACGCAATGTTTCACGCAAACGATCAGATGTACTAAATTCTTTTATTGAGTTGCTGATGCTAGTGAGCGCATCACTAATATTTTTTAAGTGAGTATTAATTTCCCCGATTCCCCTCACAATCTCCTCCTGTGACTGCAGGACAGCCGTCGTCAGGACACGGCCGGTTGGACGGACATCAGTTGCTGGCAGGTGGGGCGCGCTGGAGGTCTCCAAGACGCCAGATGTACCAGGGACGCTGGAGGAGCATCCCAAGTCTGTGGCAGCAGGCTGAGACTGCGTGTCCTCTCCGGTTTCAGTCCCTGAAAGGGAAATAAAATGTGTAAAAACAAATGACAGACTTTTTATTGTTATGTCACCAGTATGAAAATATAATTTTATTACATGTCCAATCAACACTGATTTTGTCACGGTGAGGGAGGCTCCCCCTACCGGTCGCCTCCGGCACAGCGGCAGTTGTCCTGTTGTTGTTGCGTTTTGTGCTTCCCTCAGGTGGGTGGGGCTTATTAGCTCCCTCACCTGACGGTAGTTTGTCAATCTATATATGCCTTGTCTATGTACCAGTTGACTGCTGGTTATTGTATCCTTAATTTGGATCAGTGCACGGGATTTTGGTTAGCGCACCTTATTTATTAAACCCCTCTTTTTCTCTGAGACTTGGCGTGATCGCTTAGTTTTCGTTCGCACCTCCTGCCCGTCACAGAATAACCAGCCACCTTTCGGAAGCCGCCAGTCTCCTTTACTTTCTCCTTCGTTTGTGGTCATGTCTCGTGGTAAGTGTTTGTCCGTGTGAAATTTTGTTGTTTGAATGTGTGTGGAGGAGAGCTAGGTTGTAAACCGCTTGTCCCGTCGTGCCTACGTGCTTGTTTGTTTGTGTGTTTGTATAGCACGTTGTGTGGCACGACGGTGACGGTAGAAAAAGACCTGGTAGCGCTCTCCTCCAAGGGGGCGGCGCCTTCTCGCTACTGTGCTCGCCCGTAGTCTGTGTTTGTGCATGTGCCTGTGTGAGATGTGTGTGATGCGTGTGTGAGACTGTGGGCTTGAGCTAGCGAGTGGAAGGTGCGTCTGCCGTTTGTCTTGCGTGTTGGGTCTTGTCTACGTGTGTATGTTTATGTTAAATGTAATTCCCCGTGTGCCCCCTCCCTTTTTTGTTAATGGTATTTTGGGAGGGGAGCAATGGAGGGTCCTGTGCTACCAATTCGGGCACAGAAGTGCGCAGCTCTGGAAGGAGGCCCGCCGGTGAGAAGGGTATGAAGGGTTCTGTGCCACCACCTACGTCCTCTATATGAGGAGTGGCACAGACGGCGCAGCTCCTGATGGAGGCCCGCCGGTGAAAGGGTAAGTCCGCGTGTGTGTTGTCTGCGTGTATGTGTTGTGTGCAGGTTCCTCCTGCAGGTTGGCAGTGGAGCCCCTGGACCTTGTGGGACCTCCCAAGTAGGCAGGAGCCCCCTGATGTTATGGGGTGACCGGAGCCCTGGTCGTAAATAGCCCCTCTGAAGGGGTAAGGGCCCCCCGTACGTGTGGGGACTATAAGGCTCCGGTCTGAAGAGCTCCTGCCCACAGCAGGAGCCCCCTTATGTTGTAGGGTGACCGGAGCCTTGGTCATGAGTGGCCTCCCTGAAGGAAAAAAGGGGTTTCCCAGATGTGTGGGTGACTAGAGGGCTCCGGACTGAAGAGCTCCTGCTGAAGACAGAGGTCCCCCCTCGTGCTCGGGGTGGCTAGGAGGTTGGTCCTGGGGTGTGACCGGTCACCAGTGGGGAAGGAGTGTTTCCCCCCTGGAACCTCCGGCAGAGTGGAGGAGTCCACCCTGCTATGCACCTCCCCATTAGGGGCGGTCTCCCCGACCCGGTTAGGGATGCCCAGGCCCACACCCTGGGGTGTAGCCGGCCACCAGTGGGGAAGGAGTGCTTCCCCCCTGGAACCTCCGGCAGGGTGGAGGAGTCCACCCTGCTATGCACCTCCCCATGAGGGGCGGTCTCCCCGGCCGGTTAGGGTTGCCCAGGGTGACTCCAGGCCCTGTGCAGGGATTGGCCCCGAGCCGAGAGGTAGGTCCAGGAGGCGTTCAACTATATGGTAGGTAGGTAGCCTGCACACATGCCCCCCTAGTGTTTGTGTTTGTCCTAGCGTGCTTGTGAGTTGTTGTATGTAATTCCCCGTAGGCTCCTCCTCCAAGGGGGCGTTTGGGGGAGGGGCTATGGAGGGTCCCGTGGCCTGTGGCACGGAAGGCGCAGCTCCATTGGGAGGCCCTGACCTACGGGAGGGAGTCTCCTGAGCAGGTAGGGAGTCCTCATGCTGAGACGGAGCTCCCTCCTCCCATGTAAAGGGTGTAAGTGGGTCAGGGTAAGTGCGCGTTTGTGTTGTGTCTGTGTGTGTGTGCGTATGTGTTGTGTGCAGGTTCCTCCCGCGGTTGACTGTGGAGTCCCTGGACCTTGTGGGACCTCCAAAGTAGGCAGGAGCCCCCTTATGTGATGGGGTGACAGAGCCCTGGTCGTAAGTAGCCTCCCTGGAGGGGAAGGGCTCCCCCGTGTGTGTGGGTGACCAGAGGGCTCCGGCCTGAAGAGCTCCTGCTGAAGACAGAGGTCCCCCCCTCGTGCTCGGGATGACGAGAAGGTTCGCCCTGGGGAGTAGTCGGCCCTCGTTGGGGATAGGAGTACTTCCCCCCCTGGAACCTCCGGCAGGGTGGAGGAGTCCACGCTGCTTTGAACTGCCTCTAGGTAGGGGCGGTCTCCCCGGCCGTTCTAGGGATGCCCAGGGGAACTCTCGGCCCCATATAGGGGTTTCCCCGAGCCGAGAGGTTGGTCCAGGAGACGATCAACTGTGCAGTAGGGAGGTAACCTGCACACACGCACACTTTGTGGGGCCTTTGGGGCGCGAGGGCTCTGTGACCGACTGGGGCGTGGTTTGTCTACTGTTGACGGCCCAGCCGGTCCAGGGTCCCGCCCAGGGAGGCGGAGCTAATGTCTGTTATATGTTTTGTGTTTCAGCTCCGGGACCGCAGGAGGTCTTATCCTGCTTTGTCCCCGCCTTCCTGCCCCTTCGTCTGGCGTCTTGTGTTCTGCCGCTGTGAACCGCACGTCGGGCCGTAGTGCGGCTTGGTGGGGGGGTCTGTCACGGTGAGGGAGGCTCCCCCTACTGGTCGCCTCCGGCACAGCGGCAGTTGTCCTGTTGTTGTTGCGTTTTGTGCTTCCCTCAGGTGGGTGGGGCTTATTAGCTCCCTCACCTGATGGTAGTTTGTCTGTCTATATATGCCTTGTCTATGTACCAGTTGACTGCTGGTTATTGTATCCTTAATTTGGATCAGTGCACGGGATTTTGGTTAGCGCACCTTATTTATTAAACCCCTCTTTTTCTCTGAGACTTGGCGTGATCGCTTCCTTTTCGTTCGCACCTCCTGCCCGTCACAGATTTATAGAAATAAATACTTACTTTGTGTACAATCGGAATCCCCCACACTGGGATCCACCACGCCGGTTATGGCCGTGTCACCCATAATACAGCAAACCTGTTTGGGTCACACTCTGGCGATGTGCAGTCAGCCTCCGCTTTATTAATAGACCTGAATGTTACAACAGAAATGTATGTTTTTATGTAAACATACATTTGTCACACCTTAAATAAACTGGTCTAGTTAATCCTTTAAACTTTGTGTATATACACATTCTATGTTTAGTCAGATTTAAAGTGGTGTCTGTTTTATTAGGTTTCCCAACAGCAGGCAGCATAAGAATGCCAGGCACATCTAAATTTTTGCTACAGCACGAGCTGGCTGAGTGGAGACATCAACACAACTCTTATTTAGAAGTAAACAGGCAAACTGTATAACTATGCATCTATATAACTACACATAAAATTAGTCTAAATAGTAGACCAATTTTTAATAATTTACCCTGCATTTTGTTTCTGCTTCATATGAGTTCAAAACACCAATAAAGTAGGCCATACAAACACATTTCATCGCAGTGTTCTATTCATGTCTCAAATAAACCACATGGTCACCCATGTGGTTCCAACCTGGAGAAACTACTGCCTCACTTGCACTGGCATTGTTGTTCAGTTGCTACATAGAAAACAATGCAAACAACCAAGGTTTAAGTTTAAGGAGGGAAGACTACAAGTCTGAACCTGATGGTTCCTTCAGTGAATGTTAAGGAATCTAATACTTATTTTCATTCGCAGTTCAGTAAGTGTGATCTGAAACAATGCCAAATATAACAACATTATTTCTTGGTCAGAATTATTGTTTGAATATACATATACATTACAGATACATGCATAAAATTATGATTACACAAATACGAATCTAATAAAGGTTAGATTAGTTTCCAGTGATAAAATAGTTTTATTAACTGTACCGATGTGGGTGCTAATTGTTTAACGATTTGACAAACGTTTCATTCATCTACTTTACTAATTTATGGGATATTTAAACACAGCTAGGTCTACATTGCGGGAGTCAATTGCTTAACAGGCAAATGATGGGCATGGGTGCCATTGTTCAACAACTAAAGTTTTCATGGTAAACAAGAGGCTAGCGCTGTTTTGCTAACACTCTGCTGAAAGTGAAAAAGTAATCTTAGATTGTTTTGTCTGTCGTATTATTGCATAATGACTGATGACAGTTCAATGCAATAACCTTCAAAAGTATAGTGAAGCTAATAATTTACCATTTGGCATGACTTCTCGTGTTCTTTTCTTGCAGGGGAGAATTGAATTGAGTTCATCTGAAGAGCTGCTGTGGACCTCAGTAGGAGCTGAAAAGCTGGGGCTGGTCTCAGGTGCATCTGAACAGATGGGGCTGGTCTCAGGTGCATCTGAACAGATGGGGCTGGTCTCAGGTACATCTGAACAGATGGGGCTGGTCTCAGGAACATCTGAAGAGCTGGGCTTGACTTCCAGATTAAGAAAATATTAAAAAATATTTTATTTACTACAGTTCCATAGAATGCATGACCGATAAATTCATAATACAAACCTCTCGTGTTTCATTCATGGTGCCAAGGATGAAATATGTTTAAACACTCAGATACACTCAATTTTATTAGGTGCACTGATTTTTTATCTATGCTTTTTGTCTATTTCATCAAGTACATCGCCAATATATTTTACAAGTTTACATTAATTGACCGTTGTGTATATTGTATTGAACAATTTATCAGCAAACTTCTATTCTATTTCCATTAACAGAAAAGGTACAATACTGGACCAAGAATGATCAAAAATTAATTGTGTGTCGGCCTACTGCCCATATAGTAAGTGTGTCAGATAAAAAGTCCAGTTAATGTAGCCTTCACGAACATCTATGTTCTAACTCAGATACTTTATAGAACTCTTAATAAATTGTTATATGAGTGAGAAATAGAAGTCTGGACCCGCAAACACATTCAGTGAATGTTAAGCATAAGAATGTTAAGACGTAAAACGTTTATGAACGTAGTGATTCCAGTGATACACCAATTAACATTTTAATTAAACTGAAAGAGTAGTAATAGTGAATATATTACCATCTGACAGGACTGTTTGTGTTCTTTGCTTGCAAGGGTCTCACCTGTGGAATTTTCCTTTTCAGATGTAACAGGAGTAAGAATTAAGGTGTATGTGGGTTCAGGAATAAGGGGAGCAACTGAAGAGCTGGAGTTCTCTGTAGGACCATCTGAAAAGCTGGGGTTGGTCCCAGGAGTGTGGGCAGAGCAGGGGTTGGTCTCAGGAGTGTGGGCAGAGCAGGTGTTGGTCTCAGGAGCATTTGAAGAGCTGGGGTTGGTCTCAGGAGCATTTGAAGAGCTGGGGTTGGTCTCAGGAGCATTTGAAGAGCTGGGGTTGGCTTCTGGATTAAGAGCCACTAAGTGAAGAAAAACATTATTATAATGTTATTATAATACCATACTATTAGAATGTAATGTTATAGTAATTACAGTCCTTTGAATGACATATTAACATTAATTCGTCCTGATTTGATATGCAGATATGAGAGACACAGAAAATAATTTCAACATGCCTTTTAAAAGACCTTCATAAAGCAAACGAATTGTAGAAATTGTTGTCCTCTCCATTTCTGCTGAAAACTGCTGAGGACAAAAAACGTCTGAACTAAAATTTGTGGCCTGCCCCGTCTTCCTCCTCCCAAGTAGAAGAAGGGGGTAATAACCCAAAATGTGAAACTTGTGGAGCTGTAAGTTAACAATAAGTACATATTAGTAGTATTACAAAACCCATGTATGTAAACAGTCCATGTGATTAGTTATTATTAGTTAACTTACTAGAAGATTGGTGGAATTGATCAGCTTTGAGGTGTTTCTTCCATTCAACATTTTTTGGGCCCATTCGTTTGAAATTTTGTCTTTGGCCTGCTGCAATTTCACTTTTTGGGGCTGAGAAGTCCCACACAGCTTGCAGTGTTTACAGCCAACATTTATTTGTGCCTTGCATGACTGGCAGGTCTTTTGAGTTGAACCTGGCATGGTATCCAGGCAGTCAGACAGACAGACAGACAGCCAGAAAGAAAGCCAAAAAGGTAGAATGACAGAGAGGTAGGTAGGTAAGTAGAGAGATAGACAGATATATAGATAGCAAGATAGACAAACAAATGGATGAATAGATGTTTAGATAGACAGACGGACGAGTGGCTCTTAAAAGTGCCGTTGGGTCGCTATAAAGGATAGTGAGATAGATGGATGTGAGGAGGGATCAGAAAGGTCTGTGAAAAGAAAAAAAAAAGATGTCAAAACATTTAATGTTACCATATAACTTTTCGGAGCATATTGCAGATACTGTCAGTAATAAAACACTTCCCAACCGCAGCTTTGATTAAAAAAAGAGACTATAATTAGGCCTCTCCAACTAGATTTGGTAGAGCACAATGTGTGAAATGTTTAAAAAAATATCATTGTGCTTTTATTCTAACATATTTATTTAATACTACCACGTATCATGAAAACTTCTTACTCGTGTTTTCACAATTCACATATCAATCAGCTCTAGCTGAAATGTCATTTCTATATCATTCATTAACGGACATACAGTTTGAGTAATGTTAGTCTAGACCTGTGTATTATTTAGGTATACATAATTAGAGGCACATGCTCTAATTAGGCCAGCTCTACTGCTATCTAGCAAAGAACATTTTCACGTGTTAAACACCGACACGCATTCTTAGCATGTCAAAAGTAAACTTCTACATGGTGCACTTATTTTGAGGGCAACATAACTTTATAGAAATTGCGATACTTACAAAAGGAAGAGTGTTAATTAAAGGCATGCTAGCTAATCTAAGCTAGTTTACTAGCTTAGCTAGCAGCATGACCAGATCTGGTGCACATTTGTCTTATACTCTTGGGATGTTAATCCAAGCTCCTACTTAATATTGCATTTTATTTAAGTTTATATTAATGAAAAAGACTGTTAATGTATTCGGAATTGCATGTGTCTGTTATTAAAACGAAGTCAAGTTAAGCACCGGACTGCTTACACACTCACCGCGTGGAGGGAAAAGCGCGCTGTGATTCTGTGTCCAGTGGCTCGGGCGGAAGTGCACACAGTCCGACAGATGGGGGCGCTCACTTTCACTTCAATGCATTAGCTTTCATAAATGAGGCTGTATGAAATGTAGTGCACTAACTTAGACCCTCCCTTAAACAATCTTTGCTTGAAAACCTTGATATCGATGGTCGCAATCGCGCTCAAATTGGATAGCAACCTTACCAATGCGAGCAGAACTTCACAGTAAGAGTCTTTGTCTGAGCACATTCCTGTTAACTAAATACATACATATGTTGGGATGTTTCCATACGTGGTCTATTATGAGTGAATTCCTGTTACAAGTGAGGTTAAAAAAACGAACAAGGATGACTAAAAGTAAATTCCTTTGTTAAATTGGCAACCCTGCACATCACGTCTGAAGCTGTATAATCCATCATTATTTAAGTGTAACGCCGGGAGCGACGGTGGATTGTTTGTCGCACACAAATGCTGAGGAGAGCGAGATTTATTAAAGGGCAATCCAAATTCAGAGTCATACAAACAGGCGAGGGTCATGTCAGTGAGGGAATCAGAACACGAAATATAACCAATACGTAAAGACATACTTAAACTAGAACAAACAGGCAGGAACAGAAATACAGAAGAAACACGAAAGAACAAGGCCGAGCAAACAAAACTACGCGATACGAACACTTACATACAGATACGGAGACCAGATACGAAATAACTACGAAGTCAAAATAACCAGCCCCAACTAATAACCAAATAACCAAAATAACCAACTAATCAGTTCATTTAGGCGTATCAGAACCTGAGAAGAACCAGAAACAGACAATAAAAGAAGAAATACGTTTAGGTGAAAATTACGTTTGTTTCCACAAAGAAAAAAAGTAGCCAAAGACAAACCTAACAATCCCTAAACTATGAAACATCTCTCTCTCTCTCTCTCTCTCTCTCTCTCTCTCTCTCTCAATTCACTTCAAGATTGCTTTATTGGCACGAACAATTTCAACAATTGTTTTGACAAAGCAGCAGTTTGTTAAGAACAAACCTAAACATAAAAAGCACTAATAGAAAATAACAATAAGAAAAAAAATGCATTAAAAATAAATTAATAAAGCGATTATTAGTCTTTTTTTTAGTGAATAATTCTGACCGAATCCCACTGTATTCTTGGCATTCGCTCAGGAAGTGCATCTCTCTCTGTCTATCTCTCTCTCTCTCTCTCTCTCTCTCTCTCAACTCGCAAAACGTCAAATTTCTAATCTTTTTTAGCGTTTGCTTTAATATACTGTGCAGAGTAGATACTACGATCAGTTTGGACACCTACATATAGCCTAGGGATCGTTTTTGTCGGGAATCGGCGAGTATTTACATGTATTTGATAGCGGCGTAACATTTGTACGCAGCTCTCTAAGTATACTGTTAAACATTGGTTATTTCACTAGTTCACTTTAAGTTTGCTTGGCATATTACTTATAGCTTAAAATTTTTGTATTTGAAATACACTCTTAAAAAAAATTTTGTTGTGGCAGTGAAGAAAGGAGTCTCACACGAGAAGTTCATCTCAGCTAGAAAATGAACTTTGATAGATCCACGTAGGTTTTTCGTAATACTTCATTACCCTTAATGGCAACTACCTCACCCAGCCGCACCCACATCACAGTGAGGGTGCTCCCGGCTTTCCTCACAGAACAAACACATATGCATCCTCCACACACTTATAACTAAAAACAGCAAAATAACTACATGCAAACTCACACATTAAACGGATTATTTATAATTTCCAGTCTCTCGCCTATCTCCCAGCAACCTCTGCTGACGAGTGGGCGGGGCTTGTCAATCTGTATGTCCGGCGCCGTCTCAGTATTCTTAAAGTTTACTGTATCCCTTAGCAAAAAGTTTATTCACGTGTACTATGAGTATACTTATTTTCTACTAAAACTGAGGAAGCATACTTGAAGGTTACTTTATAAACTATTTTTTAAATACTTAAAGAATAGTATGAAGTATACTTGGCTTATACTGAAAAGTATAAACAGAAGTCTAAGACTAAGTACATTAAGAGTGATGCATTTACAAAATCACAAGACAGAATGTTGAAAACAAGTTCGATATATTTTCAAACATTTCACACATTTCAAAAACAAATACATATGATATGAATTCCTTCCTTACTGGAGAAAATGAAAGGAAAAAAGTGCACATTTGCATTAAATGTTAACATGAGTCATTGACTTGACCTTATTATGCACTTGGAGCAA